>CM077597.1:23557500-23715000 GCA_039654915.1 Aquilaria yunnanensis | reverse complement strand
GGTTTTACTACCCTTTTCCTGTTGGGGACTGAAGTCACTTGCGAGTGCTAGCACTTGGCACCGGCGTTTCACGACAGAGGACCGGTGGCAACAACTACTTGATGGCTCGGCGGCTGGGACGCCCTCAAAAGGAGGCATCAGCAAGGCTAGTGCCCCAGGAAGTTTTCGAACAACTGGACAAGGCTAGGAGGTATCCATTTGAGGTGGAAGATAGGATCCCTAAGGAGGTCCATTCATCAGACGCAGAAGAGGCACCAAGGATCAGGCATCTAAGGTAGAGGCAGAGAATCTTCACTCTTAGCCAGCGAGTGAGGATCCACAATCTGAGAATGCTAAACAGATCCAGAAAAAGCTCTATTGCGAGATTTGGAGACTTGATAATGGATTGAGACTCTAATTCTTGCCATCGCGGAGCTCTAAAGTTCCAATCGAGATTGAATAGGATGACGTTATTTATGAGATTAGACAACGGGAAAATAGCTTAGTTGGTTATGTTGTGGGTGGATCCACTAGTTATACACAGGTGAAAAAATGCATAGAGGAGAATTAGAGTTTAATTGAGATAGACAGACCATAGATCTTTGCTCATCCGTCTAGGTGGTATGCTTTTTGTTTCCCCAATGCAATAGATTGTGAAAATGTTTTGGGCAAGAGGTCATGGCATATGGGGGGTTCGACCATTGATTCTGATGAAATGGATGTTGGACTTTAACTTTCAAAAGGTGGACACATCCAAAATTTTAGTGTGGGTTCAAGTCCATTACTCTATAGTCCTCTGGAATGTGAAATCATTGAGTAAAATTCTCAGTAGAGTGGGTCTCTCAATAGTCACAGATAAATTAACTAACACTAAGGGTAGAATTTCATATGCTCGAGTCTTAATTGAGATCGACTTTGGCCAAATCACTTATGAAAAGTTCTATGGTTTGGATGCCTAATGGTATAGAAGGTGGTATGCTTTTTGTTTCCCCAGTGCAATATATTGTGGAAATGTTTTGGGCAAGAGGTCATGGCATATGGGGGGTTCGACCATTGATTCTGATGAAATGGATGTTGGACTTTAACTTTCAAAAGGAGGATGCATCCAAAATTTTAGTGTGGGTTCAAGTCCATTACTCTATAGTCCTCTGGAATGTGAAAGCATTGAGTAAAATTCTCAATAGAGTGGGTCTCTCAGTAGTCACAGATAAATTAACTAACACTAAGGGTAGAATTTCATATGCTCGAGTCTTGATTGAGGTGGACTTTGGCCAAATCACTTATGAAAAGTCCTATGGTTTGGATGCCTAATGGTATAGAGATGGAAGTTCGAGTTTCCTATGAAAAACTCCCAAAATTCTGTCAAGAGTGTCGAATGGTGGGGCACAATTTAGATACCTGCAGAAGGAAACCCGACAAGCATAAGAAAGAAAAGCTCAAAATGCAATGGGTTCCCAAAGTAGCTCAAGGATAGGAGGCTACCATTTGATGTCCTATTCAGGATAAGTTGATGGAGAAGGATAATACCAGCAAGCTGTTGGGGACCGCACAGCGGGTGATAACTTCGGTAGCAAGATGATTAGTAAAAATGGCACCAGAAAATTTACGTGGTTCACCCTTAATTTTAGGGCTACATCCACGGGACAAACTCCAAGATTTTCTTCCACTATAAAAATAGTAGGCTTACAAAGAGAGAATCTTCTCTAGACAAAAATTCTAGAGGTATGAGATAAACCCAAAATAGTGGCTTTCAAGTGTTTCCCAAACACCCCAAAAATTATCTCACTATTTTGTCATTCCCCAAAAATAAATCTCTCTCTCTCACAATTTTCTTTTGCTCAGAACAAATGAGCAAGCTTCTACCTGATTGTGCAAATAGCTGGGGAAAGGGCATGGCTATTTATAGAAGAGGAAACCGCGTCCTCCCATCTGATTTTCAACAAAATCGGGCACCGCTCTGCCAGCTGTTTCTTCTCTGTTTTTACATTTCAGCTCCAAAATTGCGGCTTCTTTTCTTCTTCCAGCCGCTATTCTTGACCAAGATAGAAGAAAGGAAAGAGAGAGAGAAGAAACAAAACAAAACAGAAAGAAAAGAAGCAGAGAAAAGTAGAGCAAGCCCACATTGGGGGTAAGAAAAAAACAAGGAAAAGTCAACAATCTCCCCCTCCCGCCTCATGTGGGAGTTCCATCAATCATGCTGCTAGTTGACAATATTCAAACTTTTCTTTCGGTAGATTCTTGGTCAACATATCAGATCCATTTTCATCAGTATGGATCTTCTCAAGTTGTAGCAGCTTCATCTCCAATGCATTCCTTATCCAATGATATCTCACATCAATGTGCTTCGATCTGGAATGAAAAGAGGAATTCTTACCAAGATGAATTGCACTTTGACTGTCACAGAACAATTCATATTTATCCTGGTGGAAACCAAGTTCTTTTAAGAACTTCTTCATCCACAGCAACTCCTTACATGCTTCTGTTGCTGCAATAAACTCAGCTTCAGTTGTTGAAAGAGCAACACATTTCTACAATCTTGATTGCCATGACACAGCTCCCCTTGCAAATGTAATCAGGTAACCTGATGTAGACTTTCTTGAGTCAACATCGCCAGCCATATTTGCATCTGTGTAGCCAACCAACACAGGCTTTGTATTTCCAAAACATAAGCACGTTTTGGAAGTACCACGAAGATACCTGAAAATCCATTTCACTGCAGCCCAATGTTCCTTACCAAGATTTGAAAGGAACCTACTCACTACTCCAACTGAGTAAACAATATCTGGCCGTGTACATACCATGGCATACATCAAACTTCCAACTGCTGAGGCATATGGAACCTTTTCCATTTCTTCCTTCTCTTTGTCAGTAGAAGGGCATTGCTTCGAACTTAATCTAAAGTGATTAGCAAGAGGAAAACTAACCGCTTTAGCTTTGTCCATATTAAACCTTTGAAGTACCTTGTCAATGTACTTCTCCTGTGATAGCCATAATTTCTTGGCACTCCTATCCCTTGTTACCTTCATGCCAAGAATTTGCTTTGCTGGCCCTAAGTCTTTCATAGCAAAAGACTTACTCAACTGCTTCTTCAAGCTGTTGATCCTGGAAATATTCTGGCCAACAATTAACATATCATCCACATAGAGCAATAGAATAATGAAATCATCATCAGAGAATTTTTGCACAAACACACAGTGATCTGAAGTAGTCTTCTTGTAGCCTTGCTCCCCCATGACCGACTCAAACTTCTTATACCACTGCCTGGGTGCCTGCTTCAAACCATACAAGCTTTTCTTTAGCTTGCAAACATAGTCCTCTTTTCCTTTAACTTCGAAACCCTCTAGCTGCTCCATGTATATTTCTTCTTCCAAGTCACCATGTAGGAAGGCAGTTTTCACATCCATCTGCTCAATCTCCAAGTCGAGACTTGCTGCTAGTCCTAGGACCGTACGGACAGATGTCGTTTTCACAACCGGTGAAAAAATCTCATCAAATTTAATACCTCTCCTTTGGCTGAAACCCTTGACAACTAGTCTAGCTTTGAACCGTGATTGTGAATTTGATTCTTCAGACTTGATTCTGAATACCCACTTATTTTTCAAAGCCCTTTTGCCTCTTGGCAACTTCACCAGCTCAAATGTTCTGTTCTCATGCAAGGATCTCATTTCTTCTTGCATGGCGTCAATCCATTTTTCCTTGTGTTCATCATCCATAGCTTCATCAAAGCTTTCTGGTTCTCCCCCGTCAGTCAATAACACATACTCATTTTCAAGATATCTAGTAGAGCGTTGTCTGACTCTATTAGGTCTCCTTAAAACTGGAGAACCTGCTGGTGCTGGTGGTTGTTGATGAACATCATTATCATCAGCATTATCTGGTTCATTCTCAATGGGAGCATCATGATCACCTTCCTCTGGTTGATCGTTTTCATCATCATCTCCAACCTGTCTTTGCACTGCCGTTGGAGGAATCAGTTGTAAATTTGTTGAACTACCATCAGATCCTGAAGCATCCTTCTCAGCTTTCTCAACATCTTCAATGGTCTGATCTTCAATAAATACAGCATCACGGCTTCTGACAAGCCTCTTTGTGGCTGGATCATAAAATCTATAGCCAAACTGATCTTGGCCATAACCAATGAACACACACTGTCATGTCTTGACATCAAGTTTAAACCTCTCATCCTTCGGGATATGCACGTAGGCTTTACAGCCAAACACTCGCAGATGGTCATAGGAGACATCCTTTCCTGACCATACCTTTTCTGGGACATCATACTGTAGAGGGACACACGGTGAAAAATTCAATGTGTGAGCAGCTGCTAGCAATGCTTCACCCCAGAACATCTGAGGTAACTTTGCATGTGAGAGTAAACATCTCACTCTCTCCATCAAAGTCCTGTTCATCCTTTTAGCGAAACCATTTAACTGCGATGTCTAAGGAGGTGTTGTCTGATGTTGAATACCATGCTCTTTGCAGTAAGCATCAAATGGTCCAATGTACTCTCCACCATTGTCTGTACGTATGCACTTCAGCTTCTTGCCGGTTTGTCTTTCAACCATGGTTAGAAATTGTTTGAAAACTTCTAACACCTGATCTTTTGACTTCAGAGTATATACCTATGTTTTTCGAGAATGATCATCAATGAAAGTCATAAAGTATCGAGCATTACCAAGTGACTTCGGCATTGGCCCACATAGATCTGAGTGTACCAGATCTAACACATTCTTCATTCTGGAAGGAGGGGAACTCTTGAAAGACACTCTGTTTTGCTTTCCTGCCAGACAATCAGCACATTTCTTCAAATGGACCTGATCCAGTCCAGGTAACGTCTTCTTTTTGGCAAAACGGGTCATGTTTTTCTTACTCATATGACCCAATCGTTTATGCCATAACTCCACTGTACTGTCATTCTCCACTGCATTCACAGCATCCTAGGAGATCTTTGCCTGCATCATGTACAGTTTTGAGTTCTTTGTTCTTCTGGCCACCACCAGGGTTCCTTTTGTCAGCTTCCACTGACCATTAAAGAAGGTATTGCAGTAACCTTCATCATCCAGTCTGCCTGTTGAGATCAGATTCAGGCGCAAATTTGGAACATGCCTGACATCTTTCAGGACTAACCGTGTACCGTTCTGGGTCTCCAAGGAAACATCCCATTTTCCTGCAACTTGTGAAAGACCCTCATTTCTCATTCTCACAATACCAAAATTCTCAGGTGTGTAAGATGAAAAGAATTCTCTTCGAGAAGTGACATGAATGGTAGCACCACTGTCAATCACCCAACTTGTCTCATGGGTTGCAAGATTGACAATATCATCATCATGGACAATGTTGAACTCATCGGCAACATTTGCTTGTTCATCATCACTACTGTCATCCTTTTTCGATCCTTTGCATTTCTTTTGGTTTTGTTTGAGTTTTCGGCAAAATCTCTGGATATGCCCCTTTTTCTTGCAGTAATGACATTCAATTTTTGCATATTTGTTTGACCTTCCTCTACTCTTATCTCTTGGCTTTGGGCCCCTGGTCTCACTTCTCCCCCTAGAATCTGCCACGAGGAGATCTGACTATGATGAAGAGGATCCTTGCGATCTTCGTCTCATCTCTTCATTTAGTATTCCACTTTTGACGAATTCCACATTTACTACACCATTTGGTGCAGAATTTGTAAGTGAAATTCTCAAACTCTCCCACGACTCTGGTAATGAGGCCAGCATTATAAGAGCGAGTACCTCGTTGTCAAACTTTATGCCCATCGTGGATAACTGTTCCACGATTTCTTGCAAATCATTCAGGTGATCTGCCATGGATGAATCTTCTCCGTATTTTATCTGAAGCAATCTTGTCAGATAAAATAATTTGTTGTTGCCGGTTTTTTAAGCGTATAGCTCCTCAAGCTTGTTCCACAGTGTCCATGCATGAGTTTCTGCAGATATGTGGTTGTAGACATTATCTTCTACAAATTGTCGGATGAAACCACATACTTGCTCATGCTCGAATGCCCAATCTTCTTCCGATCTGTCTTCCGGTTTGGTTGTACCAAACACGAGCAAGTGCATCTTCGTCACATATAAGAGATCTTTCATCTTGCTTCTCCATATGTGGTAATTTAAGCCGTTCAGACTAATCATCTTGCTAGTCATGGCCTCCATGATGTTAATAAATACCCAGTATCAAGCAAAAATGGTGAATAATAATCTAACTTATTTTCTGATGTGGAGGATCCACTTTTTAGTGGCAACCACAAAGCATACGATAAGTAGATATAAACACCGGGTCTTGCTCTGATACCAGTTGTTAGGGACCGTGCAGTGGATGATAACTTCTGGAGCAAGATGATTAGTAAAAATGACACCATAAAATTTACGTGGTTCACCCTTAATTTTAGGGCTACATCCACGGGACAAACTCCAAGATTTTCTTTCACTATAAAAATAGTAAGCTTACAGAGAGAGAATCTTCTTTAGACAAAAATTCTAGAGGTATGAGATAAACTCAAAATAGTAACTCTCAAGTATTTTCCAAACACCCCAAAAATTATCTCACTATTTTATCACTCCCCAAAAATAAATCTCTCTCTCTCATAATTTTCTTTTCCTCATAACAAATGAGCAAGCTTCTACCGGATTGTGCAAATAGCTGGGGAAAGGGCATGGCTATTTATAGAAGAGGAAACCGCGTCCTCCCATCTGATTTTCAACAAAATCGGGCACCGCTCTGCCAGCTGTTTCTTCTCTGTTTTCACATTTCAACTCCAAAATTGCGGCTTCTTTTCTTCTTCCAGCCGCTACTCTTGACCAAGATAGAAGAAAGGAAAGAGAGAGAGAGAAGAAACAAAACAAAAGAGAAAGAAAAGAAGCAGATAAAAGTATAGCAACCCCACATGGGGGTAGAGGTGGGAACCGGGTCTGACCGGCCCGGGACCGGCCCGGGCCCGGCCGGTCCTGGGCCTGGTTTCTGAGGCCCGGGCATGGACCAGCTCTAGGCGGGGCGGTCCCGAGGCGAGGCGACGGCGGGGCGGGGCGGTCCCAGGGCGGGGCGGGGCGGGGCAGGGCGGGGCGGGGCGGGTTTCATTTTTTTTTTGTTAAAAAAAATATATATATAAAATAGAACAATTATTAATTATATAAGTCATAAATATTTTTAAGAAAAAACACCACCTCCGGTGTAAGTTTTATTAAATTAAAAAGCCAAACGGCACTTACAAATAATCGGAACGTGCCTTACATTTTAAAATGGCAAAAACGTTCCGAAAATGATAAATAATAGAAACATATGATCTGTGCTGAACAGCATAATCAGATCAAATACAAACTACATGTATGATTGAAAGAAAAAAATTTAACTCTCGGTATCGGATATTACCTCATCATCCGAACTCTTTTGGTCTTGATGCCGGAGTGCTGCGAGGCCCCAATCTCGGTTGCACACGCATACTTTTACCGCATCGGGTGTCAATCTTGACCGTTTTTCTGTTATCACCCGTTTTTCGGCACTAAACGCTGCCGCAGATGAGACGATCGATACTGGAATGACAAGAATTTCTTGTGCGATTATCGACAAGATCGGAAATCTTGATCTCTTTTGTTTCCATCACTCCAAGATGTCGAGGTCGCTTGTCTCGAATGATGTGTTAAGATAGTCATCGACCTCAGCTAATCCCGATGTCATCGGTCGAGGTCGTTTGAGCATTTGGAGCGCTGGGTTGAATCTTGAGGAGATTGATCTCCTTAGAGGCTCAGTTTGAGAAGCTTCGGATCTTACCTTATCCGAATGCCGCTCACAATATAACTTGTATAAAGAATGCAAGTACTCGGAAGCAGAAGCAGACATAGCCAAAACATTTATATGAGACATTTCTAAATAAGTATGAAAAATTCCTTCAAGCAGTGTTGTTGTGCCCGTTAATTTTACATACGGGTCAAGTAAAGAAGCGACTAAAAAGATAGGTGGAATGTTTGAGAAATATTGAAGCCACTTAGCCCACATGGCTTCGACAGTCGGTTTTAACAACTCATCATTTTTAAATTGATGTAAAGCATAGGTGATGTTCACTAAATGAAACAAAACTTGATGACTTGTTGGGTAGTAAACACCAGAGAAAAATTCAGTTGCCTTGTAAAAAAACTTAAGCAATTCACCGGTTTTGGAACATTTCTCCCAAATTTCAGTCGTAAGAAATTCAGAACCCATTTTTAAATTCATGAAATGTGACAACAAATTTGCATACGGTAATGCATTTTGCAACATCAAAAATGTGGAGTTCCAGCGGGTTGGGCAATCCAATTTAAACCGTTTCCAAGAAAATGGTTTTTGATTTTCAATACAAAAGCTTTTAAATTCACGAAAAATAGCAGGTCTGGACATCAAATATTTTAATGAGTTTCGAATAGGCAAAATCTCATTTTGGAGAACTTCTAAACCTTTTTGCACACAAATGTTTAAAATATGGCACATGCATCTAACGTGAAAAAATGCACCGTTGAGCGGTGGTTGCAAGTTTTGACTCAAAAGACGAGCGACAACATCATTATTTGAAGCATTATCAAATGAAATGCACAGAACTTTATCAGTACAAAAATAATCACGTAAAGTTTCTAAGATACAATTAAATATTTGAAAACCAGTATGATCTGTTTCAATAACCTTAAATGACAAAATTCATTTTTGCATTATCCAATCAGAATCAATCCAATGAGAAGTAACACAATAGAATGATTGACCTATAGGTGATGTCCACATATCAGAAGTAAATGCCACACAATGATCAAGAGCAGAAAAATATGCTTGCAAATCTGATTTTCCGGTTTCAAATTGTCTAAAGCTTTCTTTCCTAGCAGTTTTCCTAGATATTTTTCTAAATGCAGGATTTAATTGTGATTTTATCCAAGATTCTAGGTGGACATCTTCAGCTTGTGAAAAAGGTTTTTCGGTAAGCATCATCCAATTTACCATACCTTCTCTACAAGATTGTTGGTTAAAACGAAATATACCTGGTCCGCCGGCGCCGGTTGTAGACCCAAGTTGTGTTTGTCCTCCAGAACTAGTCCCGGTACTAGGGAGGACGTTAGCATGTTGATTTTCAATATGCTTCTTTAGCGTTCCAGTGCCGGAATTCTTTCTATGCACAAAATTTTTCCCGCAATGTTTGCATTTTCCGTACCTCGACTCCCCTTCGTTTATGAGCTCATAATGCTCCCAAACCCAAGCAGTTAGTCTCGTGGATTTACCTTGTGCTTGAGTTCCCTCCACGCCGGGTGCATGACTTGTAGGCGTCGGTTCTGTTGACGGATTCCCATACGCCATCACATCCAACTCTTCCACTTCATCATCGGATAATTGATCGTCGAGACCCAAATCGTAATTCGTCATATTGATTCCGGCATCATCGTCGTGAAACTCTTGAATTGAAATGCCTTTATCGGCGGGCCGAGATCGGCGACGGAACAAGGCTCGGAGGCCGGTGTTGCGGGAAGATGAACTATCTGTTGACTTGCCCTTTCCTTTTGAAGCCATGACTCACGTACTAATAGTAGTGATTAATGCAAAATCAAGAGAGGATTATGAAGATATTAGGGAGAGATTAGTAACAATTTTGGAAGAAATTAAGAAAATAAGGAGAATGGTTGAGAGAATATAGTAGATGAAGAAGAGAGGTTGAGTGATTGTGTGAGGATTGAGTGAAAATGGCATTGGTATTTATAGGGGGAGGGGAAAAATTAGTTTGACCAAAAAGTCCTTGAAATTTAGTTGTTGGGAGGGGCAAAAATGAAATTTTGGGGGCTGAAATGGAGCAGAAAACCGTTGGAGGGCCTGTTGTGTAATTAGCCCTTTTTTAAAAAAAAAAATTCTGCAGGTTTACGTTGCGCAGAGCCGTTGCGCGCGGGTCGGCAGGGCGGGGCGGGACGGTCTGGTCCGAGCCGGCGGTCCGGTCTGGCGGGTTGGTCTGGTCCGGGCCGGTCTTTTTTGCGTCCCCCTCCTCCTATTGGGCCCATATTCGGCCCACAAAATTGCGGGCCTCTTGCGGGTCGGGTTTGACCGGTCTGGGGTGGGTTTGACTGCGGGCCGGTTCCGGTTCGGTCCGGGCCAACCCGGCCCACGTCCCACCTCTACATGGGGGGGGGAAGAAAAAAATAAGGAAAAGTCAACACAAGCATAGTCAATATACACCAAAAGTTGCCTCCAAAATGGGTTTAGGGAAACCTCTCCAATCATTTCCGGAAGGAGGACGGTAAACAGGGGTTAGTTTCAAAGTCTTCCTCTAGTGCCCCTTTAAAAAAGGTTATGGTGGACAAATCCTTCTTCTAAAAGGAAATGATATTTGCAGCCTGAAATATGAGAGGGTGCAACAGGCCTCTCAAGGTTCATGAGATTTTAAAATTTGCTGTTGTAAATAAGATACAAATTGTAAGAATATTCGAAAGTAGAATTAAAGACACTAAACTTTCTAAGCTAGCTAGATGTTGGCGAGGGGAATGAGGCTTCTTAGCCAAGTTTTTCAGGGCTGCTTGGGCCAAATTGGGTAACCTGATGACTGAAGTTGTGAAAGAATTTTTTGTGATAAGGAGGCCGTTGACATCCAATTTCATCCGACCGCCAATTTTCTTTTGAAAAAAAAATTTAGTTAATTAATTAAATTACTTATTATTACTAATTAAAAAATTGATTAAAATTAATTAACTAAAAAAAATTAATTAACTAAAAATTAATTAAATTAATTAAAAAATGAAAAAAAAAAAAAAAAGAAGAAAAAGTCTTACCTGCTCTCACCTGCCTTCACCCGCTCTCCTGCTAATTTCTTCACCTGCTCTCCCTCAAAATTCTTTACCCCTCCCCCAAGGCATTGACAATCTCTGCACTATCTTTCTCTCCCTCTGCCCAGCGAACAACTCCTCTCTCTCTAAAGAGGACTCGGCTCTATATACACAGAGCACACAAAAAAATCTGATCTCGTTCTTCTCAGAATCAAATCCCTTAGCTCTCCCTCTCTCCATCTCACCACACTCTCTTGCTCTCAATTCACATCGAGCTCTCACGGACAACTCTCTCTCTCTCTCTCCATTCTCCCAGAATTCCCTCTCTCTCCTTCATTCCCTCCCTCACGCAATCCCTCTCTCGCCTCTCTGTTGACTAACTCCGCCACCGACGCCCACCGTTGCTCGCCGTGACACCGCGTCGCGTCCTTGGCTGCCGTACTCCCCGCGTCGCCTGCCCTGCTGTCCCTCCAGCCGCCGTCTCCGGGCTCCCATCGCGTCACCTCCGGCCTCCCCTCGCCGTCTCGCCTTGCGCCTAGCTCACCCGTTCGCCCGGCCAGCCGCCACATCTCCCCCTGCTCCCGTCAGCCGCCGCGTCGCCCCCTTTCCGCCGCGTCAAACGCCCTCCTCCCCTGCCGCGCCGCCTCCCATCTCGCCACGCCGTCCGGATCGCTGGAGGAAAACAGGCGAAGGTTGAAGACGTGCCAAAAAAATTAAACAATAAAAAATAATAAAAGGCCAGACGCGTCTCGTCTTTGACCAAGTCAAAGTTATTTGTCTTGTTGGGTAAAATTCTTATTTAGCCCTTAGTTCTTTTTATTTCTTTGCAGATTGAGCATTAACAGCAAGTTTTTATTATTTTTTTTTCTTTATTTTCTTTTGTTTATCTGTCTATTTTGACCATTCATTAAATTTAGCCATAAAATTCATGTAGGAATATAATATTCATGTAGGAATATAATCTGAATTTTTTACTTATTTTGTTTTATCTATTTAATTTTTGGATAGTTCAATTTTGTTTTTATTTAACACTCACAATGCGTCTAAAAATCATACTTAAAAAAATTCATTCTGCGTGGATTTAATAAAATTTTAAAATAAATTTAGGACGGTAATAAATTACAAAATCCATATCTCGGTTAGAATCTATGGTTTGGATATTAACTGAATTTATTTAAAGCAAACAAAGAAAAAAAAAATTTAAATCAAACAGCGAAACCCAGATCGCAATTCGACTCGTCAACCCGGATTTGATTCATAATTTTGGGCATCATTATATTTTAGTCCCTGGATTCCTTTGATTTGCCTATTTGAGATCCTATGTTTGTTCTGATTTACAATGTGGCCACTAGTTTACTGACATTTATTTGCTTTTATGATTTTGTTTTGTTCAGATAAATTAAAGGCATAAATTCACTTAGGAATTAACATTAATCTTAATTATATGATTAGGTTAGATAAATAATTTTTAATAAATGATCTGTCCTTGGATTTATTTGATCTGTCTATTTGAGACTTTAATGTTGTTCTGATTTACAAATTGGTCACTGTTTTACTTATGTCTTTCTTTTATAATTTTATTAAAGTCATGAATTAGTTTAGAAATTAATGTTAAGCATAATTATATGATTAGATTAGATAAACTTTTTTTTATAATAGTTAATCTAAAATTAGTTTTGACATAATAAAAAAAATCACACTTAGAAAAATTCAATCTGCGTGTGCCATTTAATAATTAATTAAATAACTAATAATAAATTGAATTTAAATTAAATTTCATATCTGAATGATCCGGCAGGATCCATGGTTTGGAAAGCAAATTAATTTTTTTTAAGTAAATAAAATAAAATATCCAAAAAAAAATAACCAAATGATTCTATCAAAGAAATTAATTTATTTTTAAATATATTTTTAGACTTATGTTAAGACTTATAAATTTATAATAAAAACCTTTTATCAAGTGAAAAGAAAAGAAATAAAAAAAAGGATAAACACATATATATAATAATTTTTTAAATAAAATTAACATTAAGGTTATTAAAAATCCAAAAGTTCACAAAAATTTATGACAAATTAAGAATTAAGATTTTAATTAAAAATCTATGTCCGGGTGATCCGATAGGATTCATGGTTTGGAGAAACATAAAATTTTAAACAAGTAAAATTAAATAACAGGATAAAAATCCATATTCTGATAATTCGGCAGAATTTACGATATGGATTATTAAATAATTACTTAAAATATTTAATAATTAACTAAAATTTAATCAAATTCCGTGTCCGGGTGATTCGGCAGAATCCATGGTTTTGAAATATCGACTTTATTACAAAAATTACGCAAACTAATTACCGAGATCTTGAAATCCACATTAATTAAAAATTCATAACTAAATAATTCAGTTTAAATTTTTGGTTTCGAAAGTTAACTGAATTTATTTAAAAGCAAGCAAAACAAAAATTAAAATCAACTAAGGTACCAAGTTTTGGGCGTTATAACAAAGTTGTTTTAACGTAACCGTAATCCCGAATCTCTGAACTCTTGTAGACCATTTTTAAGGTATCCAATCGACCTGAGCGAAAACCGATTGGTGACAACTCCCGAAAACGACCCGCACGTTGCCACAGAGGCTATTAAAGGCTATCAATGACGCTAATCTAGTGCTGGTTCCTAAGAAGATTAATGCAGTTAAGGTAGGTGATTTTTGTCCTATTGCTTGTTGCAATGTATTGCATAAATGTTTATCTAAAGTTAGGACTAATCGTATGAGGAAGGTGCCGGATAATATCATTAGCTAGCCTTAATCAAGCATCTTTTATAAATGGAAGATTCAGTTTTGAGAATATATTACTAGGTAGTTACTTTTTAAATCATTATGCTAGGAAGAATGTATCCCTACATTGCATGATTTAATTAGACATTATGAAGACATATGACTATGCATTGGCAGTTTCTGGAAGATGTTTTATGTGCTATTAATTTCATGGACGAATTTTATTTCATGGATTATTGGGTATAATTTATCAGGGGTCACCTAATTTATTTTTTTTGTCCTAAATGGGTACGTGACATTCAAATTATCTTAACAAGATACCTTGCTTTTCATTACGCGTCCTATCTAGATATTTTCTATTAATTTTAGGGTTATATCTAACAGAAAATGCTGACATAGTAAAAGAAAACATTAAAATAAATTCTAAAATAACACTTCTAGTCCTTTAACTTTTTCTATCAACAATTTTAAACCTTAAAATTCTAAATCTATTGTTTATGGTCTCTCTCCTTTCCCATGTCATTTTTCCTTCCGATTCTAACCTCACAGATCCGCCAATTTTCTCTACTGATTCCAACCCTACAGAGTGGTGGGGTTTGGGTTTCTACAGTGGCAACGAGAACATCTTCCAAGGGAGGCAGGCGGGGCTTAGCAGGTGATGAATTGCTGACAAGAAGCTTCCGAACACAGTGAATCGCAAGCTTATCTTCCTCTTGGTTCGGTATGAAATGTAGTGGGAAACGCAGGGGGACGGTGGCACCACACGGGGCTCTGATGGACAACAATGATGGTGGCTCAGGTTTGCCAATTCGGTGATGGGAATGATGCCCGGTGCAGATGGGGATGAGGACAAGGTTTCGAGCATGGTGTGATCCTCCTTCTCTCCCTCGATTAGTGTCACCGGTGAGTGGTGGCATCTTGGAACGACGGTGCAGCATCAGTGAGCGGGATTGCAGAGATTTTAGGGTTTTTGAGTTTTTGGTGGCAGAGAGCAAGGCAGCAATGGTGGAGCAGCTAGGGTAAACAGCAGCCAGGAAGGGGCAAATAGGGAGAAAGGGGGTTTTAGTTGCATTAGGGGCATAAATAATGGCTTTAGACGTTTAAGGTTCAAAAATGTCGACAGGAAAACTTAGAATACTAGAATTATTATTTTAATTATTTGTTTAATAGTTTTTATGCCACATCAGTATTTTTTATTAGATTTAACACTGGAATTAATGGAAAGTAGTTGAATAGAACACGTATTAGGACAAAAGGTACCTCGGTAGGACAAGATGAAGCTTAGGTACCCACTTAGGACATGAAAATAAGCTAAATGACCCGTAGTGGATTTTACCCTTGAATTATGGCATGTGTTATTTGCCCCATGTACTCTGTCTGACTCTGTCTAACTGGCTCGGTTGAAGGATTCTTTAAAGGTGAAAAAGGTTTAAGGCAAGGGATCCTATCTTTCCTTATTTGTTTGTGATATGTGTGGAGGTCTTTTCTAAATATTTGAAGAATATTTATAAGGTAGCTGGTTTTCACTTCCATCCAAAGTGTGTGCTTCTGATACTTACTCGTTTAGCCTTTGCAGATAACTTGCTTTTGTTATGTTAAGGTGATATGTTTTCTGTGGATTTCGTGTGGCAGTTTGTGGTTCAGTTCTCCCATATTTCAGGTTTGAATTCGAGCCCAGAAAAAACCAAGATTTTCTTTGAAGGAGTGTATGATGATCTGAAGCATTTAATTCTTGAGAAACTAAAGTTTCAAGAGGGTAACCCTCATTTTGGATATTTGGGAGTGCCTTTCAGTTCTTCCAGGCTTAGGTGTCGTGATTATGATGTGCTAATTGATAGAATTACTTGCAAAATTGATGCATGGAATGCCAAATTTCTCTCCTATATAGGTCGTTGGTACCTGGTTTCTTCAGTCCTTCAGAGCTTGGTGATCTTCTATATGTCAGTTTTTGTTCTTCCTAAGATGGTTTTACAGAAGATTGAATCGAGATATAGAACCTTTCTTTGGAAGGGTAAGGGTTCAGCTAAGTTTAAGCCTTTAGTTGCCTGGCAAAAAGTCACAGTTCTAGAAAAGAACAGAGGATTGGTGGCTAAGCAGCTTATGGTTGGGAATCAAGCTTCGTTTACTTGGGCAATCCACAAGAAAAAAGGACGTGCTTGAGGCCAAATGGGTGCATATATACTATTTGGAAGGGAAGAATTTGTGGGAAATATCAAAGAGAATGTCTCCTTCAGCTTTGTGGCAAGACATTCTGATGGTTCGCAATATTTTCTGTGTGACGGATGGTTCAGTGACTCAGGCCAAGGCTGTATTTGATAGAGCAGTCTCAGCTTCACAATGTCAACGAGTGTCCTATGATATGCTAAGCTTTAGAAATCAGTGTGGGAGCTGGCCCAGGCCTTATTAGGAATCTCTTGTATCTCCAAGAAATAATAATATCTTCTGGTTGATTATGAATGATCAATGATGGCCTTCCTGTCCAAACCAAGATTCAAACTTGGGGTATTTCTCTCACTAGCTGATGCTCTTTATGTGAGAAAGTTGTAGAATTGATTGAGCATATTTTTCTTTCTTGCCCCTTCTCGTTATCTGTTTGGAAGGATGGTGCTCAATGGTTAGGTATGAAGCTCTTTGTTGGAAATATTAGGCAATGGCAAAATTTTTTAGATGTGCTCAGAGGCAAACATTTTATGGGGAAAGTCAGGCGGGCTGGTTTCTCCATAATGCTATACCATCTTTGGCAGAAAAGGAACAATTGGATTAAAAAAAAAAGAGAATCAGATTGAGTGAAGAAGTTGTGATGAATATAACAATGCATTTTTGTACAAGACTGTATGGCATCCCCATGTCTTGGTTGCTAGCATCCAGTTGGTGTAGAGTAGTTTTAAATTTATGATCTCTCTTTTTCCCAAGGTATGCTTAGGTGCATTTTTGTAATGAGGTTTATGCTTAATGAAATTCGTCTTTCCTCTCAAAAAAACATTCTTGCTTTCCCAAAAAAAAAAACTATTTAGCCATTTAATGGATTCTGCTGATAACTAAGTGGCCAAAAAACCTCAATTAAATGACAAAATAATGTACATCTATAATACCCAATTCGTTTAACTTAAACTAACGTAATTCAAAATAACTTATTTTTATTTTTATATTTTTCTCGAAACCAATATTATTTGAAAGTGAATTATGTAACTATAATAATCCATTAAAACTAAAATGCATATAATGTCATTAAATTTCTTTTGAATTTTTTAAGTATTAAAAAAGAAAAATTTCTAAAATATTAATCACATGATCAATAAAAATTTTATTTTTAATGGATTATAATAGCTATATAGTATTGGATTTTAAATAAAATTATTTAAATGTATAAAAATAAAATATGTCATTTTGTGCATAAATTAAAATAAATTGGCCAAGAGTCTTTTCTTTATTTTTTTCCAAAATTAAGATCTCATGTACTTTATGTATTTATTCTTGTTAGAAACATGGGAACTTCTTGCGTCCACTCTGGTGAGTGCCCACCTCTAAAAATTTGATGGTGTTAACTTTAGATGGATATGGCAAATTTTTTATTTTCAAATTTTATCATTAATTGGGGAGATAGTCATTATATTTTTAGGAAATTTTACAAAATAAAAAAAAATTTATTATTCCTATTGTTAAGGAATCCAAATCAATTATAATATCTCATATCTCATGCTAAACTTTTGGTTCAATGCAATCGAAACACAAAGAAAATAAGAACATTATAAGCAATATAGTTCGACAAAGTGCCTTGTTTCATAAGTCAAATCGATGGAAATTGCAGAAACAAGCATGCTACTGGCCCTGTACCAATAAAAGATTTTAAAAAAAAAAAAAGTGTCAAACATGGTGAAACAAATGAAACAAAGTTTAGATACTTCATAAACTACCATCAAACTTTTTGTAACCACATTTAAACACTATGATAGTAGGGCCAGACATTCAGCAACTAGTGTCAGACTCTCTAAAACTATTCTCTGTCAAGACATTCATGCAGACATTCAGTCACAACAAACAAACACCAATTAACCAGGTTTAGACACAAAAAGTGAAATAAACATTCTCAGCCAGTAAGGACCAATAGAAACAAAGTTTAGCTACTTGCTAAGCTAGTAACAGACTTTCATAACCACATCGAGACACTACGAAACCATAATTAGACATTTCATAACTATTGACAAATTTTCCAAATCTATTGTAGGATACATTGAAATTAGCAATTAGACACCAATACAAAGATAGTGTAACAAAAAAAACATATTTTACTACAACCTTCTAGTGTAGTTCTAGAAACTAGTAAGAACAAATTGACCAATTTTTTATATTACTTGAAGTTTATAATGCTTTCGGCTTATCTTCCCTTTAGCCACTACTCCATTTTATCTAGCCTCCGAAGGTTAGTGTTGATGTTGTTGACCTCTGACTCTCTATGAGCCTTTCTTTTGCTTCGTTCCTTTGGTAGATCTACAAACCTATTAGGCAAAGGTGGCTTGCCTTCTTCCCCATGGTGATTCTCCACCTCCACTACTAAAGTTCGAGGGAAAGCCTTGCATATCTCCTATAGAAGCTATTCGCGCATATCCTCTTATAAGGAGTGCTTCTAGGCATTGAACGTCATCCAATAAGCTGCAAGGGCCTTTCCTCGCACTAGATTGTGCTGCAAAGGGGGTAACTATGTCTCTTGTTCTCAGGGAGGCTTGCAGTCCCCTATGGGTGCCTTGTCTAGGCATTAGCCCCATCGCCCTTTTGACAACCTCATTGACAAAGTATGATCTCCTGGTCTTCACCATTTCCTAAGTTCCCACAAATGGCACCAAGTTGACACAAAAATGAACAAGAGGGAGCCTAAGACCCTCAAGATTTGTTGGCCTATAACCAAAAACCAGGTTAGAAAGCACGAAGGTAGTGAGGCTGTTGTAATGTATTTTTTAGGAGTCGCCACCAATTAGTTTATACCTAGGATGATTGAATATCTGTTATGGTCTACAATTATGAGTCGATTACGCTAAAATAACTTTATTATAACACCCAGAAATTGGTACCATAGAGGTTCGGTTTTATCTTTTCCTAATCTTTGCTTTCTTACCTAATCGTCGATAAAATAATTTTAATGAATTTTATTTAATTATCTTTAATTTTCAATTTAAATTAATTCCAAACTGTGAATCTTACCAGAACAACCATATATGGAATCTTGAATGTCTTTGAAATATACGGACTTTACCAAATCCACCAAGAATTTGAAATGAACATCTTATTCAAATCATGAATCTTATCAGATCAATTGGATTTAAACAAATAATTCATCTCGGGATTTTATTAAATCCACAAAAAAAGATTCCCAAAAGATTTGTTATGCATTTAAAAATTACCTTCATTTGATTTCTTTCTAATTTCTAGATGATGATGTAAGTAACAATATTTGAACAGTTAATTAACTAACCTAATAAATTGTTTTTGTGTATTATTACTTTTTTTAAGATTCATTATGAGATTCAAATAACAAAAACAAAATCAAGTTATTCTAAAAATTAAAAGAAAATAAAAGATAAACAAAGAAAAGATACATTATGAGATTCAAATAAAAAAAAAAACAAAATCAAGCTATTCTAAAAATTAAAACAAAATAACAGATAAACAAAGAGATAAACAAATAAACATCCTAAGTTATATTTCTATGTGAATTTAATGGTTAAATTTAATGTATGGTTAACAAACAAATAAATAAGAACACAAAACAAAACAAAAATAAACAATAAAAGCTTATTGTCAGTGACTAATCTGTAAAATAAAAGAAAATTAGTCACTTGTATGAACGAAATAAAAGGATCAGGGGCTAAAACGAAAACTATACAAAAAAGAGAAGCTTGACCGGATTGGATATGGGCGAAGTGGGTCAAGTCACGGGTTGAAAGCGGTCAGGGTCAGACCTCTTTCGGTTCTTTTCTACCTGGCGACGCTGGGGCGAAAGGCAACCTGGGCTTGGACAAGGGGATGGCGGTGACCCTGGGTGAGGCGAAGACGGCGATCAATGTCGGCGAGGCGGCGGCGAACAGAGCTTTGAACGAACGCGATCATCATTCTCTCCTTCGATCAACGCAAACGGCTGCAAGAAACTCCTGGGAGATGTTGGTACGGGGTTCGACGGAGCAATAGAGGCAAGCTAGGCCAGTGGCGGCAGCAGAGGCGACGGCTGGAGAATCAACAGGGGACACCGTAACTTCCAGGGGCGACGGTGGTCAGGGAAAAGCGCTTCGGGTTTCTGGGGATGAAAGTTGCGAGACCAGGGTTCTAGGTTGCAAGTTTCTCTTTTTCTCTTAAAATGGTGACCCTTGTTTATAGCAGGAGATTGAAAATATAGTTAATAGTTTTTTGAGAGTTTAAAACCCATCTAAATCCAATTTAAAATTTTAAAGTGATTAATATCTGTTAGCATATAATCTAGTTAAAATTATAATTTGGTCCCCATTTTTATGTAAAATTGTAATTTGGCTCAATCTTTTGCGAGATTTATCAAACTAGCTTAAAATTTTATAAAAATAATCAGGTTTTCCCGAAATTTCATAGAATTGCCAGATTTTACTCAAATTCTCTAAAATTAACAGATTTATCCCAAAATTTTTAATTTTGCCTAGAATCTTCTATCAGTAACATCCCAAAAAAGGGAGAAAGATTAGACAAGACTATGGTAGGAGGTCTCTTATAGACCCTAAGATGCTACTATTATGGAGAAAACTCTTCCATGTTTTGATTAACTACATGTCGATGAGGATCTTCCATAACGTGTGTCCTTCACAGCAAACAGTCAACTCATTAGCTCCTTAACCTATGGAGGATGCCCTTGAATCGGCTATTTGCAATCCAGCTGTTGTCTCCCAGCCTAGTCCAAAGACCGAATCAAACAGGGCCCCAATCTTGCCACTAATGGGCCATACATCATTTGGGTATTACTGCAAGATGAGTGTAATTTGTTAACTATGTGTCATTCTGTCAGTCTATTTTTATTCATTTACTCATCTGCCATGGATCAATTTTCACAATTTATGGGTTCCACTCACTTGGTTATCATCCCTTTGTACATATATCGTAGCATTTATTGAGAGTAAGGTTGTCAATATTGGGATCCTACCCAATATTATTTTTTGCCATGTAAGATCGAGAAGGTAAAATCGATCATAGATTTTAGAATTTTACCAAAAGCTTAAAATTTCTTGTCTAAATAATTTTACCTCCGTCTCGCAAAGCTTGTCCTTTTTACTATTCACAACAATTAATTTATGATTTTCTTTCTTTTAAAATTTCTTATACAAATATAAAATTTTTATATGAAACTAGTACCTTAAAGATTCTAGTTTATAAATATATTTTTTAAAAAAATTTTACAATACAAATTAATATGAATATATTTAGGTCAAACTTTAATAAAAAAAATAAAATGGCCAACCGTTGTGAAACGGAGAGAGTATAATTTATGTAAAAGACCAATTATATTATAAACTTAAGTAAAATTTAAGTGTTATAACATTGGTACAACATAATTATTTATACAATATAAGTAAAGTTCAAACTTTAATAGCGTATACATCAACATAACCAATAAAATAATCAACAGAAGTTTAAAAGAAATTCATAAACAAACACATTATTGACAAATAAAATAGAGTACAATGCCCATAATTTAAATGTTCAATAATTGAATTCCAATAAATTTAAAATGTATAATAAATTTTTTACAATAAGTAGATAATTTAAAATTAGTATTTTTTACTTTTTGAATAAAATAAATTCAACTTACAAAAACTGGTAACTTGAATGTTTATTAACTGTAAAAAAAATTATTATATATATTAAATTTACAATAAGACAGTTACCGAATAATTTAAATTATACTATAAAAAGTTGATATTAGACAGTTACCTTGAGTTAACAAAAAATGTTTAATTCCATTAGCAACGTGGGTATAGGAAAGTCAAATGGGCGAGGTCGACTCTACTTCTCAAACGATTGAACAATTGAGTATAATTTACTTACAGAACTTATTAAATATGATTTGAAAGAAACCAAAAAAGTTTGCTACTTTTATGTCTATATGTTTCTTACCATTTCCCATATCTACAAAGAAAACTCACAACTTTCTATAGCTTAATTCAGTTCAAACATGGTCAACAGGTTTCTCTATGCTGTTGCCAATTTCCTTGTGATCTCTTGCATTGCCCTCCTCCTATTCAGGACTTATGATTTGTATTAATTTAATATTCACATCTCTATGGATTACAAGGGTCACCTCCTTTGGATGGCAGATGGGTAGGGCAGCTTCCTTCGCCATCCGCACTACTGGGTAAAATGGGATAGAAAATAGGCTCCGTCATGGATCTACACGCAGACGACTATATATATGTGCATCAAACTTTGTTCATCGGGAGAACTACAAAGAGTTGCATCGTTAACCAGTGATGATGCCGGATGAATCTGGTGTTGACATTGGACTCAGTTTTGGTGATTCTTAGTATCCTTAAGAAGGGCATCTTAGGGAAAACGATGGAAGGTAGGAAGCTAGGACGGCAATGTTGATTGTCAAATCACATAGCATGTCCCTTGAGTTAGGTATTTCTTTCCTTCAATCATCATCTTTGATATATGACAATTAAGGCATTCATAAGCAAAGCTTGTTGCTTTATGAAACCGGGGCTCTCAATGGGGCGAAAGCTAAAAAAGTATACCTTGTGCCCTTATCAGGCAGAGTAACACTTTTCCCCATGCCCTTGATCTACAAGGCAAATATGCACGAGTTACATATTTTAGCCGCCCCACTTCCATCCCTATCATCCATTCTTTGCGATCGGTTACATTTTTTGGCATATTGAAAGGAAGGAAAGGAGGTAATTTTGCCACAAATATTGGCAATTTAGAGTAGTTTTTTGCTGGTTTATTTTTTGGAACACATTATTGAGTTGGATATTGGCACCTATAATATTGAGTTAACAGCTAAGTATCGGTCCAATTAATTTAGCAAGGGGGTTAGAATACTAGTTCAAATTTCAGCGAAAGTTGGCTCAAAATAACCAATCTTAGGCGGATCTAATCCACAAGCAAAAAGAGGGGGTGGAAAGTGTTATAGCCTTTTGTCCAACTAGAATGATGCAGTGCAAAATATTGTAAGTACTTCCCAATTTACTTGATTATAAAATTAAATTTTGTTAGGAGATATAAGGTTTATAAGTTAGAAGATTTTATTTTCTTACGAGTCTTGTTTAATTTAGAAAGGTTTGGTGGCTATAAATTTAGGGATTAAGATGTCTGTGGCAATTTATTGAGTATTTTGTTATTACAAGAACCATGGGACTAAAGGCTAGCTGACACCAATATTTTTATTTGTCCAAATATACCGTTAATGTTATATTTTGTGAGTAAATATCCACACATCATTAAACCTCCAGCATGAAAGGAAAAAGGGAGAATCCCAATTTTCAGTCCAGTGTTTTCTTTCCCCAGAGCAATTAATCCCTTGAGCTTTGGCATCACTCATTCTAGTCTCCACCTTCTCCAATCCCATGGCCACATGGCTGCAAAACCAGTAGTTGTACATCAATGTTGCCCCTTTGTCTTTAGGCTCTTTGTCACCATCAATAGAAAAGCCTATAAAATCTTGCGCGCAACTATTAGGATCACGTTTTAATTCTCTCTTCCATTTATTAATTTCCAATGCAAGCAACCATTTGGCGTTGGGCTCTATTGGAATTCTAATGTCTTTAGGGCTTTTAAGGTACTAGCAAGCTCAGAGGAAGTTGGATTCAATGAAAGGACAGTCGTAGATAATTGTCAAAGTTTGGCACATTAGTTTAGCTAAAATTTCGAAAACTTTATGTTACTAGTATGAGCTAGGGACAATGGTAAGCAAATTAAATATGACACAAGAAATGAGGGGTAGAGTTTTGAATAATGGAGGAGGTCATAGGCTTAAAATGAAACTCATGAAAAGGACAAGACCAACAAATTTGGAATGTTAATATGGTAGTTTAGGGTGAAAACCTCTAGGTAACATAGTAAATATTGATGGTTGACACTACAACATAAACGAAGGATGGCGATTGACAAAACAGTCACTAGTAATGACTGAGTAGTGACCGAAACAATCAGTGACAAAATCCTTAGTTGCTGTATAATTAGCGACTGAGTGGTAACTGAAATTAGTGACTGTGTAGCAACTGAAATTAGCGACTGAGTAGTAACTGAAATTAGTGACTGAGTAGCAACTGAAATTAGCAACTGAATATTCAATCACTCCAACCAATTTCATTTTTTCTAAAAAAGTTTTTATTGGTTATATATATATATATATATATATGTATGTATGTATGTATGGAACGTACTAATTTTAATAATGATTGGTAATGATATGAAAGTTCAATTATTAATTTAAAAATAATAAAATACAAGAAAAATTTCATCTAACAATAAAACAAATAAACTAAAGAAATTTGAAGTCGATGAGGGCATCGGTGTCGTGGTCATGTTGACCATCCCCCTGATTAGGTAGATCTGTCCAAGTCTGCTAGTTAGGCTCATCAGGTTAACGGAGAATAAACATATAGAGAAACAAAGAATGAGAAAGAAAAAGAAAAAGAAGAAACAAATAAGAAAGAATGATGATAAAATAAAGAAGGAGGACAAGAGGATAAGAGAAGGATGAGGAGGAAGAAAACCAGAGAAGAATGATGAAAGAAATAGAGAAAAATGAGGTAGAAGGAGAGGATGAGAGAAACGGAGAAAAAAAAAAAAGAGGAAAAAGGAAGAGGAATGAGGAAGGAGATTGGAGCTGAGGGTTTTATTAATTTGAGCAACTGAAATAGCAACTGAAATAGTGACTGAAATTTGTTATGAGTGACTAAATTAACAACTTAACTAGCGACTAAAATTTGCTATGAGTAACTGACTAGCAACTGAAAACTAGTGACTTCATATATTCAGTTACTAGTCAATTGCAGTATTTTGCTGGCCCACGCATTAGCAACTGACTAGCGACTAAAGCAAGTAGCGACTGAAATTCAGTTGCTAATTTCAATCGCTTCAATGTATCTTGTAGTGTGATTTGCCAAAGATATAACCAAAAATAAACTAATGGGTGAATTAACCAAAATACCTAGCACAAAAGAAAATTTTTTGTTTTGCCCAGCTATCACTATAAGAGAAATGCAAAAATTTTGACAAAAAATGTGTGACTGTATTTTCGGTCACCAGCTGATCTGTCGTAAAAAAAATCTTTAGTAATCGATATTAGTTGCTAATCGATTGCTAGTTTATCACCATTCAGTCATCGAGATGTTGGCAACCAAGTTTTTCTGCTACCAGTGGTTCAGCCCTAGTCGGTCAGCAAAACGTGAAAAATCAATTAATTGATAACTAAATCAGCTGTTGAAATGTTGCATCTATCTTCTATTGTATATAATCACTATCTTTTAAATGTTGGCCAAACTATATATTTGGCCCCTGAACTTAGCTAACTCAAGCGAGTTGGTCCACAACTCAGTACTCAGTAAATATAAGCCCCTGAACTTTGAAAAACTATGCGAGTTAGTCCATTAGCTCAATCATATTGATGGAAAAATTACAAAAGCCCTCTTGATCTCTTTTATTATAGCACATGAAGTACTCTTAGTTTAAAATCATTCAAATAAACTATCTCCTTTACCTAGGGATAAAAGTTCGGGTTATAAGATCAAATTTGGGTTGAAACCTAATTTTTATAGCATGTCCCTAATCCTATCCTGACCCTATTATAGTCATAACCCAAACTGACCCTAAATCCTATTATTTTATTTTGTGATGTTCTAATTGGTTTTCGTCGATATTTATTTTTTAGCAAATGTGCCTAGAATCATGAGAATAAATTATTGCAATGATAGTAGAAACGACCTAGAAAGAGGCTCGTAGTCCGCTGTAGGTCAAGCAAATATGTATGAATCAATCAAATATACATATTTGTTATAGTACTAATATTATAAATAAAAGAAGTAGTAAATAAAAATTATGAGTGATTTCTAAAAATTAATTAATGATTAATTCAAAGCATTGAAAAATTGATTTGGTAAATATAAAATATCTGACATAAAATCAAAGACCTGACATTTCTAATCGGCTAAGGGAAAGTTTGATCCTGCTCTATTTCTTATTTACTAAATTCAAGATATTTAAAAACCAAGAATTAATTATTCTTTATGTAATTATTTTTTATGTCGGGTCTTTTGATTTTATGTCACATATTTTATATTTAAATATCTTGAATTTACTAAACAAGAAATGGAGCAAGATCAAACTTTCCCTTGGCGTATTAAAAATGTTGGGTCTTTGATTTTATGTCACATATTTTATATTTACCAAATTAATTTTTCAATACTTTGAATTAATCATTAATTAATTTTTAGAAATCACTCATAATTTTTATTTATTACTTCTTTTATTTATAATATTAGTACTATAACAAATATGTACTACAACACTATTATTACAATAATTTATTTTAATGATTCTAGGGACATTTGCCAAAAAATAAATATTGATGGAAATCAATCAGAATATCACAAAATAAAATAGTAGGATTTAGGGTCAGGTTGAGTTTGACTGGAATAGGGTCGGGATAGGATTAGGGACATACTATAAAAATTGAGTTTCAACTCAAATTCGATCTTCCAACCCAAACTTTCATCCATAGGTAAAGAAGATAGTTTATTTGAATGATTTTAAACTAAGAGTACTTCATGTGCCACAATAAAAGAGAGCAAGAGGAATTTTGTAATTTTCCCATCAATATGGCTGAACTAATGGACTAACTTGCATAGTTTTTCAAAGTTCAAGGGCTTATATTTACTGAGTACTGAGTTGTGGACCAACTCGCGCGAGCTAGGTAAGTTCAGGGGCCAAATGTATAGTTTGGCCTTAAATGTTTGATATGCAAACATAATCTAATTATGTTACTGACCTTTTTTTCCTTTGTAGAAATAAGAACATATCCATGTGACCATAACAACAATTGGGTTGTAAGCCAAGGCTATACGATGCCTTGTGATGCTTTAAACCCGGGCCATGCTCTTGCTCATGATAGTAATTGCACTGAATGACAAGAAACAACTTTAAGAGCATGCATCAATGGTGTTTATGAGTGTTGCAATGTTTTTTGGAATGAGTTTATTTGGTACAAAAGTACAGGTTATATGACATCATATGATAACAATAAACTTCAGAACATTTTAGATTATGATAGAAGCTATAAGGAACATGGTTATACTACTGGATCATGCATAGATGGGATTTGCTAGTATTGCGCCATATATGACCAGGGCCTACCACCCCTTCAAATGTAAATATGTAATATGCCCTATGGATTACGATGCATATATACACCGTTTATATTTTTGCCTTTTTAAAGAATAATCAATGTTTTAAATATAGTAATCTAGTTGAAATGTTGTTATTGCCCAATTGGCATGGGAACCACTATAGCATGTGCCAGTTAAGGTCCCAGTAATGGCTTCTAGTTGGGGATTATTCTTCCCTTTTAATTAGCTCATGGGTGAGTTACTTGTCTTGTATAATTTTAATGTCAAAAATAAAAATAATGTTTGTTTTTTATTTATACTTTAGACGGAATATGCCATCATCATTTGATATGTAAATTCTTGTTATTGAAATTTATACAAAGCAAATTAATTGATTCAAAAAAAGTAACTAATAAAGTAAATGTAAGTGTAATATTTGTGAGACTCTCGCAGATTTGGACTGGAGACATAAGTGAAAATTTTTAGGATAAATATGCTCTCTAGCAAATAATGTGAAACTCTTTTCATTACTCCCATGTGAATCTTTGGATTTGTTATATAGTCATGAACATAGGTTTTAATTTTCTAGAGTTTTTGGATTCTGAAACTTAATCATTTTTTAATGGTTATATGTTCACAAACATAGGTAAAGTTTATATTATTGCTTCTGTTTTGTTATTGTTTAACAATCCTAGCAACCTACAACCTTTCGTATCAAAAGCATAGGTGGCTAGCTGCCATTTTTTTTTTATTTAGTATACAGAATCAGGTACTAAATAGAAAAATGTTCAAATCCAGATTAGGAGAACAAAAAAGCCACATCCTTAGTGTTTTTGCCATTTTGGCAAACAACATGGGACAACTTGCAGTTTCTTGATGTCACTATTGAAAATGCAAGAAAAAAAAAGCTTTTTTAGGCATCTTTTATAAGTAAAGGAAAAAAAAAAAACAACCCAACATTCCATTTGGCTAAATTATACCTCTTAATGTTTATTTTCAACATATCAATCATTAATTTAAACAAGCTGGGTCAATTCCACCATTATAATTTAAAAAATTAGGAAAATTATACCATTATCATTAAAATCCCACAATGATCATGCTTCCCTCTTCAAACCAAACCTCTGATTTGGTTAAAACTTCCACTTTTTGATCCCCAAATCTTAATGCTTTAAAAGCCAATACACTCCTAATCATTTTCAATTCTAATTTTTTAGTTTTTAAGTTCTCTAATTCTGAAATAGAGTTAGTAGAGATAATGTCATATTCAAGAAAACAAGTGATCACAGCAATTTCTCATCTTTAGAAAACTGAGGAAAAGATAAAAACTCATAACCCAGCTGGTAGCAAAAGTAAGAAAACCTACGACAATTACAGCACCATAAAAAACACCTATCTGATCAGGAGCTCAAACAAGCACAAGATTGTGTTAAGCTCGCTCAATTGTATTATTCAAGTTTGATGAACTAGTTTGCCCTTAATCTAATTTTACTGCTAGATTTTCTCCAATCACGATGTAATGCATGTGGCACTAGTAGGGAAATGTGTAGAGTAATTCCACAGTTAAGCAAATCGATTGAGAAGAAATTGGGGTTGGCATCCAACTATTAAGATGGGTGGGCCCAAAAGATGATGGATGAGGAGTTAAACCTATAACCAAAGATAAGGTTTGGGAGCCCAGAGTTATGTGTCTATGAAAAACCCTTTAATTCATAGATTAGTCCATGACCGAGACAAAGCCCTTTATGGAATTTTAAGAAGTAATGCAAATGTACCTAGGTTTTCCATAAGTTTTTTTTATAGGAGTAGTGCCTTGTTAGCTAAGGCAAAAGTTAACCTTTAATCTAAATTGTGATCTTACAAGTAAGGGATTTGTTCCCTATTTGGCATCAAAACAATTTAAAAGCAGTAGTGAGCATATCTCCAGTAAACCCATGAGCTCAACTCCAATGGGACTGTATTATGGGCTTATTCCCAATAAGGTATTAATAGGCCTTTTCCCTTTAATGAAATAGAGGAAAACAGGTACTTTACATTTCAACTTCCTAAATAAAAATGGCATCTTTCTAATTTAAGGTATGATACATGTGGCCATTTGAAAATTGTTAGAAAACATCATTTTGGGGGAGAGGCATTAAGAGCTTGGTTTAGTTACAAATTAAACTTTTCATAATCTTCATTTTTTGTTCTTTGACTTTTAAATAAAAGTTCTCTTATTTGTTTTCCATTGCCATCATCATGCTTAGGTTGCCTTTTCCAACAGTTCTATTAATCAATTAATGTAAAAAAAAAAGTATGGGTACTAAACTTTTTTCCTTCATAATGGATCTCAATTTTTTATTTCTACCTACGGCGGGGGTTACTTCCTTTTTTGATTTCTTACTTTATCTGGTGTGCTCAAAGGTGTTGAATACCAAGGAGAAGTTGATCTCCAAGATTTTAGAGGAGCTGAAGGCCCTAAACTTTAGGGATGTGAAACACCTAGAGAGCAAATGAACTCACGAAAGACTAGCTGACCGTTTATGCTGATAAGGTCAAGGTTGGACTCAAGTTGCCTTTCATCTTTTGGAGTCCGAACTCTACATCAACTACAAGATTCCCTCTCAATTGGCCCCAAACTCTTTTGTGCACAACAATGGCTTCTTTCTTGATTATGATATTGTAGAAGCCAGGTTCTTCCCTGAATCGTTTCTCTTTTCTCTTTTTTCTATTCTTTCACCTTGATAAAGGCCAATTTTTATTTTGTCAATTTATGACCCAACTTGTTTGGCCATAACCTGTATTTTAGCATTTACCACAACTACTAAGAGCTTAAAGATTGAAATGAAAAGTTCTTCTTTTTTTTTCATTCTACCTCCTATTAGAACTTCCACTATGAGTGGATAAACAACCCAGTCCATGAGAAGATTACTCCCCACCTTATAGGTCAAGTTTGAAGCTTCAGAGGACATTAAAAAAGATTGTATTATATCTCTTTGGCCTCATGATGGATAATACGATAAGGTGATTATTTCCTTTCCCTCAACATTATCTAAATTTAGTCATACTAAATGTGTATGAGCCTAGTGGCCTATGCCATGGTGAAGCATAACCCTTAATCTCTAGCTTCTAAGAATGTTGGGGGAACTGATAAATGCCCCCCAAGGTGGAATTATCTTAGAAGATGAGCTTGACCTATCCATGTATTTTTCCCTTTTAATACTTTTATCACACTGACATCAATTTGCTTCTATATATGCAAATTTTAAGAGTAAATCCATGAGGCCCTAAGAAGATATCTGACTATACTTAGGGCTCTTATGGGTGAAAAAACATCCCTAAAGAAAATGGAAAAAAGAACTCTTTGATGCCCTCAAATGATGGCAGGGCTACCTTAACCACTATAGTGCACCATAAAAGTCGACAGAGACTTGTTGTTGCCTAAACTCTAGAGGTGGTAAAGGTGATGGACTATTCCTTTCTAGCTAAGCACAATGAGGTGAACATGGGGGAGATCATTCTAGCATCCCTTTCTAGCGAAGCCCTTAGGTATATTGACATTTCTACTTTGGGCTTACTAATCTTTGTAGTCTTGTTATTATGGACATATATAGCTGCGTGAAATTTTGCAACAATCAAGTGTCTTCTTTTGATTCTTTTAAGGGTGATGTCCTTATCTCAGTTTCATGAAAGGTCTCCCCTCATCTTTTCCTCTCTAGTAGGTGCAGCATCAAGTAAGGTGCACCTGCCCCTATAAATTATGATGGCAGGATGGAGAATGTTGGTGGGACCTTTGTATGGGATGTTAATATTGAAACTCTGAGTACTTCCAAAAAAGAGTGCTAAAAGGAAACCAATCTCCTTGATAAGGCTCTAACCACAGTTCCTAAAAGTGATGTAAAGAAAGCACAATGAAGCTTACTTGCCACCTATGAGGGAACTCTTTAAGATGCCCACTTCCTAATAGTAGAGGCATTCCCAGAGGACAAGTCAACACCTTTATAGGTGCTAGATAGGCTGAGTTATGCAGTCATTTCATACATTATTAAACATACAACTTGCAAACAAAAATGAGGAGTACCAAGTTTAGTGCATAGTTTTCTTTGGCCTAAGCCATCAATCCCTTGAGTTTTGGCATCATTTATTCTGGTCCCATTTTGTCTTTATGCTCTATGTCACCATGAACAGGAAACCTATAAGATATTACACGACAATTGGGATTGTGTTTCAATTCTTTCTCCCACTTCCTTAATTCCAATGCCAGCAACCATTTGGCATTGGGCTCAATTAGAATTCTAATGTATTTGGTGCTTTTAAGGTATTAGCATGCTTAAAGGAAAATATATTCAATGAAAGGCCAGTTGCCTATAATTGTTGAAGTTTAGCTCACTAGAAACCTTGGGATAGACAGTGACAATGGCAAGCAAAATAGGACACGAGACAAAGGGTGAAGTTCTCACCAATGGAAAAGCTTGTAGGGTATCAATGAGACTCATAAAAAGGAGGACATGAACAATAAATTTGGAATGTTGATATGGTAGTTTAGGGTGAAAACCTCTTAGTAATGTAGTAAACAATGATGGTTGATTTGGCCAAAGATATAACTAAAAGTAATCTAGTGGGTGAATTAACCTAAATGCATAGTATAATAAAAAATCTTTTGTTTTGCCTACCTATCACTACAAGAGAAATGTAAAATATTAGTGACCAACTAATCGGGTCACAAAAAAAAAATAGTGACCGACACCTTTAAGGCACTAGCTGTAGGTTTTTTTGTGACTGATGGTTTGGTCCTAGTTGATCACTAAAAAGAAAAAAACCGATTGATTGGCCACTAAACTAGTGAATGGAATTTTGCATCTATCTTGTAGTGTATATAATCATTATCTTTAAAATATTTAATGTGGAAGCATAATCTAATTTTGTGATTAACCTTCTTTTTCTTGTGTAGAAATAAGAACAGATTCATGTGACGATGACAACAATTAGGTTGAAAGCCATGGTTATACGATGCCTTAAAAGTGTATGACATTTCCATTTGTTCTTACCAACTTTTCTTAGGATTCCTCATGTTGAAGTATTTTACTCATACCTGTTCTGTCACAAGTACTTTTACCCTCAAAATGGCCCATCCACAATGGGCATTCACAAGTTACAGGTTTTGCCCATAAATTCGAATATCATATCATACCAACCAATATAGACGATAACCAACAAGTCCTATTTTGTCCTTTGTACCGAAGTGTACCATTAGGCGAGATGTACTCCATCATCGAAATTTGCATAAAATGCTTTTGAAATAAGGCTGGAGAGAGTCAAACTACCCATCCAATGGTAATAAGAAGAAGCTTGAGCCATTATGCCACTAGCTCCTATTTGTCATATTTTGTGTGACTAACAATTTAATAAGCTTGGAGAAAGTCGAACTCTCCACCCCATGATTAGAAGAAGCAGCTAAAGCCATTACACCAGTACGTCCTCTTTGTCATGATATGTGAGACTAATAACACTACAACAGAAAAACAACAAAGCAACTGAAGATATAGTCACAAAAAGTGACCAAACTACGACTACAAAAAATGACTAAAGTTGTTAGTCATTTTTTGTGGGGATACTTAGACAAAAACGACTAAACATTCAGTTTCAAATCCCAAATGATAAAAGTAACTGAGATTCAATCATTATATTGTCAACTGTTTAGTAATATATTTTATTTATAAAATAGTTAAATTTTGATTTAAATTTTTAATAATTATATATAAAACGTGCAAAAAGATAAGAAAAAATTAGAAAAAAAATAAAAAATTAATTAAGTCATAACAATTCTAAATAATTAATATTAATTTCAAACTAAAATTTGTGTAATAAAACTATGTAAATCCTACAAGTTTATATCAACATAATCAATATATTGATTATCATTTTGAAGTCCCTGAGTACCCTGTGTTTCAGGTACCCAGCTCCCCGATGTAGCTTGCTGGCTCTGCTAATTCTACTAAGTTGCCCAAGGCATCTATAAATAATGAGTGTCTGATTGATGGTTGAATCTTGTCACCTAATCCGGGAGACATTAAGGCTACTACTCTAGCATCGTCTATGGCAATGGCGGCTATGGATAGGGTGACATCTGTAGACGTTGTAAATACTGTTGCGTTAACCCTATCATCCACCACCCTCCATATCCAGGATGTCTAAAGATATAAAATCTTGTCAACCCTGTATGCACGACTGGATAGGTGCTAGGATGCGGGGGTAAGGGACCGCCTGAGCCTAACCCTGATAGTATGTGGCCGAGATTAACTCCATGTGGTAGGTTACCCTGAGCATGCATCTAGCTGACCATCACAGTGTAAGCTGATATCAAATCTTGGCCTGCTTGAGCCTGCTCCCCTTGCTTCATCTGCGAGATCAGAGTCTCTAAACCCCGCACCCTTGCGTCTGTCTAAGCTTACATTGCCCACTGTGATACAACATCCTCCTGAACAGTAGCAAGCTGCAGTTGAGAGTTTTGCATTCTCCCGACATAGCTTCTCTATTCGGTCATCATCATACCCCTGATTATGAAATACGGTTAGTATCTATTAACTTTTAATTAATGTAAATAAATGTTAAATATTTAAATTAAATACCATTGATCGTGCACGTCAAAATTGATTAGGGAATGCCACAAGCTGTGGCACCCCCATCCACTGTCCCTTATGACGCTTGCCAACAACCTTCTCCCAACACTCATCACAAAATGTAGGGTGGTTTAACGGATCTGAGGCATACTTTCGTATGACCTCTTCATCATATTGGTCTAAAAAAACATATAACAAATTTAGAGTTAGATAATATGTTAAAAGTGAGTAATCAAAAAATTGTTATTTCAATATAATATTAATTTAAATATGTTTACTTATCACAGCTTTAATCAACCACTGAGATAAAACCTCAATGGATCCACATCTCGTAGCGATATGACAAATGAAATCTCCTAGGGGAGCTTTGCCATAGGGGTGATCAATATTCGGCTCAAACCGAAAAAAAAAAAAAAAGAAAATCGAAATAATTTGAAAATGCAGTTTGGTTAATTCGATAATCCGATTCGGTTTTGGTTGAAACCGAATAACAAAAATTTTGGTTTCGGTTTTAGACTTGGTTAATTCGGTTATTGAATTAACCAAAATTTTTTATATTAGCTTTTTTTTATTATTTTTTCATTAACAATAAAGCTATAAATTAACCCAAATTAGCTTGAATTCTTGTTTTTTTTCTTTCCATGGATAATAAATCTTCTATATTGAATGGAATTTGAAAACAAAAATAATGCCTCTCTCATTTCCTTTCTTATAAAATTTCACTCCAATTTTTTTTGTTAATTCGGTTTGGACCGAACTGAGCCGTAATATTTCGGTTCGATTTGAATTCGGTGTTATACACTAATTCAGTTTATTCAGTTTCTTATCATCCAAAATCAAAAAATTGAATAAATTGACTAATTCAATTCGCTTTAAACTGAGAAAACCCAAATAATCACCCCTAGCTTGCCATCTTTCATCTGATATGTAAATAAAAATAAAACTAAGAAACAAATTAAAATAGTGGAATATTATTAAAGTCTTTTATTATACCATACCATCCCAGAAGATATGCTTCATCTGGGGGCCAAAAGAATGCTTTTACATTTGTGCACCCTTCGGTGCATTCTTGCCTATCTTCATTTTAATAAAATAAAACAATAAAGTATTATACTAAATTTAGTGGGTTAAAATTGTAATTGAAATGATATAAAGTACTACTTAATAAATCCATACCTGACATTATTGACCTTGTTCTTGTATTTGTTGCTCAACAGACGGAAGTATTCTTGCCTAATGCTGTCATTGTCATATAGATGCCATCGATATCATTGCTAAAAAAACAAATTAGGAAGTATATATATTAAATAATATGAATAATAGTAACAATAAAAAATGAGTGTTGTTTACCCGTAGCTGAGTCATATACTCCTTGCCCCTTACTTCTCAAACGTCAGTCCACTCTAAGGTGTCGCCCTTAAAAAAGGTCCTACTGATGCTGCTAACTAATTTCCGCAACTTTTTTGTTGCGGACAAAACTGCAAAAAAAATTGAAATTGTTAGAAAATTATTAAACAACTATTTTTGTTTAAAGAAAATAATATGTTAAAAATTATATATGTAAAATTACTTATGAGACAGGATTAATCCACCTTTAGAGGTCAAGCACTAGTGCATTTGAGGGTAGTTTGCTCGTAGATGGCTACAGCTGGGAAGTGTCGGGATGGTGGCCTAATTGCTAGTTCTCTAAACCAGACTCAAAAGTGCTCGATGGTGAACTGTATCCATGGACGTGCGATGTTGAGCCAGAGATGTGAACGCCCATATATAGGAGAACCGTGGATGTTAAGCACCAAAAAATCAGTCGAAGTCATAACAAATGCCCCAAAATTGTATAATAGGCTGTTGGTATGGTTATCAAATCTAGTGACTCCTGGATCATATTGTTAGTGTCATAGTCAATGAAGTAGTGGGGTCTTACCTTAATTATTGCCCACCATTGTTATAGTGAGCTATGAGGATATTGATAGCAATAAACTTGTACCGCTTGGTGGGCAAGAATAAAAGGTTACTGTGGGCTTAATCTTAATCTACATTTGACATTTAACTAATCCAAATTGTGGCAAAACTGTAATAGCTCTCCAAAAATTTGGATCATAATTACTGAGGTAACATTAGTTATTTTAGTAATTTAATATACTTAGAATATTTAATGCAAGCAAATTCTCAGTTTAATACAGTATAGTAGCTTAAAAAGAACAAAATTGGTCATTTAAAGAAACTGAACCAAGAAGGGCATTTTACTCATTTTATATAGTGACCTATTTTTATTTTACGATTGGGTAGAGGATGGAAAAATATTAAATTTAAGGTATTACGATTTTTCGTGATTTCTGCTCTACCTTTGTGAAATTGTGAATTGACTAAATTGTCTATAAATGGTTTATGTGTAACCATTAGAAGTGTTGGGATGAAATTGCATATTTGTTAAAGATGAGGACTTAGCGTGTAATTAGGGTGACGCAGCTTAATGCTGGTTTTGGTCCTAAGGTTTCTGTTCTATTATGGAGAAGTCCCCAATGTACTGATGAGTACAAAGAAGGGACTAGGTGCATGGCATGTGCAACTTAAGCCTACATAAGTTGACTTCCATTATTTGTTCGGCCATTTTCTTCCTCCAGCTTCATACCACCCGAAACTACTCTCTTCCCTTTGAAACTCCATATCCAAGACCAAATCCAAGCTTAATCCATCAAATTCAAGTACAATTAAACAAGTTTTTAAGAAAAATCAAGTATGGAACCATCCTAAGCTTGATTTTCAAGCTACTTGTTCAAGTAAGTTTGTTTTGTTCTTCCCCTGTTTTTGAGCTTCATACGGCTTTGTAGTTGCTCTAAATACTAATTTGAGCCTAGTTCTTGTTTGTTTATTGAGTGAAAAACAACAAGAAAAACTTAGGAATTAAGCTTAAGTAAGAAAGGTAAGAACTAATTCAATTTTTCCTTATTTTTGATTAATTCTAGAATTTTTGTGAGTTTATAAACCTGGAATTAAGTGTGTTATAATCAATTTTTGTTAGCTTGTGACCAAGTTGTTGAAAGAAGGCTAAAAGCTTAGATATATGTTGATTCGGTTCGGATGTGTCCAGATTTGTGGGTTAATTGTGCTGGAAAATGGCTGGATTTAATGTGTTTATATTAGTTCTTAGTTACTTATAAGAAAAATAATCAACAGGAACCTAGGTTGTTCGATTTTGGAGTAGAAATGGTACAACACCGAAATAGGTGTTGATGTGTGTTGAGTAAAGGGCGGGCTAATTTTGAAGTCTAATGAGAGGGTTATTCCTAAGCACTTAAACCATAAGGAATGTTGTAATATTGTCCTAATTATGGTTTATTTATGTAGTTAAATGATCAATTAAAAGAGAAATACTCAAACTACTATAAAAGTACAAAGAAGGATACAAAACCGAGACCATAAGGACATTGAAGTTGGTGTTTGCTTGCATTAATTATTCAAGTGGTCGGTCGTCGAAACCACAAAAAATAATTCAAGTATCTCTAACAACTCAAAATAAATAAATTTGTAGTATAGCAGTGGAAACCAGGTCGAACCCCAAGGGAAATTCTTTATCTAAAAGTTTCCTGACAAAAAAAACTGGAATAAAATATGGGGGGGGATTGTTTGCAATAAGAAAAAAAGTAAAATAAAAAAATGATCAGAGAAAAAAAATTAATAAACCTATCAAGTAAGAAACCAACAAAACAATAAAAATTCAAATATTGGCATCAGTCAACATCCACCACCGAATTCCTATAATTGATCATTGATGCATAGATAGATCAATCAAAACTTTGAATATTCATCGTTGGAGCTATTTTCCTACCTCCCCTTAGTCGTATTTAATAAAAAAAAAGTGATCTAATTAATCCTAACTGCTAAACAACCTAAGATAAGCGCTTTGATTTAATTTAACAATTGCATTAAAAATTAGAGAGATCAATGAAACTAAATAACACAAACACAAGTGGCTGCATTTAATTTATTTGAATATTCTTCCTAAGACCTAATGATTTCTGACGCAGTAAATCATTAAACCTCAGTTGCTTCATAGAGCAGAGAAACCAAATAATTACGGATTTGATTTCTAACCTAGCAGTAGATTGAATTCGAATATCAACTAGTAGGCCTCCTATCATATAAACGAAACAATCATGAAATTAATCATAGAAGAACATCCAATACTCAAAATATTAATTGATGAATAAAAACAACTTTAATCTCACAGTGCTAAAAAATTCAGAGTTTCAATTTCCTTCAACCAAGAATAAAAAGAATACTAAAAAGAAAATAAAAGGAGAAAGAAAAGAAAGAGAGTTGGCGAAAAGGGGGGAGTGGGGGGTGAGGGGGCCTGTGGCACTTTAAATACCTTAAAAAAAATTAACCTAGTGTACTAAACTCGTAAAATCTCTCTAAACTTTCTATATTTTTACAAAAGTACCCCAAATAATGCTCCAGAACAGTAGCAGCAACTTTAAGCTGAGATTCGACCTTGATGTAGTCACTATTTCTCAAAATGCAAAGCATAAACGTTGTATAACTCTTTCTTATCTTCGAAACGACACCTGAATTGCATAAAACGGACATCTACAGCCAAAAATATGCCCAAAATAACACAACTGCTTCTGAACCAGCGATGACTCGCAAATCGCAACTTTGAAGCTGAATTTGACCCTCTTAACGTGCAAACTGAGTTCCATGGTCTGAATGTGATTTGTAGCGCTAGATGTTAGCTTTCCAATGAATCAAGAATCACTTAATTCCGATCTCTTTAGCTCAAGATATGATTTTTTTACCGGAACATCACCAATCTATCAACATCCTGAAAGAGCACAACCAAATTAAAACTTGTAAAATGACAAATTAAATTCACTTTCAATCAATTAAGTCTAGATATGCTCTAAGCTACAAAACATACCCAAAACATATCTTTAAGGTTCAAAACATATTAAAACATACTAAATATGAGAGAAATAAATATAATAAATATAAGCATATGGATTTTAAGTTCAAATTAAAATTAATGCATTATGTATTTTTACAATGCATTAATTAAGAGAGTAAAAGGGGGACAAGAAGTGGCTTAAGGACTAAATAATTAAATAGCCCATAAGTAAGTATACAGGGTACTAAATATTCAAGATGGGCTTTGACGCTTAATAGTACCCTAGCTAAGCTACCAAGCCTAGTAAGAATAAGCCACTAAGAACTCCTGTACAGTGTGAGCAAGGGTAAGTAATGGTAAGCCAAGCTTGCTAAGGCAAGAGTTAAGCTCTTGTAAGAAGGACTAAGTTGAGGATGGGTTCCCCGCCATAGATATACTAGCGGCCATTAGTTAAGACCTCAGAACATTTTGAGCTCACATTAAGATGTGTATATATGTTATATATGCTGGGTCCTAAAGTTTATTTTGTAGGTATTTTATCTTTTACTGAGAATTTACAATTCTCATTCCCTTAAGTGTCACATTTTGCAGATACTAATAGTGTGAAGCCTAAGACCCACTAAAGGGTTGTTAAGCAAGGTTTTAGTGCAGGTATTTAAAGTACATAAATCTTTAATGATTCTAAGTTATTGGTTAGTAGTATTAATGTACTAACTAAGTTATTTAAAATAGCCTTAATAGATATAGGCAAAGTGTACAAGGAGAAGTTAGACCTCTCATTTCTAGAGCTTCTATGCTCAGGTGAGAGTTATTATGATAGTCTTAGACTTTGTACATGTTGGGTACTTAAGTACCAAGGGAATGCCTCTAGTTTGACAAGTGTGCATGGACTTATTTAGTGTATATGTCTGTATATACACTATGGTTGCTTATGAATATACATAAGTTAAGTGTTATATGTACATAAGCTAATGCTTGAAGTTTAAATAAACACGTTTGTATGACTTCGGTATGTATTTCAAGTATTTTGTGAATGCCACAGAAAGTGTTTTGAAAATTTTTGTTTATTACTTCTCTTCCAAATGCCAAAGTTAAGCACACCTTTATTCATGTCATAGGATAATTAACTAATAGCATATAAAGTTTTAAATAATGCAAGTATTAGATTAGCCATTTGCAACTAAGAGTAGGATTATTAAATCCTGAATATCCTAAGATCCTGGGAACACCCAACATTAGGGTAAGTAAGGTTCCCTCATAGGAACAAGGGTCCCAGGGCCCTGAATTTACTTCCACTAGTAGGCTATTAGGGAACTATGATCCTACTTGGTTATAATTGGCTAGTTATTACTTGTAAAGTATTTTAAATCATTACGTGTAACTAGTTACTTAACGTACATTGCATAGGAAATATGCATGCATCGTCTTGGCTATGTAATAATAATAAATAAAAACAATATTGAAAACAGTGTCGCGGCAGTTCATAAAAACATAATTTAAAACAAGCCAAGACGTAAAACTTTAGTTGCTTTAACTTCAAGTAACAATTATGGGCATACATCTCATACTTATATGCACCCAAATGTAACCTTAGTGTTATACACGTCAATGGACATTAGTAGAGGCAATCTCATTGTATGAAAATATCATACATATAAAAGAAGCAACATGTATATACTAAGATCCGTCCTTAGCTCTTCACCCAAGCAAGCTAGCTTCAAGTGATGAACCACACTTTTCTTGTACTCACTTAACCTTAAATTGTAAGGCAAACACTTTGGTCATTACTAGCTTATGCCATAAGTAACTTAGAAACTTGGGGTTTCCTACTTAGATAATACCTTCAATCCATTAAAACTTAGCTTTAACAGTCGCCTCTTACCAACTGTTAAGCTCGACTAGCCCACTTAATACATGCACAACACTTAAGGGGTGAGTACTCTAAAGTACTCAATAAAAGATTTGGTACTTGTAGGGGGAAACAAATGCAAACATGTAAGCAACACAAATATACATATAACATACAGAACAAACAAGCAACCAACTACATAACCAGAAACAAGAATAAGAACAAAAAATGATGCAAAATAATGAGTGGACGGATGGATGGATGAAATATGTACAAGCAAATACACTTGGGACTTCTTTACACCCAAAGGTGCACCAAACTTGTCGTGAACTCATATGGCTTGGGTACTTGGATACTAGCCCTTGTATCATATGCTAGCACTTAACCAACCCTATGAAGTCTTTTTATGGGCACTTTAGAGTAAGTCGTCACTTATTGAACCCTTGTCCACCTATAACAAGTTACTTAGAGTAAGTCACTGCTTACTCCTTCCTTACTCGTCTCTTCCCTTAACTTATTATGTAGGGTAGCTGTTTTATGTGGTTCAACTTACCAAGTACTTCGAGCTTAACTTAGGGCTCCTTAGTGGCTTACTTACCAAACCATAAGGTTTGGTTGGGATCCTTTTGGGTTTCCTTTTTATTGCCCAAAGGTTTATGACCTCCTACTCGGGCTAACAAAGAATCTGAAACCCGCCTTAATCCCTTTAATGCTCCCTTAGCAACCTAAGCACTTTAACCCCTTTAGCCACAATTACTTACCCTACCTTAACCACACCACTTATCTACCACCAAAATAATGCATAATTCCTAACTTAGGAATGAGTTCTAGACCCAACCGAGGCTATGGAACATCTTAAATTGGCCTAAGGATGATAACCGAGAGATTGAGACACTCTTAAGATGTCTTGAGCTAAAGAGACTTATGCCTTGGCGACGCCATCAGCATCACGTCGCCAACAGCATCAATGCTTGGGCTTCCTAGAAGATCAACGGTGGTGACGCATCGCTAATGCTTTTCCAACATTACACGACAATGTGCTATCTTGTGCGAAACTTGCTTAATCTTTCAATCCCTAAAGCCAATTCACATAGGTCTTATTTCTACTTCATTCCCACTTGTAATACTACATTGTTATGCATTATTTGAGCTGAATTAACTTAATTCCCTTACCTCAAATCATCCTTAAAGCAAGAATCAAGCAACAAGCACACTTGAGCTCCATCGAGTTCCTTTGAGTTCCAAGCTTGAATTCAACCAAAATGGACACCAAGGGCATGAAATTAAGACTATTTCTAACCATTTAACAAGCTTAGAACTAACCTACAAGGATTAAATACATTTACCTTAGGGTTTGAACCAAAAACTTGCAAAAATAAGTCCAAAAGCACCAATTCCACAAAAAATGAGATAAGGGCTTGTTGGGATAGCTTTGGGACCTTCAAATTTCATGAAAATTTGGATGAAATGAGAACTTTGATGAGGAGGAGCTATGGAGGAGAGAGAGCCACGAAAATGGCAAATGAGGGAGATGATGAATAGTGTCATCTCATCTATTTATATAAGCAGCCTTTCTAACTCAACCCAACTCTCTTTCACTTGACACTTTGGCCCTCAAACTTAATTTCGAATCATTTAGGCAACTTAAACTCTTCCTGCACCATCATTCCTTGGTCCCATTGAAAGGTTTTTCTTACCCAAACACCTTGCCCTTAAGTCACTTAAGCCATTATAAGATATAATAGCTCAATTTCTCACTTAATGCATTTTTCACTTTTAACTCCATTTTTGGTTCAAATGGCTATAAATACTTATGGTCTTTACTCATCTACGTCAAAACACTTGCATGAATCTAATTACACTAAAATTACGGTCATGCCACTAACTTGGGTTAAAATTATCATTTTGCCCTCTTTGCCTTTTAAGTGCCAATTACACTTTAGAACTCAACTTAACCTTACTTAGCTTGCTTTTCTTGCTTAATAAAACTTATTTGAGGAAAATAACTTGGGATTATTAACTTACCTCAACATTCAAAGTGAAGGAAATACTAGGAGAGCCTTTACACAAATGGTAAGTATGAGTGAACTCCACGAGTGAGACCAAACCATGTGCATTTGAACACGATGACAAAGTTGGGTCTGCACCCAAAATATTATAGCTCCATTATTTCGTCTATCATGCCATAGGATTCGTACCCTCCAGAATCTCTAGTGTCACTCTCAACACAAATGCCCCAATTCGCAATCGACTTTGTAAACCCATAAACTCGAGTATGAAAGTAAAAATAGTAAGATAATTCAACAATACGTTCTCTTCTGATGTTTGGATGGATTTAACCTTACAAATAACAAATTGAGGTTCATGAGGTTGCAAATGAGTATAACACTACCACCTATACTAAATATGAGTTTAAAAGTGGATGCAAAGCATACATATTGCCGGAACTATGACATGAAATGTTGAACGCATAGCTCATCCATCTCCTTATCACTACATCATGGGAATTTTCTTTGCATTATGTCGTTAAAAATCTTGCAAAGTGACAGATGTTGTATGGCTATTTCCATCGAGACAAAAATAAAGGAGGAAATATCATCTTTAGTTTGCACATGGTGATAATGATTAGTTTCTCAAGTTTATTCATGTCATTTATCCTAATTTTTTGTAAGCACAATTGCCAAAAAAATGTACAACATTCCGATATAATGATCTACATGGCTTGTGATATGTAGCCACACAACACAATCGGTAAAAGCTGTTGAAGAAATACGTGACAGTCATGACTTTTAAATGCATAGAAACTGTAGTTTGAAACGTTCACGTTGCGTGCTAAATTAAATGCATATCTAATTGGGAACTTTAACCCTTAAAGCCAGACACATATTTGTCTTACCTTTTCTTTCTCTAAAATGTATGTTTCTTTTGGTTTGACTCCAGTATTACCATCTTTTACCAAGTGTAGCTTATAATGCATTTCCAACTCCTAGAGATCTAATTGGGGCATTAGGGTTATCCTTTATCTCACCCTTAATATCCATCATTATGAAAAATATATTTTCAAAGAAATTCTTCTCTATATACATTACATCAAGATTATGTATTACAAGCAAGTGTTTTCAATATTGCAATTCCTAAAAAGTTGACTTTTTAACCCAATTATGAGTTGAACCAAAACCGAACACATGAAAATTATCTGACAATACCCCCAAAGGCGGGAATTGCATTTAATTCAGGGCAACACTAATATCCTCACTAGACATTGGAGGAATAGTTGTCGCCCTTACCCCTAAACCTGGAAGAAATGCATCAATATTACCACAAAAAGAATGATTCATTGGTAAAAATTTCCTATGACAGCCCCACTAGCAAGGTTTCCTCTCATACTCAATTGGAAAGACTCAGTGTTTTCCATGCAATATGGACATGTCAATCTCCTATGCATACTCCATCTTAAAAGTATCACATATGCTGAGAAATCAATAATTGTCTATAATAAACAAGCTCGCATTGTGAATTTTTGAGATCAAAATGCATCCCGCATTACAACTCTGTTTACCTACAACATCTTCAGTTCATCAATGAACGGCCGTAAGAATACATCAACTAGTTTATATACCCGGTGTTGCACCAATATTCTATTTTTCTTTCTTTGTTCTAAAAAATAATCAAACTACAAAGATAACAAAAAAAATGTGAAAAAGGAGCTAAAAAATTGAATACCCAACGTGGTTCTAGGCTAACTGTGTATAAAAGAATTTGAGGTACATGGTGCCCACAAGCTATGATGAATTCAGTCGCTGATAATATTTTGAGGTAAGTTCTAGATATATCATTAGGTCAACTTCAAAGTTAAAAAATTTTCAAAACAGATAATTTAAAGTATGATTTTAAGGTAATAAATATATTTTTTGAATCTCATTTGACGTATAATTCATTTTTACTGGAATTAACTTCATTTAAATTTTTCTACATTATATTTTTTAATCAGATAACATTGTCATGATCCTTAGTTTTTTTTTTAATAACAATATGATCTAATGACCATATTCCAGCTACTTTATGCAATTTCTCATAGTAACTTGGTTTCATCTTTTCGGCCTTAATGTCACCTAAATCACTATCTGTTAAGCCTTCGACATTGAAAGAATATCAAAGTCTATAGGGCAAATATGAAATTATAGCCTTTTATATATTAAGGTTTAATATTTTTTTTATAAATTATTTAATTTTTCTACATTTTTTCCTTACCTGGACTAAAAAAATTATTATTATTTTTATTAGGAAAATATTTTAAAATTAAATAATCTTCATTTACAAAATATAACTTAATTTTTTCAATCTCCACCAATTAAACATAAAACTTGAGGTGCCAAATTAAGTATCATGGATTTATTAAAAATTTCAATGACATAAGAAAACTATCATGTATTTTGAATCAGAATATGTTAGGACATTATCCATGAATTTATCCAAAAATAATGGTAATTTTAAATTAAAAACTCTTGCTCTATTTGTCTTGTATATATAATTCAAATAAAATAGGTATATATCTTGTTGCATTATTTTCATTATACCATTGAAATTTTCAATTAAATTACTTTTGAATAATTTTATATTCAAATTTTTGTATCAAATATATCTACATAATCATTTTTGAAAATAATAATATCATAATATTTAATTCAACATTTATTTGTAAGTCAAAAATTGTGACTTTAGCTACCATGTGCAGTAAACCATGTGAAAAAATTTACAATTAACTTACTAACAAAAAAAAGTGTATCACGTAATAGTTTCACAATCCCTCTTATTAAGAAAAAATAAAAATTATCTTTAGGTGTATCCTTCTTTATATATATATATATTAAGAAAAATTCAAAACCACCCTTAAATTTTAAAAAAATATATCAAGTGGTTCTTTAACCTAATGAGAAAATTTGTGAAATTGACACGTGGCATATCTTAATGTTTTAGTAAATTAACCACAAATTTTTGTAAATGGCTTACTGCATATACTTCTGACCCTATAAAGCAGTATGATGGCGACACATGATAGTCAAAGCCATAAGTTTTTACTTACAAAGAATTTTGAATTAAATATTATGATATTATCTTTTTTTTTAATGATTATATAGATATTATTTGATACAAAAATTTGAATATAAAATTATCCAATATTAATTTTATTGAAAATTTCAATGGCATAAGAAAAATGATGCAACCAGATAAATACGTATTTTATTTGAGTTATATATACAAGACAATAGATCAAGACTTTCAAATTTAAAATTACCATTAATGTTTTAATAAATTGATAGATAATATCGTAACATATTCTGATTTAAAATCCATGATATTTTCCTTATGCCACTGAAATTTTTAATAGATCCATAATACTTAATTCATCACTTCAAGTTATTGTAACAAAAGTTTTCTTTTATATCCTAACTAATTAGAGTCAATTTTTATGTTGTAATTGATGAAAAATAAAAATTAAGTTAGATTTTGTACATGAAGATTGTTTACTTTTAAAATATTTTCACACTAATTATTATTATTTATTTTATTTTTTAGGCCCGTTAAGGAAAAAATACAAAAAAATAAAATATTTATTAAAATGTTAAGCCTTAATATACAAAAGGCTATGATTTCATATTTGGCCCATACACATTCATATTTCTTCCAATGCGGGAGGCTTAACAAGTAGTGATTTGGGTGACATTGAGATCGATAAGATAAAATCAAGTTACCGTGAGAATCTTTACAAAATAGTTGAAATATGGTCATCGGATCATATTTTTATTAAAAAACCAAGGATCATGATAATTTTATTTGATTAAAAAATATAATGCAGAAAAATTTAAACAAATTTGATTCAAATTAAAATGAATTATACTTCAATGAGATGTAAAAAATATATTTATTACTTGTAGCAACGTGATTTTTATGGGAGTCGCCACCAATCAGTTTACCTAGGTCGATTGGACACCTAAAAATGGTCTACGAGAGTTCGAGGGTTCGGGAGTACGGTTACTTTAAAATAACTCTATTTTAATGCCCAAAAATTGGTACCTTAGTTTATTTTAATTTTGTTTTGCTTTGCTTTTAAATAATTTCAATTAATTTTCAAACCAGAAATTTTAACTGAATCATCCAAATGTGAATTTTTAAATTGATACGGACTTCTAAAATTTTAACAATTAATTTGTATAAATTTTTTTATAATAAATTTGATATTTCCGAACCATGGATTCTATCGAATCACCCGGATACGGAATTTAATGAAAATTTAGTTTTTTATTAATTAATTATTAATCCATATCATAAATTCTTTCAAATTATCCGAATATGGATTTTTGTTAATCTTGGTACTTAATTTTTATTCATTTTTATTAAAAATGTAATATTTTCCAAACTATGGATCCTATCGGATCACCCGGACATGGAATTTAATTTAAATTTTAATTTATTATTAATTATTTAATTAATTATTAATTTTCGTCATAAATTTTTATGAAATTTTGGGTTTTTAATGATCTTCATATTAATAATAATTTTTTTAAGAAAAAAATTTGTGCTTTATTTATATTTTTTTTAAAGTAATTATCTAATCCATAGATCTAAAAATATACTAAAAAATTGATTTTTTTTTTTTGAATCGTCCGGTTATGATTTTTTTTTTTAAAGAGAAAACAAAAGGTTAAACTTTGTCATTTTGAAGAAATAAAAAGGATAAGTTTTAATATTCCAATTAATGTTTAAAATGACGGAACAAATAAAGGACGGGGAGCTTTTATGGTAATAGTAATGATAAAAAAAATAAGAAAATAAAGAAAGTAAGATGAGCTTTTGGCCAAACATAGAGAAGAAAAAAATAATAAATAAAATAAGGTTAGTCATCCACATAAAAGAAAAATAAATTACAGAAATTAATAAAAAAGATAAAAAAATAACGTGGGGTGTTTAACCATCCACGTAAAAAATAAAGTAGGAGGTATAACCTTCCATAAAAAAAATAAGAAGAATAAACACCAAAAGTTAGCTGTTAATGGCTTATCTACAAAAAATAAGAAAAAGTTAATGACTTATATAGACAAAATGAAAAGTAGGAGGTATAACCTTCCATAAAAAAAAGTGAGGGGCTTTTGGCCATCCACATAAAAGTAGGAGGTACAATTTTCCATAAAAAAAATAACAAAAATAAACACAAAAAGTTAGCTGTTAGTGGCCTATCTACAAAAAATAAAAAAAAAATAGTGACTTATATAGACAAAATGAAAAGTAGGAGGTATAACCTTCCATAAAAAAAAATAAAAGTGTGGGGCTTTTGGCCATTCACGTAAAAGTAGGAGGTACAAACTTCCATAAAAAAAAATAACAAAAATAAACACAAAAAGTTAGCTGTTAGTGGCCTATCTACAAAAATATAAAAAAAATTAATGACTTATACAGAAAAAATGAAAAGTAGGAGGTATAACCTTCCATAAAAAAAAATAAAAGTATGGGGCTTTTGGCCATCCACGTAAAAGTATAAGGTACAACCTTCCATAAAAAAAATAAAAAAAATAAACACAAAAAGTTAGCTGTTAGTGGCCTATCTACAAAAATAAATAAAAAAAAAGTTAGTGACTTATATAGACAAAATGAAAAGTAGGAGGTATAACCTTCCATAAAAAAAATAAAAGTGCATAAAATGAATAATTGTAAAAAAAGAAATAAATAAATAAAAGTGGGGCCTTTTGTCATCCACCTAAAAGTAGGAGGTATAACTTTCCATAAAAAAAAATAACAAGAAATAAGAAAAATAAAGAAATAAAACACACAAGAGATTATTGTTAGTTCTGCCAAAATAACAATAATAAAAGGTTAGTGACTTGAATGAAAGGAAATGAGAAGATGAAGAATTAAATAAGGGTTTAACCCAAAAATATAAAACTTTTGAATTTTTTGACGAGGCGGTCGCGCGACAGCTTTCGTTTTCTCATCTCCGTTTGCCGGCAGCGATGGAGGGGGATGGGGGGCGTTTCTCCGGCGATGGAAAGGGGGTAAGGAAGCGGCGACAGTGGCAGAAGAGGAAGGAGGGAGGGGTGAAGCCGAGAGAGAGGAGGAGAAGAGTCCGAGGCCGAGAGAGAGAGAGAGAGAGAGGGGCCGTGAGAAGTAGAGTTGGTATGGCTGGAAGGAAAAGAGGGGGGGCGGAGGTCGAGTTCTTCTGGCCGTAAGATAAATGCTTGGCAGCCTCGCGCGGCGGTCGGCTAGCGAAGACAAGGTCGTGAGCCTTGAGGAAGAGCTCAGCTGCGCGAGGGGAGGAGACGACGATGGTGTGGACGAGGCCTAGGCGGAGGTGCATGATAGGGCCGTACTTCTGGGCAAGGCGGTGGAGGTCTCGGTGCGGTAATTCTCCAAGCAGGTGGAGGCAGAGTGGGGTAAGGCGGAGCGGAGTGAAGGAAGAGCCGGAGAGAGAGAAGTAATTTCTCTGTGAGAGGGAGAGAGAGAGCATCTGAGGGGGCGCGTGAGAAGAGATTGGGAGTAGAGATCCCGGAAGGAGAGAGAGGAGAAGAGAGTTCGTTTCGTAGGGAGAGGAGCGTTCTGGAGGGAGAGAGAGAGAGAGGGAGCTGAGAGAGGGAGAGAGTTAGGCCGAGAACGTGCCCGGAGGAGGGAGAAGAGATATCAGGTCATATAGAGAGAGAGAGAAGTTGCCTCTTCTGGAGGGGTAGAGAAGTGAGAGACTGAGAGCAGAGAGAGAGTTGAAAACGAGCTTTTTGCTTTTTTTCTTTTTGCTTTTTGACAAATGAGTAGAACAGACAAAAAAAAAATCGATTAGGGAAAGAGAGAGAGAGTTGAAATTTTGGTGGAGGGAGAGGAGTCTGATTGACCAGAGAGCGAGAGCTAATTCGGGAGCGAGAGATTAAAATGCCAGCCAGGGGAAGGCTCAGCTGGAGAGGGGTTTTTTTCTTTTTTTTTTTTTTTAATTTTAGTTAATTAATTAATAAATTAATAATTATCATATATTATTATTATTATTATTATTTTTAAATTTTTATACACACACACACACACACACATATATATATATATATATATATATATATATATATATATATATATATATGTATATATATTATTATATATTATTTTTAAGCTAACCCTATAAAATAAAATGCCCCCTTAAACTAATAATATATATATGTTTTTAATTTTTTTAAATTTTTTAATTAATTAAAATTTTAATTTATTATTATTTTTTTAATGGTCGGACGAAATTGGGTGTCAACAGCTGCCCCCCTTTGCATGCCTCATGGGACATGACTTATACAAAGTCGTTACCAAAATTCGTTCGACCTTAGCTAGGCATTAAGAACCTTCTCGCTGCCTAAACTCTGAGGAGAAAAACTTTTTTCTCCTCATTTTTGAGATTCTTAGAACTTGTACGACAGGAAGACTTCTATCGTTGAAGAAAAATTGACTCATTGATTGATTGTGATTGAGGTTAAAGAGATTTCCTTAGAACTTCTACGACAGGAAGGCTCCTATTGTTGAAGAAAAATTGACTGATTGATTGATTGTTTGAGGTTAAGGAGATTTCCTTAGAACCTCTACGACAGGAAGGATCTTATCGTTGAAGAAAAATTGACTAATTGATTGATTGTTTGAGTTTAAGGAGATTTCCTTAGAACCTTTATGACAGGAAGGCTCCTATCGTTGAAGAAAAATTGGCTGATTGATTTTGAGATTAAGGGTCCTACCTTAGAACCTCTGCGATAGGAACCTTCGTATCGTTGAAGAAAAATTGATTGATTGATTTTGAGGTTGAGGACCCTACCTTAGAACCTCTGCTATAGGAACCTTCCTATCGTTGAAGAAAAATTAATTGATTGATTGATTTTGAGGTTGAGGGCCCTACCTTAGAACCTCTGCGATAGGAACCTTCCTATCGTTGAAGAAGAAAAATTGATTGATTGATTTTGAGGTTGAGGGCCCTACCTTAGAACCTCTGCGATAGGAACCTTCCTATCGTTGAAGAAGAAAAATTGATTGATTGATTTTGAGGTTGAGAGCCCTACCTTAGAACCTCTGCGATAGAAACCTTCCTATCGTTGAAAAAGAAAAATTGATTGATTGATTTTGAGGTTGAGGGCCCTACCGTAGAACCTCTACGATAGGAACCTTCCTATCATTGAAGAAGAAAAATTGATTGATTGATTTTGAGGTTGAAAGCCCTACCCTAGAACCTCTGCGATAGGAACCTTCCTATCGTTGAAGAAGAAAAATTGATTGATTGATTTTGAAGTTCAGGGCCCTACCTTAGAACCTCTGCGATAGGAACCTTCCTATCGTTTGAAGAAAAATTGATTGATTGATTTTGAGGTTAAGGGCCTTACCTTAGAACCTCTACGATAAGAACCTTCCTATCGTTGAAGAAAAATTAATTGATTGATTGATTTTGAGGTTAAGGGCCCTACCTTAGAACCTCTGCGATAGGAACCTTCCTATCGTTGAAGAAAAATTGATTGATTGATTTTGAGGTTAAGGGCCATACCTTAGAACCTCTGCGATAGGAACCTTCCTATCGTTGAAAAAAAATTATCGATTGATTGATTTTGAGGTTGAGGGTCCTACCGTAGAACCTCTGCGATAGGAACCTTCCTATCATTGAAGAAGAAAAATTGATTGATTGATTTTGAGGTTGAGGGTCTTACCTTAGAAGCTCTGCGATAGGAACCTTCCTATCGTTGAAGAAAAATTGATTGATTGATTTTGAGGTTGAGGGCCCTACCTTAGAACCTCTGCGATAGGGACCTTCCTATCGTTTGAAGAAAAATTGATTGATTGATTTTGAAGTTGAGAGCCCTACCTTAGAACCTCTGCGATAGGAACCTTCCTATCGTTGAAGAAAAATTGATTGATTGATTTTGAGGTTCAGGGCCCTACCTTAGAACCTCTGCGATAGGAACCTTCCTATCGTTTGAAGAAAAATTGATTGATTGATTTTGAGATTGAGGGCCCTACCTTAGAACCTCTGCGATAGGACCTCTGCGATAGGAACCTTCCTATCGTTTGAAGAAAAATTGATTGATTGATTTTGAGGTTGAGGGCCCTATCTTATAACCTCTGCGATAGGAACCTTCCTATCGTTGAAGAAAAATTGATTGATTGATTTTGGGGTTAATGGCCCTACCTTAGAACCTCTGCGATAGGAACCTTCCTATCGTTGAAGAAAAATTGATTGTGAAGAAAAACTTTTTTTCCTTTTTGAGTACCTCAAGCAAAATTTGTATGAAGGCAATTGAAGTTGGAATGATTTCTTCGGAAGTGTGAATTTTCATAACAGGCGAATGCAAAAATTTAAACTTCCATGAAATGAGTGAATCTTGATGATGAGAAATAAAACAGACAAATTATGGAAGGGTAAGGGTGTTTGGAATCAATATCCAAGGTTTTATCTAATATTTTTTTTCAGAAAATATAGATTCCCTTGTGAGATGTGTCATCCAAATAAGGTTGAAGCTTAGCTACCCCAAAATGTCATGACTAGTGGACCTAATAGGATGCGTCTCAGGAGCAAAAATTACTCCTTACTCAGCCATTCCAAACTAAAGGCTTTGTCCTATGGTTTTAATATCAGCATGAACAAAACTATCTAACAAAGTGAAGAAGAAAAAAGAAATTCCCTGAAAAGAAAAACCGAAACACGAAAAAAAATGCTAACGATAAAACTAAAGGACAAGACGAACAAGTCGGGTACCTCTTCTTCCACAATGCTTCACCAAACCAGGTAAAGGACAATTATGAGATGGAACTGGTCGGGAAAGACTGTCGTGTTCAGTCTATCTGAATCATCGCTGGATTTGGTTCAGGAACAAAAGCTTGCATTTTATCTAGCAATTCTTCAGCAGTTGTTGCGGATATTATGATTCGTCGTGCCACTCTTGATATAAAATTCTTCTGCACAGCGTAATCCACAAAAGATATCAAACCTGAAAAGAAATTGTTAACATTCAATAGCCAAAAGGGTTTCTTGTGCAAATTAAGTTGGGCCATGGAAACAATTTGGAAGATTTCTCCTAATGTGCCAAAACCACCTGGTAGAGCGATAAAAGCATCAATATTAAGAAGCATTTGTAACACACGCTCTTGCAAATTTTTAACCATTAATTCTTCTTCAATCGTGCCCCCAGAAACAAATTTCAAAGGTACAAGGATAATGCCCAAAACTTGACTTCCTCCTAAAGATACTGCTAATGCTACACCTCCCATTAATCCGACACTACCTCCTCCATAAACTAAATGTATTTTTCGCTCAGCTAATACTCTACCCAAATGGTTGACTGCCTTTAAATACTCTTCATCTTTTCCAGGAAAAGCCCCAGAAAATACACAAATACTTCGGGATTTACGAGTTGAGGTTTTCTCCATTCCTATCCTTAACCTTGTAAGAAATGAAGAAAAGATGATGTATTTATAGAGGTAAAAGGATAATGCAATAATCACATCTACAAGAGTAGGTACATTATTGTCGGAAGAGAAGGAAAATTTTCAAAAGTGATAGCTAGCGTATGCAGGAGCCATGACTGTGGCTCACGTCATGAGTAGGTACATTATTGCCAGAAGAGAAGGAAAATTTCCAAAATGACAACTAGCATGTACAGTAGTCGTGACTTTGGTTTACGTCTTCCACTGGTTTTACGTCCAGTAACGACTTCAATGCCTTTTATGAATCAGGGATTTGCTTCCCATCCACTTTTCTTACAAACTGGCAAACAGGGTCGTTTAAAGTCAGATTCCCAAAACTATAACGATCTCGTTCTTTTTGGAAAGTCATCCATAAACCGATAATTTCCCATTGCACTATTCCACAAGAATGCATTTCAAGAGTCAATAGGATATCATCCAAAGATTCCTTACGTAGGCCATTCTTAATGAATTTTCTTCTATCTTCACGATTTCTGGTGATCATCCCTGAAGAACGACATTTAGTATCGCAATTCCATCGTCCACATTTATGACAGACGCTTAGCCTCTTTGCTCTTTGCTTTTTGGCATAAGCGCTTTTACCTAAGCCGGGCATACGGGGTATGAATGCATCTGAAACTTCACTAGCCGAACGGACCTTAGCTTCAATTAACCACCGCACATTATCAGGAATGCCTTTGTACATAAATACTCTGATTCTTTCACATCTAGCTTGATAAATCTTTTTAAGAACATTTATTGGGAGGGAAGGAAAATATTTTCGCAGGGTGGAAAGAGAAGAATCCATTAACGAGAGAAGAATTGAGAGAAGAGAGGAAGAAATCAATTATTGTAAGAAACTGAAATAACCGGCTATGAGAGTCACGGAGTACCGTATCCGCTACTTAACCGGATTTATAGCGATGAAAGGATAACGTGTTTATTACGTTTACATGAGCAAGTACATTATTATCAGAAGAGAAGGTAAATTTTCCAAATATGACAAATTGTATGTACAGTAATTATGATTGTGGCTTACATCTTCCACTGGTTTTACGTCCAGTAACGGCTTCAACGGCTTCTATGAATTGGGGATTTGCTTCCCATCCAGTTTTCTTACAAACTAGCAAACAGGGTCTTTTAAAATCAGATTCCCGGGACTATAACGCTCTCGTTCTTCGTGAAAAATACTCCATAAACCAAGAAGTTCGCGTTGCACTGATCCACAAGAATGCGTCTCAAGAGTCAATCGGATATCATCCAACGAATCCTTACTCAGGCCATTCTTGATGAATCGTATTTTATCCTCTCAATTATCGGAGATCATTCTTAAAGAACTTAGTATTACAAGTCTACCGACCGCACTTATGACAGACTTGTAACCTTTTCGCTCTTCGCTTTTTGGCATAAGAGGTTTTGCCTATGCCAGGCATGTGAGACACAAATGCATCTGGGACTTCGCCTGCTAGACGAACCATAGCTTCGATTAACCACCGCACATCTTTCATGGATTCCTTTGTGCATCAAAACTCTTAATCGTTCACAACGAATTCGGTAGATCTTTTTAAGAATGTTCATTGGGAGAGAAGGAAAGTATTTTCGCAAGGCAGAAAGAGTATGATTTATTTTCTAGAAGGAAATAAAAGAAAGAAGGGAGGAAGGAATCAGTTATTAGGGGCAACTAAGATAACTGACTTGAGAGTCACGGAGTACCGTATCCGCCACTTAACCAGAAAAAATGGAGCCTACTTTTTTTTTTTTACAATATTTTGATGTCATAGATATCTCTTATTTTTTATATTCCGTTGATTCTGTCCTTATGGGTGAAGCCTTGATTATCGAATCCGTTGCCAACTTTTGACAAATTGTCAACGACAATATTTCGTGATGTATACCTTATCCTTGACCATGGCTATCTCTTATCTTTGATATTTGAGGTGACGTCGATTCTGTCCTCATAAGTGCAGCCTCAATTATCGAATCCATTGCCAGCTTTTTGAAAAATTGTCAACGACAACATTTTTAATGTCTACCTTATCCTTGACCATAGTGTTGAACTTCTTAACGCGGCTTGGTCGAGCGTATTAGCTGTGGCTTCAGTGATAGACTAGAATGAGCTGATGAAGTTGAAGTCTCAGCTTATACTGTTGTAATCATGCCGCGGATATGCTCTCCATTTGGTCCCTGTTATGCAAAAGCCATGTATGCATGATGTGAAATGCATGAATGCATGGCATGTGTAACTAATGGTTTTTTTTTTTTGTTTTGTTTTGTGTTTTTATATGGATCTAGTTCTTCATGTCTTTGCTTTACTAGATCCTCTTTGTGATTGCCTTCTCGAACTACCATTGAATCTCTTTATACTTCTCAGCTTTCGTCCATTGCCTCAAAAGCTCAATTCTTTTCGAAAGTCCCTTCACATAAGTTTTTCTTGACTTGTTCCTGAATTTTGGTCTCAACTTCCTTAACGTTCTCCCGCATCATACTTTATGCTTCTTTGGATAGTCATCCCTGTTGAAACATTCGTGAGTATGCTTCCTTCTTGTTGATATAATCATGCTAATTGTAAGACTTTTGAAGCGATCATCCAGGCAACCACCAAGGCCATCTCCCGAAGATTTGTTACTCATTTTTCCCTATTAGCCAATGTCTTGTGCCGTTCACAAAGCAGGACCTCGATCTTACCTGTTTTAATTCATAAAGCTTATCAAATTAATCTACGGTCTTTGCTTTTTTCTAAGTTTTAATTATTACTATCCTTCCTACAAAAGTCATAATTTATTGCACAATTGAGGTCAGCAAGAATGTGAGATTTGAAGAAAAAGAGCTAGAGATAAATGACTTTTCATTTTTTCTTTTGGAGAAAGGAATATAAAAGTTGAATGTGAGATTTAAAAAAAAAAAAAGAGCTAGAGAGGAATGACTTTTCATTTTTTTTGGAGAAGGGAATATAAAAGTTGAATGTGAAATTTAAAGAAAAAGAGCTAGAGAGGATTGGCTTTTCATTTATGAATAAGAGAATATAAAAGTCTCGGGTAAAAATAAAGAACAATGAAGGTCTAAAAGAAGAACGCTCTCTTTGACAACTTTGATCAAACAAGCTCTGGCAACCCTGTATTCACTTCTTCCCCTTTTGTCGGAACACTTCATCATTATGCAAAATACTTCTTCATTGAATTTGAATTCACTGGTTTTTGTAGCTCTCGTCCATCCATTTCTGTTAGAATCATGGCCCTTTTTTTTTTTTTTTTTTTTTTGCATTAACTTGAGTTTTCTTTTTTTTTTGTTGTTTTTTTGTTTTTTGTTTTTTTTTTGTGGGCCATGATTATGACATGCTTGATAGCCCTCTTGAAGTGAGATGACTCAAGTGGCCGTACTTGCTCGTGCTTGCTCTCAGTCTTTTCTTTTGGGTTTGAATTTTCCCTTGTTGCCTTTTGATGGAAGGGATGAACTTCTTTCCTTTTTGGAGTTTGTGTTACGGAGAACCGAGAACCTTTTCTTGTGTTGAGCATGTAGTGTCGTAGTCGGCTTGCTACTTATGCAAGGGCACAACAAAACTTTTATACTACTGAGTATTTTACTTCATATGTGGTAAGCTTCTTGCTCAAGTAGTAAATTGCATGCTCTTTCTTGCTTGTCTCATCGCGTTGACCCAATACGGATCCTAATGAAGAATCATATATTGATAAGTATAGAATCAACGGTTCTCCAAATCGGGGTGGTACCAAGACTGGTGGATTTGATAGGTATTGCTTGATTTTCTCAAATGCCTTTTGGCATTCATTATTCCACTTAATCGGATTGTTCTTCTTTAGTGATTTGAAAAGAGGTTCACATTTGGACGTCAATTGTGATATGAACCTTGCTATGAAGTTGATTCTGCCCAGAAAACTTCTAACTTCTTTTGAAGTCTTCGAGGGTTGCATTTCTTGTATCGCTTGGACTTTACTTGGGTCAACTTGAATTCCATCTTTACTTACCATGAAACCCAATAACTTTCCTGAAGAGGCTCCAAAAGTACATTTAGCAGGATTCAATTTTAGTTGATACCTGCGAAGTCTATCGAATAGTTTTCTCAGTACATTTAGATGCCCCCCAGCAGGGAAAGTTTTGGCAATTATGTCATCTACACGGGCTTCAACCCAGGCTTCAATAGTATTTTGTGTAGCATTATGTCTGAGCTTAAGCCGGGCATTTCTTGGTATGACAAAGCAAATATGTCCACATATTCCTTCAATAAGTGAATTAATTCTTGTTTCTCTTCAGGAGGAAATAGAGTGTCAATCTTAACTTCTTTTACATCCTGACTGTCTCCCAAGTTGAATGTCTCAGTTGGTTCCTGACTTGTTGCTCTTTCTTTTTTCATCTTACTCGATCATTCTTAATAACTCAGGAGATATTTAAAGATCTTCGTCATCCGAGTCAGCAGTGTTTACAGGATTATCAAAGTTCATTATTTCATTGTCATCAAAGAGAGTTTCAGGTCTGCATTAGCCAGAGAGAAAATAAAGAAGAGAAAATGGCGAGAATAAGATGGATGCAAATTGGTGCTTTATTTATAATGTGCGTAAATCACAACTTTATTGGAATGAAAAGCAATAACTAAAAGGTTCACTTAAGCAAAGACTACACCCTATTGATTGAACTTTTTTTTAGGAGGTTTTTACTATTAGATTACTTTGGAAAGCTTTCGATTACAACAGGCAGTTCTATCGCATCCCAATTGTTCAGCACATCCTGTGGGCTACAGGGTTGAATGAGCTCATCATTTTCGGGTAAATCACTGATTATTGCCTGAATCGAAAGATGTTCAAAAGACTTGTCGATGCTGATGGTCAGCGCGCCTTCAGTGTCATTTTTCGGAATCAAACCACCACTTACGAATGTTTCAGTGATGTCAGGGATATCCAGATTTCTTCCCTCTAGAGAATGTCCTTTTAGTCGTGCAATCCTCTTTTCTCTCTTTTCAGCTATTGTCTTCATTTTATCTTGCCTTGTCGGTGTGAAACCTAAGCCGTATTTCCCTTCGTTTGCAGAGATTTTCAATGGCTCTGAGATTCATTGTAAATCTTGTCTTAGGAAAATACTGAGTTCGGATGACCCCTTCTTTCACAAGCCATGAGTATACATGCTTAAGAGGGGTTGTGATGTCATTGACTGACTTCTTTATCAGTCGGTGTTCCTTTATCATATTAACTGGTTTAGCTTGATGAAGCGGCAATGGGTTGTGAGTGACATTCGGTTCATCAGAAAAGTCCAACCACTTTGACTCGATTAATCGTTGGACTATGCGTTCAAAACTGTGCAATTTTCTAGGCCATGGCCCACAACGCCATCATGATATGGGCAAGTTATGTTGGGGTCATACCACCTTGGATATGGGGGTTCCATTGGCCTCGTAAGAATTGGACGGATAAGTTGACTTTCAATGAACTTTGGATATAACTCAGTGTAAGTCATAGGAATTGGCGCAAAAATTTCTTTTGGTCTTTGTGTGGGTACTGGAAGGGTCGGAGCAGGTGGCTGTAATTGATTAGGCTTGTTGGGAGGATAATTATTGGGCCTATTGGTAGGATAGGATAGGCGAAGCCCAGTAGCCACAGTACCTACGAAGGGAATCCTTCTTCCGCGTCCTATTTGTTGTACTTCCTCATCATTTCTTCTGGATGATCCTCCTCTTTTCATGGCATCATTGAAGGATTCGGTGATCTTCCCAGTCCTAATCCCATGCTCAATTCTTTCTCCAGACATGACAATGTCTAAGAAATTGGTTGCCGAATTGCCAATAAGTTTATCGTAGTATGGGTACTTTAGTGTTTGGACAAATAAAGTAACCATTTCTCTCTCCATCATGGGTGGCTGAACTTGTGCGGCTAAGTCCCTCCACCTTTGAGCATACTCCTTGAAGGTTTCTTGCTTTTTCTTTTCCATATTCTGGAGAGTTTGGCGATCCGGGGCTAAGTCCATAACATACTTATAATTACTGATGAAAGCCTGAGCGAGGTCATTCCATGTTTTGAAGTTTCTTGGACCTTGACTTAGATACCATTGTAGTGCTAACTTTGTAAGGCTTTCTTGAAAAAGTGTTATCCACACCTTCTTGTCTTTTGTGAGTGGTTATATTTTTCTTAGAAATAGTGTAATATGAGTGATGGGGCAACTTGTTCCATCATATTTCACAAAGTCTGACACCTTAAAATCTGAGAGAATCACAACATTTGGCACCAAGCAAAGATCGTTCACTGACAAGGATCTGAATAAAGTGCCACCTTCAATGGCCCCAAGTCTTTTCTCTATGGTCTCGAGTTTTTGAGTATCCTCTTCTTCATTAAGCAGCGGCTTCTTTTTTTTTTCAAAAATTGGATTGTGCCTTAGATGAATGTTATCAGATGGGCCTGAGTCATGAAAGAGCTTCTCTTGAATTGAGACTCGTTGTTGAGTGAATCTGGGAGGATAGGTCAGATCTTGTGGTTCTTTGACTGGGACTTGGGTTGTTTTCCCCTTAATTAACTCCATTAATTGTTTCATTTGCTTGGCCATGCTTTCTATCTTGGACTCAATATCTGTGAGACATCCTTCGGTTTGCTCTGCCATTAGTCTTGTTTGGAGTCGAGTTGGATATCAGTATTGAGGGCTAATTTTACCTTTTTAAAGTAAGATTCATTTTATTAGACTTTATTCGCATGTGATTGATATAATGGATGCATGCAATACAAAATGAGATTCTGTATTTATCAAACTTTATATGCATGTGATTGATGTAATGCATACATGCAATACAAAATGAGATTCTGTATTTATCAGACTTTATATGCACGTGATTGATGTAATGCATGCATGCAATACTATCGTGGAACTTCAAGACTTCTTGTTATCATCAGGAAGACAAAAAGTTATCATAGTTTGATGCGTGGTTTTGATGCATGAAGAAAAATTGCACAAAATAGAAGTACAACAAAAGAAAAACAAGATTAGTAATAAGTTAAATATCAATTAATAACTCATGAGCTATTATGAGAAAAGAAGTCAGAGCCATAAATATAAAACACGAAGAAAACAAAGGGTAAGGCAACAAAATGGCATAACAATGACATGCTTATGGCATTAGTAAATGATAGGAATTATATGGTCAGTTCTATGGTCAAGTGAAGAGTTCTATATGCATAAGGTGGTTTATCAAAAAGGCCAAGGGTAATTCCCGAATCCCATCACTAAATTATAGTGACAGCTCAATTCCTTACCCACGAGGGTTTATGTAAGGAAAGGATTAATTCGGGTCGTAACTTTTCGTGGGCCCATGTAGAGACTATCATCTCAGGAGGCAATACACTACTTTGCTACTTGAAACCGGTGAAGGCTTGGAGACCATGGTCTCACAAGGACAATAACACCAATTCCGCTTTAAAAGAGCGGGTTCGAATTGAGGAACCTCAGGTATGGAGCTTCATGTCGTGAATGCATAATGCATATTTACAATAAGTAAATATAGCATATGAATCCACATAAACATAAGCAAAGCAGAATAAAACTAATCAACGTTTAGGCTTGACTCACTGACGTAGATGTCCCCAGTGGGGTCGCCAAGCTGTAACAACGTGATTTTTATGGGAGTCGCCACCAATCAATTTACCTAGGTCGATTGGACACCTAAAAATGGTCTACGAGAGTTCGAGGGTTCGGGAGTACGGTTACGTTAAAATAACTCTATTTTAACGCCCAAAAATTGGTACCTTAGTTGATTTTAATTTTGTTTTGCTTGCTTTTAAATAATTTCAGTTAATTTTCAAACCAGAAATTTTAACTGAATCATCCAGATGTGAATTTTTAGATTGATACGGACTTCTAAAATTTTAACAATTAATTTGTATAAATTTTTTTATAATAAATTTGATATTTCCGAACCATGGATTTTATCGAATCACCCGGATACAGAATTTAATGAAAATTTAGTTTTTTATTAATTAATTATTAAATATTTTAATTAATTATTAAACCATATCATAAATTCTGTTGAATTATCCGAATATGGATTTTTGTTAATCTTGGTACTTAATTTTTATTCATTTTTATTAAAAATTTAATATTTTCCAAACCATGGATCCTATCGAATCACCTGGACATGGAATTTAATTTAAATTTTAATTTATTGTTAATTATTTAATTAATTATTAATTTTTGTCATAAATTTTTATGGAATTTTGGGTTTTTAATGATCTTCATATTAATAATAATTTTTTTTAAATTTTTTTTTAATATTTTTTTAAAGTAATTATCTAATCCATAGATCTAAAAATATACTAAAAAAATTGATTTTTTTTTGGAATCGTCCGGTTATGATTTTTTTTTAAAAGATAAAACAAAAGGTTAAACTTTTTCATTTTGAAGAAATAAAAAGGATAAGTTTTAATATTCCAATTAATGTTTAAAATGACGGAACAAATAAAGGATGGGGGGCTTTTATGGTAATAGTAATGATAAAAAAATAAGAAAATAAAGAAAGTAAGACGAGCTTTTGGCCAAACATAAAGAAGAAAAAAATGATAAATAAAATAAGGTTAGTCATCCACATAAAAGAAAAATAAATTGCAGAAATTAAGTAAAAAGATAAACAAATAATGTGGGGTGTTTAACCATCCACGTAAAAGATAAAGTAGGAGGTATAACCTTCCATAAAAAAAATAAGAAGAATAAACACCAAAAGTTAGCTGTTAATGGCTTATCTACAAAAAATAAGAAAAAGTTAATGACTTATATAGACAAAATGAAAAGTAGGAGGTATAACATTCTATAAAAAAAAGTGTGGGGCTTTTGGCTATTCACGTAAAAGTAGGAGGTACAACCTTCCATAAAAAAAATAACAAAAATAAACGCAAAAAGTTAGCTGTTAGTGGCCTATCTACAAAAAATAAAAAAAAATTAGTGACTTATATAGAGAAAATGAAAAGTAGGAGGTATAACCTTCCATAAAAAAAATAAAAGTGTGGGGCTTTTGGCCATCCACGTAAAAGTAGGAGGTACAACCTTCCATAAAAAAAAAAACAAAAATAAACACAAAAAGTTAGCTGTTAGTGGCCTATCTACAAAAATATAAAAAAGTTAATGACTTATATAGACAAAATGAAAAGTAGGAGGTATAACCTTCCATAAAAAAAAAATAAAAGTGTGGGGCTTTTGGCCATCCACGTAAAAGTAGAAGGTACAACCTTCCATAAAAAAAATAACAAAAATAAACACAAAAAGTTAGCTGTTAGTGGCCTATCTACAAAAATAAATAAAAAAAAAGTTAGTGACTTATATAGACAAAATGAAAAGTAGGAGGTATAACCTTCCATAAAAAAAATAAAAGTGCATAAAATGAATAATTGTAAAAAAAGAAATAAATAAATAAAAGTGGGGCCTTTTGTCATCCACCTAAAAGTAGGAGGTATAACTTTCCATAAAAAAAAATAACAAGAAATAAGAAAAATAAAGAAATAAAACACACAAGAGATTATTGTTAGTTCTGCCAAAATAACAATAATAAAAGGTTAGTGACTTGAATGAAAGGAAATGAGAAGATGAAGAATTAAATAAGGGTTTAACCCAAAAATATAAAACTTTTGAATTTTTTGACGAGGCGGTCGCGCGACAGCTTTCGTTTTCTCATCTCCGTTTGCCGGCAGCGATGGAGGGGGATGGGGGGCGTTTCTCCGGCGATGGAAAGGGGGTAAGGAAGCGGCGACAGTGGCAGAAGAGGAAGGAGGGAGGGGTGAAGCCGAGAGAGAGGAGGAGAAGAGTCCGAGGCCGAGAGAGAGAGAGAGAGAGAGGGGCCGTGAGAAGTAGAGTTGGTATGGCTGGAAGGAAAAGAGGGGGGGCGGAGGTCGAGTTCTTCTGGCCGTAAGATAAATGCTTGGCAGCCTCGCGCGGCGGTCGGCTAGCGAAGACAAGGTCGTGAGCCTTGAGGAAGAGCTCAGCTGCGCGAGGGGAGGAGACGACGATGGTGTGGACGAGGCCTAGGCGGAGGTGCATGATAGGGCCGTACTTCTGGGCAAGGCGGTGGAGGTCTCGGTGCGGTAATTCTCCAAGCAGGTGGAGGCAGAGTGGGGTAAGGCGGAGCGGAGTGAAGGAAGAGCCGGAGAGAGAGAAGTAATTTCTCTGTGAGAGGGAGAGAGAGAGCATCTGAGGGGGCGCGTGAGAAGAGATTGGGAGTAGAGATCCCGGAAGGAGAGAGAGGAGAAGAGAGTTCGTTTCGTAGGGAGAGGAGCGTTCTGGAGGGAGAGAGAGAGAGAGGGAGCTGAGAGAGGGAGAGAGTTAGGCCGAGAACGTGCCCGGAGGAGGGAGAAGAGATATCAGGTCATATAGAGAGAGAGAGAAGTTGCCTCTTCTGGAGGGGTAGAGAAGTGAGAGACTGAGAGCAGAGAGAGAGTTGAAAACGAGCTTTTTGCTGTTTTTTTTTTTGCTTTTTGACAAATGAGTAGAACCGACAAAAAAAAAAAATCGATTAGGGAAAGAGAGAGAGAGTTGAAATTTTGGTGGAGGGAGAGGAGTCTGATTGACCAGAGAGCGAGAGCTAATTCGGGAGCGAGAGATTAAAATGCCAGCCAGGGGAAGGCTCAGCTGGGGAGGGGTTTTTATCTTTTCTTTTTTTAATTTTAGTTAATTAATTAATAAATTAATAATAATTATATATTTTATAATAATTATTTTTTTATAAAATTTTTACACACACACACACACACACATATATATATATATATATATATTATTTTTTAAGCTAACCCTATAAAACAAAATGCCCCCTAAACTAATAATATATATATATTTTAATTTTTTTAATTAATTAATTTTTTTTAATTAATTTTTTTTAATGATCGGACGAAATTGGGTGTCAACATTACCTCAAAATTATAGTTCAAAATATCTATTTAAAAAATATTTGTACTTTAAAATCGACCTAATAATATATCTTGAATTTACTACAAGTGCTATGGCTGACTAAATTCATCATAACGTATAGGCACCATGTACCTCATATTCTTTTATATATTGTTTGTGTAGACCTATGCTAGACATTTAATTTTTTAGATCATTCTCTATAGTTTAAATCTCTGTATATTATTTTCAAGAACAAAAAAAAAAATTCTGAAGCAACGTTGAGTATATAAATTAGTTCTAAAAATAAAAGTGACTATTACAGAATAAATTTGGAATAATATTTTTAATATACACATCCCTTTAAAGATATTTGAGTTTGACTCAAATTTTTATGTTAGTCATTTTTAAAAATATTCTAAAAATAATATTATAAAATATTAAACAATTTATAACAGCAAAAGTTTCAAATTTATCTACTTTTCAAGTAAAGACAAAAGTTTCAAATTCATCTATTCTTTTGTTAAAAAATTGATGAAGTAAAACTCAAATTCAAAATTTTCAAAGGTAAGTAATAATCATGATAAGGTCTAAAATTTTCTCTTGATCTAATCCATATTATATAAAAAAAAGTCTCAAGATTTGAACATTTTTCATTTTTTTTGCTAATTGAATAAAGCCCTAAGGTGTGAGAAGAAAATAAAATCTCAAGTTTTAGTAAATATTACACTGTTTTTCTTTTTAATCAAAACAATAGAATTTTTTTTGCTGTACAATTCTTCTAGGTAGAAAAAGAAAATAAATATTGAATAATTTTATATTCAAATTTTTGTATAAAATAATATATATATATAATCATTTCAATAAAAGATAATGTCATAATATTTGATTTGAATTTTATTTGTAAGTAAAAAATCGTGGCTTTGATCGCCATGTGTTACTATCATATTGCATAAGAGGGTCAAGTGTATATGTGGTAAATCATGTGCAAAAATTTGTAGTTAATTTAATAAAACAAAGAAAACATGTCACATGTTAGCTCCACAATTGCCTTCATTAAGGAAAAGTCAAAATCACTCTTTGATGCATCCTACTTTATATATATATATCATCCCAGGGATCTTGGACCTAATATCAACAATGACAAAAATATATATGCTTCTTTCATACATATTTCTGATGGAAAATTATAAATAACAATGAAAACCAACTAGATAGAATACATCCTTCTCATAGTATAATTTGGCATAAACCCATCTGTACAAAGCTCAAGTTATAGAATACAAATTTCTACCGCGAAGTACAGAAAAGTTAAATCAACATGCTTCCGAGTCACACTTTGGCATGGATGACTCACTGTACCGTTTCTGAGTAGTCTGATTACACACATGCCACGTCATAAGTTCAGCTGTTCAGGTAGACATGAATAAATGTCTTAGTCGGTCACCGATTAAAAGGTATCGTAAAACCTTTTTCAGAATTGGTTTTTTATTTCATATGTTCATTGTTCCTTCTTTATATCTACACTCCCCGTAAACTTTACAATGCATCAACACTAAGTTCTCACCACTAAACAACATACAATTCTTTGGGGCATACATCTATTTTCACATATGGGAGACCCAAACTCTTCATCATTTGCTAAGCCTCATATAATGTATATGGCAATCAATTATCTTCTAAAACAAATTTTTTAATGAGGGACAGAGTGTTATTACAGCAATTGTCCGACATATTATGCTTACTTTTCTCACTTAACAACCAAGAAACCACTGATAGCTTTGTATGTTTCTTGCATCCATCCCATAAATGGTGTTCATGCATTACTGAATAATTTGTAAAATTTTTCATATCTGGATTTGGAAGTTCATCACCCACTTCTGGGACATTAATATCATGATTATTTTCTTAATCATATGCATCATTATGCACTTCAACATTCACCTCATAATTATTATCATATCGGTTTCAATTATTTCATTACAGTGTTTACTCGGGCCAAACGAATTGATAACCGTTTGTTCATAATTAGATCTACTGTTATAGTTCTCATCTCTATCTAAAATAGTTATTGAAAATGATGGATTAATTGATGTTCTACTTGTATGAAAATTATAATATTGCATATCATACCGCTTGCCATAATAATACCAAACATAGTTGTTATCTATTAACAAATCCAAAACAACACATATGCATTCAAACTTCAATTTTTTTTCTAGGTAACGTCTGTTTCCACACCTGACATAGACATTTAATCAGTTCAGTATCTCCACTACAAACTATTTTTATAAAATTTTTTATACCTAATATGAAATTTGGGTTCATATATCCATCCATCATTAATCTTTGATACATCTACTTACGTCCATTAGCCATGCTTTTGTTTATTACAATACAAATTTAAAAATATATATTGAATTACAAAGAAGAAGACATTACAAAGATATATGATTGTGAACCTAAAACCTAAACAAATTCCATAAGGAAATAGCCCTTATCTATTAAAAAATGAAACATCAAGATTGTAGTTCTATGTTGTAATTTATTGTAATTTGATGAATAAATTTAGGCAGTATCTCACCTTAGTTTCCGGAATGCATCGTTGTGTGAGACTAGAATCTCATATTCAGTATCTGAGGCCACACAGTTCAATGCAGCTCGAATTTATTCATCATTAAAATAAGTCACAAACGGCAAAGTACAGTCAAGATGTATATTTATTTCTGAACTGTCTAACATGGATAATCAATGATTTCCAAACAGAGACTTATTATGTATATAAAATAGTTGCATATCCTTGCAATTACTCAATATACATAGTATTTCTCAAAGATAAAAAATTGTTGACAGATATTCTATGGTTTATCTATAATGTATATGCAAATAAAAATTATTTCATTACAATATATCAAATAAATCAACTCAAATAAAATTTACCTATTTCTCCACAGCAAAAAATCCTTTGGTAACTTGTAATAGAGTAATTGAAGAAGCTTGCGGTGGAGTTGTAGAAGAAAGAAGAAAATGGCGAGCAGAATGGAGTTGGACGGGAAACAGATGAGTTTTTGTTTCACAATTGCAATTGAAAGGCGACTGCTTTTCAAATTTTTGACTACCACGCGGTGACTAAAAAAAGGCAACTGACATTTAAATTTCTTTTCCAATTTGTGATTGAAAAAAAACTACGCACTTCAATAAAAAATTAGTCACAATTTTTGTGAGCCCCATAAAAAATGACCAATTTGCGACTGAGTTTCAAATTTTTCAGTCATTTTTTTTTCTATTGTAGTGTAATTTTATAATATTTTTTTTTTGAAATGCCTATCACTCACTCGGCCCAACGACCATGCCACCCATCCAATTTCCAATTTGTACTTTTGCCAAAATCTCATTACCTTTTTAACCAATCAAAGTTTACTACAGTTTTAGGGAATCAATTGTAAATAATTAAATTCTATTTTGCACATATATTTAACTATTTCATTCTTCTTATTTTGCTATATTTGTTTGTAATTCACCTCTATGTATTTTTCTCAATGGAACTTTATTATGTTTTTTTATTTGTTGAACTAATGGATAAACATGTTAAAACTAAGAGTTGCTTGCTTATGTTTTTTAAATTTTTTTTCTATATTTTGTTAACTTGTATATCTTATGTGTAACTTGGATCTTAGAATTGAATATTGAAATTTTCAATATATTGATATGTTTTATTTATAATTTGATATGTATGTGGTTTTGCGTATGTGCGCGTGCGCACACACACACACACATAACTGATACATAGGAGATGATATAATACAGTATTGGTATTGTACTATACCATTGAAAAAATGGTATGATATCTAGTACAAGATTTAGAAGTTAGAACTTTAGTTTTACCTGCTCGACTACAATTATAATTAATTAGGAGAAAGAAGAAAGTTTCCTTTCGCCATTTTGACCAATTATATTTATTAGAGCCAATTCGTTTTAATTTAAGTTAACTAATTTATTTTTACTATTACATCTTTTTTACCTGAAACCAAATTTATTTGAAAGTCAATATTATGTAGATATAATAATCCAATTAAATTAAATTTTCATAATATTATTAAATTTGTATGAATTTTTTTAATGCTTTAAACTAAAAAAATTTATAAAAATTTAATAAATTACAAAAATTGTATTTTCTATCGATTATTATAGCTACATAAATTTTCAGAAAAAAATACATAAGAATAAAAATAAGTCTTAAGTTAAACTTCCATAAGACTTTGAAGTTGCCACGGCAAAGGTTTTATTATCCATTCTCCATTCTCCATTCTCCATTCTCTCCCACTACCAAATCTATAGAATTATGTATGTGTGTGTTTGCCATTCCCAATTTATTTTCCCGTGTCTTTATAAGCCAACTCCAATCTGACCTAGTTGGCGGCAACTTTTGGCAGGAAAATAAAACAAAAATTCAAGAGATTATATAACACAAATCTAGCAGGCACCCCACTCTCTCACCCAGAGCGTGGGTTACACTCTCGGGAAAATCAAGCAATCGCTGACCTGAAACCCTAATCCCCAATTCCCTAACAACTACGCAGATCGAAATTGGAACTCAAACGACGTTCATTGGGCTCACCTGCTTCTCGTCCCGCGTGAGCATCAAAATACAGCGAGAGGAGAGCGATGAGTAAGCCTGGTCTTCCTATTAGTAACAGCTGAAGAGCGACTCGAAAGAGGGGGAGGGCGATGACCTGAAAGGCTGAAACTTTGATGAATCTTAATCTTGTTGGAGCTAAAACCCTATCGAGGTACGATAGGCCCGGCTCTGTTCTTCTGGGTTTCTCTTGTTTTCGTGCCTCGCAATATCAATCGATGCGTCCACCTGGTAAGTTCTGTCTGCGCTGTTCCTGCGTTGCTTTCGAAGCTTCTGCTTGATCGAGCCTATTAACTGTTTGAACCAGAAGATCGGTTCGTTCCCTGTTATCTGAATTCAGATATTGGCATTGGAGCAATGGTGTTGAACTTAATGTTGTAGTAGATGATTATAAATATTTATATGTTTGTATAAATCTGTTTCTTGGCATGCAACTATCTGCGGCTTCTGCTTCCTCCTCGGCACGTAAGGCCTTGAGGAGTCGATCAGGTTCTCGCCTTCGTAAAAGGCACAAGAGGCTTGATGCAATCTGTGAAAAGGAATATAATAGGAATCACAGTGAATCAAATGAGAGAAGTGGCGGTAGGGGATCATTGGATGCTGACGTGGAGCTGCGGAGGAGCTCACGGGTGCGGAGGGCACCGGTTGTGCTGGATGTCTCTCCTCCGCCTGCCAAAAAGAGACGTAAGCTTGGTCAGAATGTTAAAGTTGGTTTTGATAGGAGTCAGAACAGTAAAGTAGGGGGTGTAAAGGCTGAGGAAAAGAAGGAGGACATTGAGGTTTCTGGTAGTTGGAGATCCAGGTTGAGAGCCAGGGTTGGGAATACTACTGTTATGAAGCTGAAAGAGTATGAGCGTGGTTCGTCAAGTAGAAGGAAAAAGTTGTTTGCTAGAACGGAAGAAGACAGCCATGCTGTGGAGGAGAGTTTGGAAGTGGAGAGTCAGGGAATGATGGTTGTGAAGTCAAATAGGCCAGGTAGAGTAAAAGCGATGAATGGTTTACAGGGTGAGAAGGGTGTGGAAATGTGTGATGTCAAATCAGAGGAAGTGGGGGATGCAAACGAAGAATTTACAAAGGATGCAGTAGATGTGAGTGCCTCCAGTTCAGACAATGAAACTGGAGGCAGAGATAAGAGAAATATGATAGAAGTGAGTGATGTTGAGGATGACCAGAAAGAATCACCAAATATTATGCTACCTGTGGAAACCTGCAATGAAATAGCTATAGAAGCAGAGAATGTTGAAGAACGAGTGCAGAATGATGAACTGCAACGGGTAGAGTGTGAAAATGATGGAAGAACCCCAGAGGATGTCATGGAAGCAGAAATTTCAACGGAAAAGGGGGAAGAAAAAGCTGATAATGAAATCAGAGATGTTGGATCAGTAGTGGAGTTGGACAAGTCTAATGAAGTTGCCGATGCAAAACCAGCTGAAAACGAGAATGATGCAAAGGCAGCTGACTCTAATCAAGTTCATTTTGATAAAGTTGGCAGGTCACGCATTAGACAGGGAAGAAGATGTGGTTTATGCGGAGTTGGCTCAGAAGGCAAACCTCCAAAGAAGTTGACTCTGGATAATGGTGACAGTGAAAATGAGGCATATAGTTCTTCTGCTTCAGAAGAACCAAACTATGATAAGTGGGATGGATTTGGTGATGAACCTGGGTGGCTTGGTCGACTTTTAGGCCCCATCAATGATCGTCATGGCATTCCTAGAATATGGGTTCATCAAAACTGTGCTGTTTGGAGTCCTGAGGTGTGATTTCTTGTGTTATCATTTATTTTTATAAAAAATTTTCCTTATTTCAACATCTTGTATTATGTTTCGTAAATTTTGAATGATTGCTTGTTATTTGTTATTGTACTATTTATCAGTTGTAGAACTGTTTATAAGCATTTTTTCTAAGTTCCAAATTGTCTGTTCCTCTGTGATATGTTTCCTCTTGTTTACTATATACTGGTATAGAAGTTATTATTCTTATTATTATTTTGTGGAGCTTGCTTTTGCCATTGATACCATGTGCTGGTGGTGCAGGTTTATTTTGCTGGTTTGGGACACCTGAAGAACATAAGGGCTGCACTTTGCAGAGGAAGAGCTCTCAAGTGCACCCGTTGTGGGAGGACAGGAGCAACAATTGGATGCCGTGTAGATCGATGCCCTAGAACATATCATCTGGTTGGTTTTTTGCTGGCTGCATTTCCATAACTTGCACTTTTATATGCTAAAAATAACAAACTCATTTCTGATTTATGGAAATCAATTTTTTGCAGCCTTGTGCACGTGCATGTGGGTGTGTCTTTAATCATCGGAAGTTTCTCATAGCCTGCACAGACCATAAACATAAATTCCAACCTGCTTATAGATATTTAAAACTCGTTAAGAAAATGAAAGCAAGAAAAATGAAGTTAGAAATGAGGAAGGTGTCCAATGATGCATCAAGAAGGGATATAGAAGCTGAAGAGAAGTGGTTGGAGCACTGTGGTCAAGATGAGGAGTTCTTGAAACGTGAGAGCAAGAGGCTTCACCGTGATTTGATGAGAATAGCACCTGTATACATTGGAGGCATGCACACTGATAATGGAAAAACACATGATGGTTGGGAATCTGTTGCTGGACTGCAGAATGTCATTCAATGTATGAAGGAGGTTGTCATTTTGCCACTTCTTTACCCTGAGTTCTTTAGTAACCTTGGGCTTACACCTCCACGAGGAGTTCTTTTGCATGGGTATCCTGGAACGGGTAAAACTCTTGTGGTGCGTGCTTTAATAGGTTCTTGTGCTCGTGGTGATAAACGGATAGCATATTTTGCTCGCAAGGGTGCTGATTGCTTGGGAAAATATGTTGGTGATGCTGAGCGACAGCTGAGACTTTTGTTTCAAGTTGCTGAGAGATGCCAACCTTCAATAATTTTCTTTGATGAGATAGATGGCTTAGCACCACGTCGCACACGGCAGCAAGATCAGACACATAGCTCGGTTGTGTCGACATTACTTACTTTGTTGGATGGTTTAAAATCCCGAGGTTCAGTAGTGGTCATAGGTGCAACAAATCGTCCAGATGCTGTGGACCCAGCATTAAGGAGGCCAGGACGTTTTGATAGAGAGATTTATTTTCCACTCCCTTCAATGGAGGATAGGGCAGCAATCCTCTCACTTCATACAAAGCGGTGGCCAAAACCGGTCAGTGGACCTGTCCTTCAGTGGGTTGCAAGAAAAACAGCTGGATATGCTGGTGCTGATTTGCAGGCTCTTTGTACTCAAGCAGCTGTTATTGCTTTGAAGAGAAATTTTCCTTTACAAGAAATTATGACTGCAGCACAAGGGCCAAGAGAAGATACTGAACGTGTTCCACTCCCTGCCATTGCTGTTGGGGAGAGGGATTGGCTGGAGGCTATATCATGTTCTCCACCTCCTTGCTCACGTCGAGAAGCAGGAGTAGCTGCTAATGATTTGGTTGCATGCCCACTTCCTACCCATCTAATCCCTTGTCTTCTGCGACCTTTATCCAGCTTACTCGTTTCCCTAGCTCTTGATCAACGTCTTTGTATACCACCTGTTATTTCAAGAGCTGCATCATTGGTTGAGACTGTTATTGTTTCTTTTCTGGACAACAGAAGACTCTCAAAAGATCACTGGTGGACATATGTTAATGACTTTCTTCAAGAATCAGATATATTGAAGGAGATAGAAAGGAGGCTTTCACTTGAAGGTACTATAATTCAAGGGCCAACCTTTCATCCTTACGATATTTTTCCTGATTACATTAGTGGGGAAAGTGCCAAAGCTGAACCTTCTTTACTGCATGGTACTGGAGAGTCCGAAAGCGTGATAAAAAATGTATCTTATGTTTCAAGTAAGAAAATAGGATTTCGAATGTTGGTTGCTGGGAATCTCCAATCAGGCCAAAAACATCTTGCTTCCTGTCTTCTAAATTGCTTTGTTGGTGACATTGAGGTACAGAAAGTAGATTTGGCAACAATTTCACAAGAAGGGCATGGTGATATGGAGCAAGGGATGAACCAGATATTAAGTAAGTCTCTACTGTAGGAGACATTCACTTGGTTATCCAGTTCATATTTTGAGCCCTATGATACAGATCACATATAATCTTCAAATGATTGAGGTTCTGTTTTACTAAATCAGTTGAACTAGTAAACAAATATTGATAGCAGGTTTTGTTAGAATCAAATGTTTGAAATGTTGGGATATGGATAGATTATAGAGCTGACTAGGTGCTTGTTTACAACAGATAAATGCTACACTAAGGTCCTGCTTGCACAAAACTTCACAACATGTGCCTTTAGTTTGTCCTCAGACATTCTGATTGCCCTCCTTAGCAGCAAGGTCCTAGAACCCTTCTGATGGTTTCAAACTCAAAGGTGTTGTGCATAACAACCTGTTTGCTTTTTAATTCCAGACAATGCTGGATAAATTAGTTCTTCATGAGGGGGCAGGAAATGTGGTGCTCGTAACCATGCATGAATTTCTCAGAAGGTGTATGCATGAGTGAACAAAAGTATTATCTGCCTCAGCTCATTTGAAAAAACTTAACATATCATTTGATTCCGTTGCAGTGAGATGTGCTAGCATGGGCAAATGTGTCATATATATGCCGAGAATTGATTTGTGGGCTGTGGAGAGCTCATCTACAATAGATGAATTAGCTGATAAAGAAGATTTGCTTGGTCTAACAAGACCCATGTCACCTCTGCAGAATTGTGAATCAACAGGATCAGCAGAACCTAGAGTTGATGTTCTAGGTGCCTCACACTCTTGGAGCTCATTCATCGAGCAAGTCGAATCAATTTGCGTTTCTACATCCTTAATAATTCTGGTATATAGTTTCTTCATTTCATCATCTGGAGTTTTGATAGGCAAAATTTAAGTAGACCTTTACTGGTCTCAACTTCAACGAAAATGAAGGGGTGACTGTCTGTCATAATGATGGATGTATCAGCCACTGTCTGAGTTGGTCATGTGACATTGTGTGCCTGGATCAGATGGTGGGTAATGCATGCATCATTATGACGGACGGTTACCCTATTATATGGATGGCATGGAAAGTTGATTATTCTCCTTTTTCTAAGAAAGTCTCACCCAGAAAGGGGAAAAAAGGAGAAAAGTGGAGGAAAAGAAAACTTCCCTCTGTTTGCTTCAAGTTGATAGGATTATAGTCCAGAGTTTTTGTTCAGATAGGGAAGAGGGCATTTTGTTCGTGTATTTTGATTTGACTTGTTAATCACTGCATGAAGGCATATAAGTATGAGGTGGGTCATTTTGGGTCTGCTTCTGCAGAGCTGCTACTTGTTAATATATCTGAGCCTCGAGAATAAGAAGAATTTGTGTAGACACCGATCATTACATTGCACAAGTGATGAAACAAGCCAAAACTTCTGCCTGCAACAAAAGTCAAAACTTCCACCTGAAACATATAGAATTTGTTTATCTTAGACTGCATGTTTTATTCTGGGCATTATGGATTCATTTTTTATTCGTGAACTTTCTTTGAGTCGGACTTCTTTTTATGTAATAGATAGATTACAGTTAGTCTTTGGCACTGTTTTCCATTTCCTTCTTTAACCTGTATTTGCTTGAAGTTAATCCTTCTTGGGTGATGACAGGCTACATCGGAGATTCCAACTCTGTTGCTGCCCCATAAAATAAGGCAGTTTTTTGGACCTAATGTACAAGGTGGTGGTGGTAAACCTTCATTACATTACACCATACCAAGGTTCTCCGTGCATGTTGATGGAAAATTTGACCATGAAATGTTTGTTGAACTTTCTGCCATAGAGCTATCAAGGGACGTCCTCCAACCTTATGTTCATATCGCTCATCAAAGATATCACCTCCAAGGAAATTCTGAAACTGAGATGGATCAAAATTGCCCTAGTACCAGATATCATGATGTGAATCAAAATGTAGGAAATGAAGTCTTGGTAGATTCGCGATCTTGTGATTTGTCAGCTAAAGTGTTGCCAACTACAACAACGGCTAAACCAGCTTTTATTAGTCGACCATTAAAAGGGAAATCAAGTTTGATGTTGGCAATATCTAGTTTTGGATATCAAATTCTACGGTATCCTCATTTTGCTGAGCTTTGTTGGGTGACATCAAAATTGAAAGAAGGCCCTTCCATGGATATAAGTGGAGCATGGAGCGGATGGCCATTCAATTCTTGCATTGTCCGCCCCTTAAGCTTACCGAACACAGAAGATATTGCTTGTGATCATTCTGCAAATCTCAGAAGCAAAGATAAATATGGGCTGGTCAGAGGCCTTATTGCGGTTGGTTTACTGGCATATAGAGGTGCGTATAAATCACTTAGAGAAGTGTCTCATGAGGTGCGGAAGGTTCTTGAGCTTCTTGTGGACCGGATCAATTCAAAAGTGAATGCTGGTAAAGATCGGTATCAGTATGTACGTGTATTGTCACAAGTTGCTTATCTTGAAGATATGGTTAACAGCTGGACGCATGCTCTTCAGAGGTATACGGTATATGTTGTTTTCATAATTAAAATGCTTATTTATTAATTCGTTAAATGGTCATTCATTGATGAATCCTTAATTTTCAGTTTGGATCAAGGTGCTTCAATGGCAATGGTTAATCCTGAACCAAGTACTCCAGGGTCAGCCGATAATCGTCTTTGTCTTGCCAGTAATCCGGGTCAAAAGGGTATTGAGGCAAACTGTTCAGAACCAGCAGGTCAAAATGTTGAAAGTATTTATGTGGACCGAGGCAATGCTTGTAAGGTTCACTTTTCTGATGGAAGAATTCCATTCTCAGATGATGGGCAGAAAATTGGCCCCTTCGGTGACACTGCAAGTGAGCCACCTTTAGGCTGCATGGATATCGATAATGAATCAGTGAATAATGCCAACATGCAGTACAAGAAAAGTTCAGATTCCTGCTGTACAACCAATACTGCAATTCTTGATCAAGATTTATGCTCAAAACAGGCAAATGGATTTGTGTCAAGTCGATCTCTGGATCTATTCTCTGTATCAGATGGACCTGTTGGTGTGAATGTTCCTAGAGCTAGCGAAGGCTGTGGTAAGGTTAATGGCTTTGTGGCAGAGATGCAAACCACATGTTATGGCATGCCTGAACCTGTTGAGCTGGTGGCAGATGCAACCGCCTTTTCAAAGAAAGCCTCTGCTGACCCTGGTATTATGTGCTGGTATCGGTGTTGCTCCAAATGTCTTCACATCCTTCACAATTTGATGCGCAGAATCATTATTCAACAGCGGACATCCTATGGAAACGAGTGCACTGTAGAAGATGTTCACGATGCTGTTGCGTCCCTGTCTGTTGAGCTTCTTTCAACAGTTAACAAATTCTTTATTGCTGGGACTAGCACCGGTAGATTCATCAATGACCAGAAACATGAAGATCTTGCAGCGGCATCATGCCCCGAGCTGAGTGGATGTCACTGCAGAAGATCAAGCTTGCCTGCTGTCTGTAGCTGTCACTCTGCAAATGGATGTTCGATGGAAGGGACAACCGTTTCAGGATCGGAATCTGGTTTCAATCCAGTATTTATATTCAGAGATGGAGTGTTACTTCCTGTAGAATGTAGGGAAGATGTTCCTTTTCACTGTAAATTTGAGAAATTGTGTCTTTGCTCTCTTGTAGAGTCGATATCAATGACTAAGCAGCTGTTTGATTGATCCAACATGTCGTTATTGCATGGCTTGTCTTGGCATGGTAAAATTTTGTTACCGCTATCTAAATTTTGAAGGAATTCTAGAGTATGTATTTGTCTTACCTTGAGAATCATTTTGTTGTTTCCATACAAATTATGCTTGTATTATCCCTGGGAGTGAAAATGTTCTGCGCTTTTTATCTAACTGTTTGAGCTAAAGCTCAATTTTTTTATTATCGACTCAAGCCTAACAAGTTTCAAGTTTTATTTAAGTTCAAACTCTTATTGAGGCGAGCTTTGAGTCTGGCACTGTCCAGCTTGAACTCTTATTGAGCCTAACGAGTCTAATATTTTTAATATCAAAACTAAATTAATTTTATTTTTAATATATCTAAATACTAAAATTTTAATTTTTATTTCTTAAATCGAACTCGAATCTCAAATCGAGCTTGAATCAAGCTCAAACATTGAATCGAGGTTCGAGCTAATCGAGCCACCAAACCGAGCTCGAACCTTTTCGAACCGAGTTTTGAGCCTTGATTTCCGAGCTCATTGAGCTCGAGCTCGAGCCTATCCTTAACGAGCCACGCTTCAAGTCTGGGGTGTTCGGGCTTGACTCGGCTCATTTCCACCCCTAATTATCCCACGATTCTTCATGTATTAACAACAAATATTCATTTAAATTGTCCTCATTGCCACCAAGCATTGGTGGCAGTAAGGATGCAAGCCCATGCAAGCGGCCTGGGTTTGTGATGCGAACCTCGATGGTATAAAGACCATGAAACGCGCCCAAGATGTGATTCAAGCTCCACAAGACATCAAAGAGACTAGGTTTAAAACCCCCACCCCTAATCAACCTGTGACTAGAAACGAGAAGTATAGAACTCCAAGAACACAAGCACACTTGTGCACCAAGGCAGTCCGCCAAGAACCAAAGAGAAAACCTCTCCAAAGAGCAATATTATTTCGGCAATAATCTGTGTCTTTACATCCAGAATATGTGCCTTTATATAGGCCTAAACTAGGGTTAAAATCTGGGCAAAATTCGCAGCCTAAATCCCTTATGAATCCTAGATACAAAGACATAGGAAATCCTAGTCAAATTAGGACTCTAATTCCTAGTTTGAACAAGTTTAATAAATGCAGCGTATTCCACTTGCCCAAAACGATTTAAAACTATTCCATAGCCTAAATAACTTCCTAAATAATGTATCTAAATAGGATTTGAACGAAAATAAAATATAAATACAAGATTAAACCCGAAAACTCCCAAATAGCCTTTTTGGGTGCATTTTGGGCACTTTAAGGTTCTCTCTTGTATCTTCAGCTCCAAGCTTGAATCTTTGAGTTCCAATGGCATGAATCTTCATCTTAGATGTGGTAATGAAGGTCTGGAAAGTTAGAGCTAAAAAATCCAGCTTGTGGACACAAAATGCATCAAGAACGCTTAAGGTGGCTCAAATGGTGCACTTTGAGTGGTGTCCTTGGTGTCCTTGTTTTGTGACTTATCTAAGCACTCCAGAACTGAGTACCAAGCATATTCATCATGTCCATATTGTGTCTTGAAAGTTCCAGCAGCTCCTTGTGAAGTTTCATGTCCATTCTCCATGAAGAAACTTGAAACAAAGCCTTGTAGTGCACTTGAGAGCTCCTTAGCTTTCTTCCTTGTCATAGGCCCACTAGAAACCTTCAATGGGTCCTTGCCTTCTCCATGTGTTCCTTCCTTGATCATATCAACTCCCCCCTCCTTAGAAGGATTCGTCCACGAATCTGCATGTTCAAATAGAGACAAATCAGAAACATTAAAAGTAGCACTCACATTATACTCACCCGGCAAGTCTAGCATGTATGCGTTGTCATTGATCTTTTTAATGACTTGGAATGGACAATCTCCTCTTGGATGAAGCTTAGTCCTCCTTGCAGCTGGAAATCTTTCTTTTCTCATGTGTAACCAAACCCAATCTCCAGGCTCAAACACAACTCTCCTTCGGCCTTGATTGGCTTTTTTAGCAACTTGTTGATTTTTGAGTTCAATTTGTTGCTTAACCTTCTCATGCAACTTCTTGATGCTCTCGGCCTTCTTACTACCATCCAAACTAGATACCTCATGAGTAGGTAATGGTAAAAGATCCAATGGAGTTAAAGGATTAAAACCATAAACAATCTCAAAAGGTGACAAATTAGTAGTAGAATGCATGGATCTATTATAAGCAAATTCTACATGAGGCAAACAATCTTCCCAAGCTTTCAAATTTTTACCAATGATAGCCCTAAGCATGGAACCTAAAGTCCTATTAGTTACCTCAGTTTGCCCATCAGTTTGTGGGTGACAAGATGTAGAAAACAAAAGCTTAGTTCCTAACTTACCCCACAAAGTCCTCCAAAAGTGGCTTAGAAACTTAGTATCTCTATCTGAAACTATTGTTCTAGGAACACCATGAAGTCTAACAATTTCTTTGAAAAACAATTCAGCCACATGAATAGCATCATCAGTTTTATTGCATGGAATAAAATGAGCCATCTTAGAAAACCTATCAACAACAACAAAGATTGAGTCACGGTTTCCTTTAGTCCTAGGCAATCCAACAATGAAGTCCATAGAAATATCTACCCATGGATGACTAGGTGTAGGAAGTGGTGTGTATAACCCATGTGAAGTGTGAGTGGATTTTGCCTTCCTACATGCAATGCATTGCTCACATACCTTCTTCACATCCTTTGCCATATTCGGCCAATGGTAATGTTCCTTCAAAGTATGCAAAGTTTTGGCTTGTCCAAAGTGACCCATAAGTCCTCCACAATGAGCTTCCTTTGTGAGCAATTCCCTCAAAGATGTCTTTGGTATGCACAACCTGTTTTCTTTGAAAAGAAAGCCATTAACTTGGTAGAACTTCTCAAAAGCAAACTTAGAACACTTAGAATAAATCTCACCGAAATCATCATCACTAGCATACAAATCCTTCAAGTGTTCAAAACCCAAAACTTTTGCATCTAAAGCCGAAAGTAAAGCATACCTTCTTGAGAGTGCATCCGCCACTATATTATCCTTACCTTGCTTGTATTTGATAACATATGGGAATGACTCAATAAACTCTACCCATTTAGCATGCCTTCTATTCAACTTACCTTGCCCACTAAGAAACTTAAGGGCTTGGTGATCAGTGTGAATCACAAACTTTCTTGGCCACAAATAATGTTGCCAAGTCTCCAAAGCTCTTACCAAAGCATAGAGCTCCTTGTCATATGTGGGATAGTTCAAGCTAGCACCATTCAACTTCTCACTAAAGTATGCAATGGGGCGGCCTCCTTGCATCAACACAGCTCCAATGCCTATACCTGAAGCATCACACTCAACTTCAAAAGTATTAGCAAAGTTAGGCAAAGCTAAAAGTGGTGCATGGCATAACTTGTCTTTTAACAACCCAAAAGCATCTTCTTGAGCTTTTCCCCACTTAAATCCCACATTCTTCTTTATAACTTCAGTTAGAGGTGCAGCAATGGTAGAAAAATTTCTAACAAACCTCCTATAGAAGCTAGCTAACCCATGGAATGATCTCACCTCAGTAATGGATGTTGGCGTCGGCCATTCTTGTATGGCTCTCACCTTCTCTTGATCTACCTCAATTCCATGTGAACTCACAACAAATCCAAGGAAAACAACTTTGTTAACACAAAAAGAGCACTTCTTCAAGTTAGCATACAACTTTTGTCCTCTTAAGGTGCTTAGTACTTGTGTGAGGTGTCCAACATGCTCTTCTAAGTTCTTGCTATATACTAGGATATCATCAAAGTACACAACAACAAACTTTCCAATGAAGTCACGCAAGACATGATTCATAAGTCTCATGAAAGTACTAGGAGCATTAGTTAGTCCAAAAGGCATAACTAACCATTCATAAAGTCCAAACTTGGTTTTGAAAGCAGTTTTCCATTCATCCCCTTCCCTCATTCTAATTTGATGGTACCCACTTTTTAAATCAATCTTTGAAAACAAAGTAGAACCATGCAACTCATCAAGCATATCATCAAGTCTAGGAATAGGATGTCTATACTTTACAGTGATCTTGTTGACAGGCCTACAATCCATGCACATGCGCCATGAGCCATCCTCCTTTGGCACCAAAAGTACAGGCACGGCACAAGGACTCAAACTTTCCCTCACAAGGCCTTTGTCCAACAACTCCTTTACTTGCTTCTCAATCTCTTTAGTCTCCTCGGGATTGGTTCTATAGGCTGGCCTATTTGGAATTGGTGTTCCCGGGACTAGGTCTATTTGATGCTCAATGCCTCTAATTGGAGGCAAACCCCTCGGATCTTCAGGGAAAACATCTTCAAAGTCCTGCAACAAAGACACAACAATACTAGGAAGATGTGTTAGATCATTGACAACAAGTAAAGATTCTTTGTAAATTAAAAGAAGCACTGGTCTTTGTGCTTGAATGGCTTTCCTCACATCACTCATTTTAGCAATATAGCACTCTTTTTTGCCACTCAACTTCCTCTCATTCTTTTCTCTCGGGAACTCTCCACTCTTCTTCCCCTCATGGTCACTCACCTCACTTGTTCTCTCATTTTGTCTCTCGGCTTTCCCCTCTTCACTCTTGCCCTCAACTTTCCCCTCATTTATTTTTCTCTCAACCTTACTTTGAAGTTTCCTTTGATCCTCCAAAACTTGTTGTGGTGAAAGTGGGCTAAGTGTAACCGGCCTTCCTTCACGGAAAAATGAGTACAAGTTTTTCTCTCCATCATGTGTGACCTTCTTATCAAATTGCCACGGCCTTCCAAGCAAAATATGGCAAGCATGCATAGGAACAACATCACAAAGAATTTCATCATGGTAAGTACCAATTTTGAATTTAACCGAAACTTGCTTTACCACTTTTACCTCCCCGGCATCATTCAACCATTGAAGCTTATATGGTTGTGGGTGTTTTTGTGTTGGAAGCTTCAATTTCTCCACCATGGTTGAACTTGCTACATTGGTGCAACTCCCTCCATCAACAATGAGGCTGCACACTTGATCTTTAATTCGGCATCTAGTGTGAAAGATGCACTCTCTTTGATTGGCCTCCTCCTTGGCTTGCACACTTAGAGCTCTCCTAGCAACAAAAGCAAAGTCACCCTCCTTGGGCTCAAGTGTGTCTTGCTCATCCTCCTCCAATGGTGGGGTCTCCTCCATGGCATCCTCCTCCTCGGATGTGATCTCACCATCATCTTTGAGAATCATCACCTTTTTGTTAGGACAATCTCTCATGTAGTGCCCCTTGCCTCTACACTTGAAGCACTCAATCTCCCTTGACTTTGGCACATCTTTGGGTGGCACCTTGGGCTTGTCTTGTTGAGGCCGAGACATGCTTCCCTTGGTAGCCTCCATTCTTGGCTTTGGTGCCTCCTTGCTCCATGTTCCCCTCCATGTGGAACTCCCTCCTTGAGCCATCTTGGATGCCTTAGACCTCTTCATGATTCTTTCGGCCTTGGTGGCATGGTGAAGCAAATCCTCCATGTTGACATATGGCACCATCTCCACTTTGTTGGCAATCTCATGGTTAAGGCCATTGATGAATCTAGCAATGGTTGCCTCCTCATCCTTAATGATATTGGCTCGGGTTAGTGTCATCTCCAAGTCCTTGTGATAGTCCTCCACACTCCTTTGGCCTTGCACAAGCCTTTGAAGTTTGAGGTGTTGATCTCTATAGTAGTAACTTGGGATGAATCTCCTTCTCATCATGGCTTTAAGAGCTCTCCATGTATTGATGGGTTCCTCCTCATTCCTCCTTCTAGAAGTGACAACCTGGTTCCACCATACAAGAGCATAATCAGTGAATTCAATAGTAGCCAATTTAACTTTCTTTTCCTCAGAATAGTGATGGCACTCAAACACCATCTCAATCTTTTGCTCCCACTCCCAATATGTATCCGGATCACTCCTCCCTTGAAAAGGTGGAATGGACAATTTGATGGAGCTTAGATTGTTGTCCTCCCTTGGCTCCCCCCTCCTTGGAAGCCCATGGTCATGCCAATGTCCTTCTTCCTCCTCGGGTTCTTCTCTCCTTGGACCTCTCCTTGGTTGCAAGATGGGATTTGGTCTCCTTGGCAACCTCAAGTCAATGTCTTCAATCCTCCCAACAAGCCTATTGAGAGTTTCTTGAAGCTCTCTCATGGTTGGCTCATCATTGTTTCTCACTTCCATCCTCCTATCCTCTTGGCCCTCCATACTCCTGAAAATTCAAAGATCCTCACAAGCACTCACCTCACGTGTTTCACTCAAAATATGAACACTCAAAACACTCAATTTGTTAGTGAGATATTGCTATTCAAAGAGTTCTCAAAAGTTCTAAGAAAACTATCCTCAAAGTACACAAGAAAACTTGAATTTTTGAAGAACTATTTTGACTCCAAAAGAGGTGGGCTAAACAAGCTTTAAAAGACTCTAGGAAGCTCTTGCAATTGATGATCACAAGAACCACAAAGAAAGCTTTTTGGCTGGAAAACAATGGGATAGGTTTTTGGGCACGAAAACTTTCAACACTTTGTAAAAAAACCTTCTTTTCAGCAAGCTCTTTCCTTTGTACTTTTCTTTTTCTGTCTTTGTTCTTTTCTTTCCTTTGCTTTGTTCTTTTTCTCTTTTCTTTCTTTTTTTTTTTCTCCTTTTTTTCCCCCTCTTTTTGCTTGCTGTTTTGATGCTAACCAAACGTTCTCTTTGAAATTCCTGACTGTCAAAGACAAAAAGTTAGAATTCTTTTCGGCCAAGACAAGAAACTATTGAAATTTGCACAACTGGAAATCAACGTTGGTTATACGAAACCAATTTGAAATCAACGTTGGTTGCGTAAAACCAATTTGAAATCAACGTTGGTTGTACCGTAACTTCCTCAATTTGGATCCTTATCTTTTTTTTGGTGTTTTCTGGACTCTAAGATGCTGGAAACAATGAAAACAGAAGAGATTAATAGGGTTGGAAACAAAACAAAAAGACGAGAATTAAACAAGAACAAACAAGTAGAAACCGAGAACACAAGGTGACATGGATTGACTTCTTTTTGTTGTTTTTGTGATTTTCAGACTTGAACAAGGATGGAATAAAAAGAACAGACCTGAAACAAGAAGAAAACAGATTAAAACAGAGAATTAAAACATGAAAATTACTGGACAGAATTTGAAAGAAAAACGAAGGGAGACAAGAACACAAGATATGTCCTTCAATGGAACTTGTGGCTCTGATACCAACTGATGCGAACCCCGATGGTATAAAGACCATGAAACGCGCCCAAGATGTGATTCAAGCTCCACAAGACATCAAAGAGACTAGGTTTAAAACCCCCACCCCTAATCAACCTGTGACTAGAAACGAGAAGTATAGAACTCCAAGAACACAAGCACACTTGTGCACCAAGGCAGTCCGCCAAGAACCAAAGAGAAAACCTCTCCAAAGAGCAATATTATTTCGGCAATAATCTGTGTCTTTACATCCAGAATATGTGCCTTTATATAGGCCTAAACTAGGGTTAAAATCTGGGCAAAATTCGCAGCCTAAATCCCTTATGAATCCTAGATACAAAGACATAGGAAATCCTAGTCAAATTAGGACTCTAATTCCTAGTTTGAACAAGTTTAATAAATGCAGCGTATTCCACTTGCCCAAAACGATTTAAAACTATTCCATAGCCTAAATAACTTCCTAAATAATGTATCTAAATAGGATTTGAACGAAAATAAAATATAAATACAAGATTAAACCCGAAAACTCCCAAATAGCCTTTTTGGGTGCATTTTGGGCACTTTAAGGTTCTCTCTTGTATCTTCAGCTCCAAGCTTGAATCTTTGAGTTCCAATGGCATGAATCTTCATCTTAGATGTGGTAATGAAGGTCTGGAAAGTTAGAGCTAAAAAATCCAGCTTGTGGACACAAAATGCATCAAGAACGCTTAAGGTGGCTCAAATGGTGCACTTTGAGTGGTGTCCTTGGTGTCCTTGTTTTGTGACTTATCTAAGCACTCCAGAACTGAGTACCAAGCATATTCATCATGTCCATATTGTGTCTTGAAAGTTCCAGCAGCTCCTTGTGAAGTTTCATGTCCATTCTCCATGAAGAAACTTGAAACAAAGCCTTGTAGTGCACTTGAGAGCTCCTTAGCTTTCTTCCTTGTCATAGGCCCACTAGAAACCTTCAATGGGTCCTTGCCTTCTCCATGTGTGCCTTCCTTGATCATATCAGTTTGAATTCTTTGTCACACTTGCATGACACAAATAAATGTAAAACAATGCTCAATGTCCTCCAAGGTTCGAGAAACATACAAGTGATCCCTATCATTAATATAGTATCATAAATCATAGATATTATTCTTTAAATATACTTATAAGATGCTTCTCATGGTTTCCATGACTTCTAATACCCATCTTATAATTTGACTCCTCTTCATAATCACTTGTTGACTAGATCATGCATATGAAGAACAAACTTATCAATGTACCCACCCATAAACCCTTCACTAACCAACAATTTCTTCCACTTCTGATGATTCCCTCTCGCCAAATTCCCAACCTCACTCCCCTCTTCCATCACCAAATCAATGGCATTGCTCAAGCTATCCTTGGAAAACCACCCACCCTCTTCTCTTTGAACCTCCATAGCCACCTTTAGCTCAGCTACCAACCTTGTGCTCAAGATCTGGTCACCCAAATGAGGTACCAGAACTATTTGGCAATCACTTATTAAAGACTCCCACATAGAACCAAACCCACAGTGGCTCACGAAGCACCCTAATGAAGCTTTAGCTAAGACCAATGTCTGTGGCGCCCACTCCGCACCGACCGTTCCTCTCTGCTTGACCCTCTATTCAAACCCTTCAAGTAATGCTTCTTGGATATTTGAGCAGCCAATTGGTGGCTTTAGGGCCACTAGAAATGGCCTTTGAGTTTGTTCTAGGCCCAATATTAGCTCTTGAAATTGATCCCTTTCAAGGATACATTGGGTTCTAAATGCACAATAAATCACCAAACCGGGCTGGAATTTGTCTAACCAATCCTCAACCCTAGTTGGAGTTGTTTTTATTGGTTCAGTTAGCCCTGGTCCTGTTAAGAAACCGGTTTTCCATATTGACTTGATATGTAGTCACAAAATTTCCCTTCCAACTCTTGGCATGTCCTTGAAATAGCATCACAATTCTGCAATGCTGATGAGATCCTTTCGTAAAATGTTATCCCTTCTCCAAACGGCTTCAACAAGAAGGCAAGTGACTGTGCCTCAGAGTCTCTAAATATGATAGTCAACGATGGGTACCCAGCTAGTAGAGCCCCCAACTTAGATGACTCTTCAAGAAATCTACAAGAAGGGACTCTCATCAAGGCAAGGGATGTACCACAAAACATATTGTGACAAATTGTTTTGATTCCTAGGTTTGGTGAGGTTTGGCACCCAGTGAGCACAATCATAGATGATCATCTTGGGCATGGTTCCAAGAATTGTAGCCTCCACTTGGTCCCGGGTTAGATCCATGGTGATGCAAAATAGGGATATCTGAGGCGGTCTCAGCCCCGTCCGGAAGGTTGTCGACAGTGGCAATAGTGAGCGGATGGAAGGTGATGAGATGGGGATGGAGGTTGGGATGTTGCAACTGTGTCACGGCTTTCTTGGGAAGAAAGAAAGTGATGCGGAAGCCCTTTTCAGCTAGCTTGTTGGAGAGGTGGAGGAAAGGGGTCACGTGGCCAGCGGCAAACCATGGAAACATCATAACATGGAAGCCTTGTGTGCCCTCCATTTCCTACAAATTGTTGCCTTGCTCCCACCCTGTCTTATTTAGGAGTTTTTTTTTTTTCTAAAAAACAAAAATCTTTTTAAATGGAAATGGGAATCACAAAAAGAATGCCGCGTATGAAAATTATCCTAAAAGCCCTTTTGAATGAAAATTGGTTATAAAGGTTAGTTGTCCCAACAATGGTTCATTGAGTATCAAAAAAAAAAAAAAAAAAAAGGAAGAAGAAAAAGAACGGTTCATTGAACTTAAGATTTCTACAAATATGCAAGATTTTCATATTCTACGTGTGTCATTTGTATGTGAGCCCTAAGCAATAAGTTCACACGTTTTTCATAAAGAAAAAAAAAATACACACACATATATGTATAGGAAATGTTTAGTTATTTAAGTCCTAAAGTTTTAAATAATATTTGTAAATGTGAATTAGCTATAACAAAACCTGAAAACCTGAAATTACTAATACATAATTACTACATAGTTTAAATTGAGATTTAGAAATTACTGTTAGACATTACAAAGAAAGTAAGAGGAAAAGTTTAAATTTTCAAACCACAAAGATATAACTATAGTATCATGACACTTAACACCATTATCTTCAATGACCGAGCAAACACTTTTAAAAAATTAGTGAGTTGGTTGAAAATTTTATCAAAATTTAGAACTTCTTTAATTGCCAAAAAAATTATGCAACTAAAATGGATTTTTTAAAAAAATTTAAGAACTGAATTGTAATTCCAAAAAAATTAAGAGCTCTATTGTTGTTATTCTAGATTTAGAAATGAGTAATTTGGGGCTCAATGTAGTAGCCGAAACTATGCTATATTAGAATTGTTAAAGTTGTTCATGCGCGCTCTGCTAAAGTGGATTTTACGGATAATTTACATGTACTTTGGTTAATATTATAGTTGCCTATTGAGATTTAAAAGTATAGACTTTATGCCCTGCTTTTTCCATACTATCTGAAAAAAAAAAACTTCTAGAAACCTAATTTAAATTGCATAGTCACCATCATCTAATAATTTCAATATGATTCGTACTTGTTCACAGTTAATAAGGAGTTTTTCTTTTGTGTAAATGTAAAACAACACACACACACACACATATATATATATAAAGGAGAAACAAACTAATTCCTCAACACTAATTCATTTAGCATTTACTTCATAATATAAATTCCTATCCTATTAGTATATTAAAATACCATTGCAATTTTATTTGCTTTAATGGTATTAATATTGTCTTTCCAATTTCTCCATCTCTCTTACCAATTTAGTAGCTTCAATTTCTATTAGAGTGTTTCTATTAGTATATTAAAACACCATTATAATTTTATTTGTTTTAATGGAATTAATATTATCCATCCAACTTCTCTATCTCTCTAACCAATTTAGTAGCTTTAATTTCTATTTGAGTGTTCTCATTACAATTTTATTTGCTTTAATGCTATTAATATTGTCCATCCACCTTCTCTTAAAATCTTAACAATTTAGTAGCTTTAATTTCTATTAGAGTGTTCTCTTAATATTGTCCATCAAACTTTCCCATCTTTCTTTGCAATTTAGTAGCTTTAATTTGTATTAGCGTGTTCTCATTACAGTTTTATTTGCTTCAATAGTATTAATAATGTCCATCCAACTTTCCCAAAGAATATTTCTTCTAGCATTAATTTCATAATACATTTGCATCATTAATTTATGAATTTATTTGCAGTAATTAATACCTAAAGTCTCTATATAACCCTCACTTAACAAAACACTCATTCACTTATACACTCCTATATACATGTATGTATAGGTTTTATCACTTGCTTTTAGTACACACTCAATATTATCAAACTTTCCTTCCATTCTTTTCCATCCTCTCTTGCTACCTACCTTTGTTTTCTCACTAATTAATATTTTTAGATTTCCACCAATGTCAAAGATGTAAAGGCTCTCCTAGTATTTCCTCTACATTAAATGTTGAGGTAAGTGAATCCCAAGTATTTTTTCTCAATAAGTAGTATTAAGCAAGGAAAGCAAGCTAGTTGAGGTTAAATTGAGTTCCAAAGGGTAATTGGCACCTAAGGGGCAAAAAGGGCAAAATGGTAATTTTGGCCCAAGTCAGTGGCATGACCGTAATTTTGGTAAAATTAGGTCCATGCAAGTGTTTTGAGCTAGTTAAGTTAAGACCATAGGAATTTATAGCCATTTGAACCAAAAGCTTAAGTTAAGGGTGAAAAATGCACTAAGTAAGAATTTAAGCTATTATGTCTTATAATGACTTAGGTGACGCAAGGGCAGCGTGTTTAGGTAAGAATAACCTTTCTTTGGGACCAAGTAGTGATAGAAATGGGAGTGTTTAAGTGGCCTAAGTGATTCAAAATTTAGTTTGAGGGCCAAAGTGACAAGAGGAAGAAGTTGGGCTAAATTGGTTTAAATGGAGGAGATGACACTATTCATCATCTCCCCCATTAGCCATTTTCGTAGCTCTTCTTTCTCCCTTGCTTTCTACCCCCCAAACCTCCCAAATCACTCAAGTTTTCATGGAATTCGAAGGTCCCGAAGCAATCCCAACAAGCCCTTAGCTCGTTTTTGATGGAATTGGTGCATTTGGAGTTGTTCTTGCAAGTTTTTGGTTCAAACCCAAAGGTAAACGTATTTGATCCTTATGGGTTAGTTTTAAGGTTGTTAAATGGTTAGAAATGGTCTTAACTTCGTGCTATTGGTGTCCAATTTGGTTGATTTCAAACTTGGAACTCAAGGGAACCCATTGGAGCTTAGAGGTGCTCATAGCTTGTTCTTGCTTTCAAGATGATTTGAGGTAAGGGATTTAAGTTAATTAAGCTCAAATAATGCATAGAAATGTAGTCTTTTGTGTGGGAATGAGTTAGAAACAAGACCCAAGTGATTTGGTTATGGAAAGAAGGAGTTTGAGCAGTTTTCGTGCAAGAACACACGCTGTCGCGCAATGCTGGAAAGCATTGGCGACGCGTCGCCAGTTTCGACACCATTGGCGACGCGTCGCCAGCGGCGACTCGAGTTGGCGACGCATCGCTGAGAAATGCGAAAGTTCTCCGAATGCTGATGCCTTTGGCGACGCATCGCCAACGGCGCCGCCAAGGCATTTTGCCCTCAAGCTCCGGGCATCCTAAGAGTGTCTCAAACTCTCGGTTTCCATCCCTAGTCTAAGTTAAGACGTTCCGTAGCCTCGGTTGGGTTTAGAACTCGTTCCTAGGTCGGGAATTATGCATTATATAGGTAGTAGCTAAGTGGTGTGGTTAAGGAAGGGTAAGTAGTGGTGGCTAAGGAAGTTAAAGTGCTTCAGTTCTCAAGTGAGCACTAAGGGGATTAAGTCGGGTTTCAGACTCTTCATTGGCCGAGTAGAATGTCATAAACCTATGGTCAATGAAAAGGAAACCTAAGAGAATCCCTACCAAACTTTATAGTTTGGTAAGTAAGCCACTAAAGGGCCCTAAGCTAAGCTTCAAAAGCTTGGTAAGTTGAACCACATAAGGTAGCTACTCTGCACAATAAGTTAAGGGAAGAGACGGGTAAGGAGTGAGTAAGTGGAAACTTACTCTAAGTAGCTCGTCAAGGCGGGTAAGGTTGAGTAAGCAAGGTCTTACTCTAAGGTGCCCGTAAGAGGACTTCAAGGGGTTAGTAGTTAAGTGCTAGCACAGGATACGAGGGCCAGTATCCAAGTACCCTAGTCGTAAGAGCTCACGACAAGTCCAGCACCTACAGGTGTAAGGAAGTCCTAAGTGCATTTGCATGTGCATAACTCATTCATCCATCCATCCATCCATCACTTGCATTGTTTGTTGTTTATTTTCCTGCTTCTGGTTATCTTGTTGATTGCTTGTTTTGTTTTGTATGCTGTCTATTTATATGCTTGTTGTGCTTTGTATGCATGCATTGCTTTCCCCTGCAGGTACTAATCCCTTACTGAGTACTTTGGAGTACTCACCCCTTAAGTGTTGTGCAGGTTTAAGCAGTTTTGTTTGGGCTTAACAGTTGGTAAGGGGGCAGCTGTTAAAGCTAAGTTTTATTGGTTCAAAGGTATTCTCTAAGTAGGAAACTCCATGTTTTCTAAGTTACTTACGGCATAAGTAAGTACTGACCAAAGTGTTTGCCTTACAGTTGAGGCTAAGTGAGTACAAGGAAAGTGTGGCTCATCACTTGAAGCTAGCTTGCTTGGGTGAAGAGCTAAGGATGGATCTTAGTAGTTAGGAGATGCTTCTTTTAGTATGTATGGTAATTTCATACATAGATTGCCTATACTAATGACCATTGGTGTGTATAACACCAGAGTTACATTTGGGTGCATATAAGTTGGAAATGTATGCACGTAGTTGTTACTTGAAGTTAAAGCAACTAAAGAATTATGTCTTGGCTTATTTGATTTATGTTTTCATTAATTGCCGCGGCACTATTTTGAATGAAGTTTTAATTTAATTATTATTGCATAGCCAGGACAACGCATGCATATCTCTTATGCAGGGTAGGCTAAGTAATTAGTTGCACGTAATGATTTAAGGTATTTTACAAGTAATAACTAGCCAACTGTAACTTAAGTGGGATCATAGTTCCCTAGAGCTTACCAGTGTTAGCAATTCAGGGCACTGGGGCTCTGTTCCGCCACAAAAGATAAGGTAGTTACCTAAACAGATTGATAGATTTCCTTATTTTAAAATTTTTTTGTCTTTAAATTCCTACAATTGATGAATATGTTCTTTTATGAATCTTGTCTTTTTTTTTATTTTTTATAGCCTCCTGATTACATTGGATAAATTATCCTTTGAAATGATTGACTGGATTATTCAAGTAAATGTGTATCATTTATAGAATATTTTAATTTTTAAAAAGGTAACCAATTTATTAGTACCAATTTCGTTCTTGTTAACCAAGAAGAACTCTTTACAGGTTTCTCTAAAAGTTTTCTAAAATATAATCGGATGTTGCATCTATTATCTATATGTTATAATTAGCATTTTCTTTTTTCATATTAGATGTTATGTGAGTTTTTGTTGAAGTTGGTTCAATTGAGCAAAAAATTATTAAGGATGATTCCGTTGACATCCTAACCATCAAATTATAGGATTTGAGGTATTTTATACCCAATGATGTTTAATGTCTTCTTCTTTGACCATTTTTGTATAGTTTGCTACTAATTTTCATCTTTTCTAAACAGCGGGAATAAAATTCTACTTACACTATGATCAGAGTTTTGTATTATACAATTAGAATACATACACAGACAGATGAAAACACAACTTACATTTTTACATATTAACCCAATTTCAATTCAACAAATAATTCCTGCGCATCTCATGGGTTGCTCAACTAGTTTGTACATTAAGCAGGACAATTTTTCTACTATGGATATCATAAACATATGTCTAAGACGTAAGGATTAATTTTATGATTTTACCCCTAAAATTAAAAGAGTTCTTCCTTTCTCTCATTGCGTGCCCTTCTACCCTTTTCATTCTGTCGATCGCAACAGCCCAGCCGCTCATCAATCTCTCACCGACGGCCAGCTGCTCTTTGATCTCTCACCGCCGGCCTGCCGCTCTTCAATCTCACGCCTTCGACCTTCCGCTCTTCGATCTCTCTTCGCCGGCTCACCGATCTCCAATTTTTCGCTTTGAGCCACTCTGATCTTTGTTCTCCACCAGCTCGCTAATCTTCGTTGACGACTCCAACTCGAACGGTTCCTAATCTCTAATCTCCACTCCGATCGAATCTCTACTCCGTCGCTACAATCTCATGATCTCCAATCGCTGCGGCCCCTGCTCGGGACTTTCAACACAGCCAAGGAAGCTGGTCCTTAGGGGTATCCGAGGATACTTGCTGCCGGTGAGTCCCGACTCTGCTTTGTTTCATAATTTGGTTTGTTGAGCACCGCATTGACCTTTGGCGTTTAGGTTTTCATTTTCTTTTGCCGCACCAACTTAATTTTTTTTTTTTTTTCACTTTTCATTTCCCAAACAAACCTGCAAGCGTATATTCATTTGCATTTTCTACTTTTGTTAAAACACTTTTACAATTTCCTTAAGACATTCAGCCTTATTTTTTTAGAAATTTGTAAATTAAAAAAAAACAGATTTTTTACATTTTTTAATATTTATTTAGACACTTATTTTTTATTATTATTTGTATATTACTTCAGACATTTTTTAATTTTTATTTAGACAATTTTACATATTTATTCATATATTTTTTATTGTTTTAAATAGTTATTTTTAATGAAAATAATTTTTTTATATATTAGCTTAGGCACTTTTAAATATTTATTTAGACAGTTTTTTATATCTAATTAGACACTTTCTCATTGTTTTGTATACTTCTTACTTTCTGATAATAATAAACTGTTTGTAAATTAATTCAGATATTTTTAATATTATTTTCAAACACATTTGCTTATTACTTTAGGCACTATAACTTATTATTTTGATAGAGAACAAATAGTTTGTATGTTAAATATTCTGCATATTATTTTAGACATTTATACATACTTATTCACACACTTTCCCTAATTTCTTTAGATACTTTGTGCCTTTGTCTTTGACACTTATGTAGACGCGAGCAATGACAGAAGATTTGGTAATGATGGCAAAGGTGGCAGTTGTGGCAGGATTAAGAGTAGAATTTTTGAAGGGAGAAAGAGAGTTTTGGTGAAAGATAATTTTATCAATTTCTTTTGATGGAAGTAACTTATATATAGAGAATTAAGAGTGGGTTAGTATGTCTAATTAGACATAAGTGCATAATATAATAATTACAATCTCTTGGGAGATTTTGGTCTTTTTCTTAATTAACACCCTCACTGATTGCCATATGTTCATTTTTTATTTTTTTATTTTTATTTTTTTGAATAAACTATGCATTGTTAGATGAAAACTTAAAATCTAAAATTAGCCTTCATTAAAACTAACAAAATTATTAACACCACTAACTACTTCTATTCAACTTTTTTATAGGGCTTTTTGTCGAAATTAACTTTGGATTCCAAAAAAGAATATCACTTGCCAACTTTGGATCAATTAGTCATTAATCCCAAAATAATGTCCGGTTGTTATTTCTTTATTTTTTTTTTTGAAATTCAATTTTCTCTTTTCTATCTTAGTTTCATATAAACTTGGTATGCTCCAAATTATGGTGTAATTTTAATTAAAAGTGACCATTTTATGATTAATATGTTTTGGAAATTAAAATTTTTCTTTAAAATTTACCTCTATATATACCACATGTTAAATATATAAAACCTGCACAAAGGTAACCTACTTTTATTTTCTCCCTTCAAAACTTTGATTCTTCTTCTTTTCCTATTACATCGTATATTACTTTACATATTTCTTATTCAAAATTTCTATTTTATGACATGGATGTTTTTATGTGTTAAATTTTATTTGTATGAAATACACTATTGATGACATTGACACACATGAAGATAACCAAAATTATGGTAAAGCTAGGATTTAAATTGGTGCAAAAAGAAGACACATTTTCACTGTGTCAATTTATCTAGTTGATGCTATCGTCAGAGCAATTAAAATAATTATAAATTATGTGATGCAACTACTGAAAAATCCTATCAACTATATCAATCCAGATATTGCTTATTCTAAATCTATACCTTTTTTTTACCATTAAAATTTAGTATGATCACAATTGCTTTATTTTATCTTCTACAACATCCTTATTTACAATAATTGGGAGCTTATTTTAATGGTTCTAGATATGTTATTTTTTTCTTATATTTTTTACGTTTTAAGATGAATTAAAATCTGAATTTGACTTTTTCGATTGACTTGCTTTAGTATTATATTAATATTTGTTTAAACCTTAATAATTAAACTTTTCCATATTCGGGCCTATTTCTTTCTTTCCGCCACAGGTTTATCATAAATTGAAATCAATTGAAATAGATTACAAAAAAAAAAAAGGAAATCGATCTATTATATTGGAGTCTAATTGAGCACCATGCAAAAATTTACATTCATAAATGGAAAAATTACCCTCATATTATTAGTGTAATCCAAACAATATCCATTGAATGTTCTTATCAATCTTGACCATATTTGACATTCAATCCAAAATCTTTAAGTTTAATTTGAAAATTCATGCTTTTACTTTGAAAATTCATGCTTTTACTTTTACTAGAAAACCATAAAATTTGAAACCAATTCTGAAAGTTTTAGCTTAGTATGTTCTCTAATATATAATTTTAATATTTTTTGAAAGGTAAAAATTTTCCTTTTCCTTATTACTTCCTCTTTAAACTGCAAAGTTCAGGGAAATTATTTAAAATCTTAGCACCAATTAGTTTTGGGTCAAATGTTATATTAAAATCTTACTTAATTCTACTTTACATTATTGTTAGCAACATTAACTTTTATGGGTGATTAGAAAATCTATCAAAGGGAATAAAATTACAACCACATAAATTGTGGCTTTTGTTTCTTTTTTTAACTCAGTCCAAATAAAAAATAATTAACTAATTTAAAGTTTTTTTATACATTTTGAGCTGTATTTTATAATTTTTTATTGTACGGAGCCTTACGATTTGAAAAAACATATAATGGTTAATCTTGAAAAGTAAACATTTGTCGGTAAAATGAATTGCATAAATTATAGGATAAAAATATTCTACATGCTAAAAAGTAAGGGGTATATAAAAAATTGATAATAAAATAAATAATTCAAATCAATATTTTTAGTTAAGTTTTAATAAATTTATGAAGAATGAAAATAATAATAATAATAATACATGAAACAATTAAATAACCAATTAACAACATAAAACAAATCAAATAAAAGGGAAAATGAAAAAAGAAACACGTGATAGAAACAGAGACAAAGAAAAATTAGTATAAAAAGTCATGAGAAAAAAAATGTCTTTGATACTAAGGTTTGGTATACATCACTAGATGAATAAGCATATAATCTATTATATTATCATAAAGGGAAGCAAATGAAATCTTGGTAGTTGTGCACTTTATTAGAGTCTAATTGAACGCCACATCAAAATTACCTTCCTAAATGGTAGAATTACCTCAAATTCGCAATATAATCCCTAAAATATCCAATAAATATTTTTCCTCAATTTTAACCCAAATTTGGCTTCTAATATAAAATTTTGATATTAAACCAATTACTTTATGTTTCAACAAAAATAACCCACGTGTCGAATTGGAGCATTTATTATCCTAAAAAATATACTTGTTAACATTTTGACCATATGTACAAGAATATTAGACAAAAAATCAAACAAGTATAACAAATATTTTGATTAATTACCCATATTATGCCTAATGTATTTTAGAAACTAATGTCTTGTCCTTTTTCATTTTTTCTATATATACTAACATATCTCAACCTAACAAAACTCTACACCTAAGTTACCTCTCCGTTTCTTTTTAATAAAATTTAGATTCTCCATTTTTTTGTGTCATTACTTTTTCCTCCTATCATTTTTGCGTTCTTTTTCCCTATAATTTCAGTATCATACGTACTAAGATTGTGTGTTTGTTGTTCATGATTATTGTTTGTCTTTCATGATTATTTGAATTTTCTTAAGTTTGTCTCTTCAATCTAAAATCTATATTTATATTTTTTTGAAATTTTATATTATTTTATATATATATTTTTTACTTCATCCTTGAATTCACCTTGTGTTGTGGGTTAAGTTTCAGTAATTTCAAAGATCAAAACTTAATTTTATGGTGATGAAATCTACTTCATAAGCATTGCTAGTGGCTTAAACAGATAACAGATGAGTTTAGAACTCAAGCCCAATACATTATGTTTGACAATCAGACTCAATAAATCAATTAGTTATCCATTTGGGCCCAATCGAAGTTATACAAAGCATCTCAAAAGCAGAAGAAGGGAGAGGGAGCTAGAGTAGGAAAATGTCACTGTTAAAACAAAAGTAAAATGATTGTGAAAATGAGAGCACAAGTGGTAGTTAAGAGCGGAAGTTGTAGCTTAAAAGAGAATAATTTTGCAACTTAGTGCCCAATGCATTATGTTTAACAATTGGACCCAATAAATTAATTGGTTACGCATTTAGGGCCGATCTAAGTTATACAAAGTGTCCCAAAAGTAGTAGCAAGGAGAAGGAGCAAGAATAGGAAAGCATCACTTTTAAAATTTAAGTAAGTAAAAAAGTTGTAAAAATGAGAGCAGGACCGACAACCCATAAGAGAAGGATTATGTAACTTAGGCTCAATGAATTATGTTTGATGATTAAGCCTAACAAATAAATTGGTTGTCCATTTGCACCTTATCTAAGTTGTACAAGTGTTCCGAGAGCAGGAGTGGGGAGCGAGAGCAAGAGTAGAAAATCATCATTTTTAAAATTTAAGGAAGAGGTTGTAAACATGAGAGTAGGAGTCATGACGCAAAAGAGAAGAGTTATGTAGCTTAGGGTCCAATGCATTATGTTAGATAATCGGACCCAACAAATTAATTAGTTATCCATTTGGGCCAATCTAAGTTATATAAAGCATCTCAAAAGAAAGAGTCGAAACTAGAGTAGGAAAACAACCACTTTTAAAAATGAGAGCAAGAGTGGCAACCTAAAAAAAAAAAACAATTATGTAACTTAGGGCCCAATACATTATGTTTGACAAATGGACCTATCAAATTAATTGGTTACCCATTTGGGCCCAATCTAAGTTACACAAGAGGTCCCAAAAGTAGGAGTTGGGAGTGGGAAAAAGAGTATGAAAGCATTACTTTTAAAATTTATGTGAAAAAATTATAAAAATTAGAGCAAGAATGGTGACCAAAAAGAGAATTATTATATAACTTAGAGTCAAAGCATTATGTTTGAGAATTTTGGCCCACTCAATTAACTAATTTTTTTTTCTTATGTATATACCAAAAAAACAGTAAAGTCGTAAACTTAAACTTCGCAAGCCTGTTAGATATCCCAGTTAGGCTCAACCCAATATATGTTGACAAATATATATTATCAAACATTTTAGCAAAACTTGTTAACAACTAATTTGGGCCTATTTAACTATAAATTTATTAACAGTGCATTGTTTGTTTTTTCTTAAAAAAAAATCATCACAATAGTTCTCCATATAATTAAATCTTACACCTAGTGAACATGGTAAAAGGTTGCATAATCAGTTACTTTTCCAATAACTAAATTTTGTTTTGAAAATCTAATGGAAGATAGGCATATTCATTAAGCATGTACTAAATTGTAATTATATTTTAAAATTCTTGATTTGTCTAATATAATTATATTAAAGTCTAACGCATTATTATTATTATTATTATTATTATTATTATTATTATTATTATTATTATAGTTGTTTTATTTTTAATTTTCCCATAAATATATTCAGAGTCTAAGTACTTTTTAGTGAAAAATGGATGCTAGAGAAAGAATAGCTCAATGTAGATATGTTTGTTTTAATTAAAAAATTATTAATCTATATTGCCATTTAATTTTTAACAACACTTATCTCAAAGAAGATCTTTTACCAGGGTTAAAAGCATTTGTCATTTATTCTTTTTTTTTTTAAACAAATCTAATATTGTAAATGATATGTGTTTTTTTTCATTGACATGTATTTTGTGATTGATATATCGATAGAAAAAAATACTAAAAATACTCATAAAAACTGTTATATTGTTTGTTTAATTGTACAATTAGTAGTTCTATTTGGTTCACATAGCACCTTATTTCATGGATTACCAATTTATGGGAACCATTTTAGACAAACTAGACTTCTATTTCTAATATTTTTTACTTATTACTTTTCATATGTCTTCTCCATAAGCAACTTCATTATTGATATGTTTTATGCTTTTATTTTTTTAATCCCATAGCAATGCTAGGTATTCAAACTAATTTTTTAATGTCAAAGCTATAGAAAAGTATCAGACAAACTGAAATTACTAGAAGATTATAGAAGTACTGTCTGAATTTGGATATTTGAAGCTTTTTCAAATAGTATAAAAAAAAGGAGGGAAATGTATATTTCCAAATTTCATGTAGTAACTGTAATGTTCATCAAACTTCATAAGTACATGTAAATAACACTAAATTTTATTGTTTATTTGTAGAGCAGGTTGAATTATTGTTTTTTTTTACTATAATCATTTTGTGAAAATAACAATTTTCCTTGTTTTTGGAAAAAAAAAAAGATTTGAGCCTTTTATTTTTTAAAAAATTTTCAATTTAATTTCTATTTTTTTTAAAATATAAAGCGACTACTAAACTTTGATAAAATTTTTAAATAAGTTATTTAAGTTTGGAAAGAATGAGTTTATATGTTGGAAATAATAGACTTAAGTGTTTTGTATAGCAATTCCTGTTAGAAGCAAAAGTTTTAAGATGGATTTGCTAAACCATGAAACATTTAGGACTATTAAAGTTTTAGGACTATTCAAGTTAATGATTATAAGCTTTAGGACTTCTATGAAAAAGTTATGAGTTTTAAAGCTGATAAAATGCAAAAACCATAAATATATTATGTGGCTAAAAACCTTGCATCTTGAAAACATACTAGCATGGTCTTTACTTTTCAAAATAATACATTTATAAAAAGGCATATATTGTTTACAAGTGATATTCAATGGATGTTGGTAGGGTGCTCGTGGCCTTAGAGATTGGTGAACTTGCAATGAAAGATATGGTTAAGGGGCCTTAGAGTTGCATGTTCAATAAAGACCTTCTAATGATTAAGTCCGTGTGGGCTCAATAAGAGTGTATGAAGCTTAAGGAAAGCCTTTTGTTCAAAATGTAGAAAATGCTTCATAATCTTGTGAAATGGGCATTATAAGCCTAGAGACACAGTGGTCGTCGGCGGAATATCCCCAATTTCTTAATGGATCCTGTGATCGTGGGGATTGCCTTCTTGACTCAAGCTAATCATCATAATGATGAACACATTATTCCATACCTCATGAGCAATGGTCCAATGAGCTATTCCAAGACGAACCGAACCCATGAGTAAGTCTCTAATGGGCTTTGCTGGGAGGTGGCCAAAGCCCAGTACAATATTAATTGGACCTCCCTAAAATAAACTGGAGGGACTAAGTTGCCCTAGATTTTAAAATCCAAAGGTGAAAGGGTGTCTCTTTTAGATTGGATGAGTGGATTCCCTAATTGGCCAAGAGCATGGTTTACTAAGGAAGAACATACTTTAGCACCCTTAATCAGTTACCTTGTTATTCTTTCCTAATTTGTTTGCAATTCCTCCCTTCTGCAGAAATCCCTTCATGATCTCTGTTGTTAATGTTATTATGAGCCTATCCAATGTGCTGCTCAGATGACAAGCCAAGCTTTCAACCACCATCAAATGTACAAATTTTTATCTTTTGATGTTGTTTTAAATACCCTAAGTCTAAATCTTGTTCTTTTGCTTTGGTCCAACCAAAATGGGTCACTAGCATCTGGCGTTGATGATGGGGTTACCTTCCCTAGCTAACAAATGTTATTTGTTGACATTCAAACATAGTGTCCACCGGAGGGAAGACTACTGCCAGGAATTCTTATGGAGGGAAGGTCTTAAAACTCCTGAATCTCTTTTAACATTTTGTCTCAAGAACATCGTGACCCCTCACTCTATTGCAATTATGAAGAATGATGCTTTCATCCCATTATTCGTTAATCATGTGATCCCTGAGTCTTATTATAGGTCATTACTCATTGCCTTCATCTTTAACTAAAGTCACACTAATCGACCCCTTAGTCATAGTGAGGTATAAGACCAATAGGTTACCAGGTTGTTGTTACTTTAGCATTTGGAGTTACTTCAAGTACTTTTTCTTTTGACCAAAGGCTTTTTTATCATTCTTTGGTTTAGTAAAATTCTGACCCTTTACTAAGGATATTGAATAAAGGCTTAAATTTAAACCCAAACCATGAAATAAAATGTATGAGAGTCATGAGTCTTCCTACTAACTTATGACTATCTCTATTATCTTTAAGGTCCGTCTATAAGGTTTTAGGAGCTAAACAATGTAGCTGAATTAACTGAAACCCTCTAGGATTCAAGTGAAATAGGGTAAATGGGTGTTTGAAAATTTTCATACCTAGTATGTTGAGATATTTCGACCAATTGTTGAGCCAAATCACAAAACTTGAAAATTTGACGTGTTCAAGCTCTCTACGGTATCAACACGAACCACTCGGATCACCATGCTTCCTCCTGGTTCTAGCAAGAGTGTTTCTCTTGTATTTACAGTGCTAGCTTGCATCCTCTAAGGAAAAGCGAAATGAGAGTTCAATTGGAAATCTTAGAACCTTTTTCTGAGTTTTGTCCATAGAGGCTATCTACCAAAATAACACTATATAACATATATATAGTCATGCAAAACTCCTAAGCTAAATAGGTTTCATAACCCTAATCTAATTATGCCTAATTTTGAGCTTAACAATGGCTTAACATTTGGGCCAATAATTAATCCAAAATTATCATGAAACCAAAACCAAATAAATTGGCTCATGTACTTAAATTATCCAATTGGTTCTAAGTGTGTGACCCTATAGGCTTCTATCACGTTGGCAATAATCATAAATCACATTTATAATAATAAACAATGAGTGGTGTTTAACAACCCATTATTGCTGCCCAAATGATAAGATAGTCAGTGATTTAACTAAACTTCTATGATCATTACTCATATATGTCATCATTCTTTTGTCCGAGAAATCAAGACCGAGAATAAGACATGAAACATATCATCATCATATCACCCAATCTATAGTTTCTTGATTCCCAAGCCGACTGACTTAAATTGATGATATTGATATCACATATCAACTCATTCGAGTATAGCCATGCCTTTTCTCAGTCTCACTCAATCAAAAGGCTCAGAGATATTACTCCCGTTATATAGGAGTGACAAATCTCATCTTAATCATATAAATCCCTTTACATGATATGTGACATACTAAATAACCACCTTCATATTCACCCAATTATGAACAACAATGAGAGGTATCAAAGTATGTGACTCACATGTAGAGACCTTGATGACATCAAGTCAAAGGACTACATATATCATTATCACTATGAAAATTACTTATGACACTCATAAAATGATTCAAGTAGTGTTCTTATGGCAGGTCAGTTCAGTTCACGAGTTCTCTTTCTCTAACTTGTACCAATATGTAGACACATATCTCATATTAGTCTCTATATATGCTAATCTTTATAAATTATTGTAACTCATTCCACAATAATACACGATCAGGGACATTTAAAAATATTATTATTCTAGAGTTATAATTATGTTTAATTATGTTACACAGAAACAAACAATAAACATAATTATTGAAATAATACCTCAATAAAATATCATGACTCAATATACAAAATAAAATTATCTTATGATTGGCTTTTGGGTACATCACTAACACTGTCATCTTTAAGGCGGCATAAATCTTGTCTAGGCCCATATTGATCATTCTCTCAAAGACCATGAATCCTAAAAAGTTCCCAGCATTAACCCAAGAACAACACTTTTTCCAGGTTGAGAAGCATGTTTAATTGGTGCATGCATTTGAACGTCTCACTTAAGTCATCAATATGTTGATTTAAGACTCCGCCTTTTATGATCATATCATCTACTTAAATCTTTATATTGTGATCCAATTGATCTAAAAATATATTGTTAATCAACTTCGGATAAGTTGCTACTATGTTCTTCAACCCAAGTGGCATGTTGGTAACAGTACACTAGCTTTCCAATGATGAAAATAGTCTTTTCCTCATCCTCGAGTTCCATCCTAATGTAATGGTACCCACCAAATACATCCATGAATGACAAAATCTTGAATTTGGTTGTAGTATTAATGAGTTGGTTAATCAACGATAGTGGAAAAGGGTCATTTGGGTAAGCATCATTAGGATTGGTGTAGTCCACACACATTCAATCACCATTTTCCTTTTTGGACAAAATGACATTAGCCAACCACTATCTACCTCCAAAAGTCTCTTGACCTCTTATTCACTAATTTTTTTGGGGCTATATTCCTTTTCTTTTGTTACACTGGCCAGGCAAAAAGATCAACTTGTAACTTATGAGTTATGACTTTGGAGTTTATTCCTGGCATATATTACTACGAGACCAAGCAAAAATATCTTCATTAGCCTATAAAAATTCAATAAATGAATTTTTTACCTCTTATGTAAGGTCTTTGATCAAGTTGACTACTTTGTTGGGGGCTATTCCCATATCCTCGAACTCTATTAAGATGGGCAAACTGGTCAAATTTTCCATAGAAGGCTATTCTTTTCTCCTTTTTGGGTTGTGCTCTAATGGACACTCATCGGTACTTGGGGCCCCATTCAAGATTGCCACATAACTCCTTTAGACCAAGGTCTAATCAATAAAAATAGTTGTATCCCCCAGAGAAGTTGTGAAGACCATTGTTAGCCATTTCTAATCTAGTTGGATATAGAATTGTAACTAAATAGGCCTATTGAGCAATGTATTATAAGGGGATGGCAAGTCCAGTACTAAAAATTTTGCTGTGTGAGCATTGAAGAGGGTGTTTTTATCTTACACATTTCTAACTAGCATTGGAGACACCTTAATGTTTCCTAAAGCATGAACTTTATCATTCTTGACTCCAAAAGCTACACCTGGAACCGGGGTAGAGAATATTTCTTAAACCTAAGCTTATTGAAAAATGGAGAGAGTAGGACATTCAAATTTACCCTCATGTTGAGGTAGAATCATTCCACATAAAAAATGTTTATATGAGCCATTTTCAAGACTGGGCCAATGTGTGGAACTATAACATGTGACCCATCAGCCTGTGTTAAGGCATTCTTTGGGTCTGTCATTTTTAATTGCATAATTTCCCTAGCTTGCCTCTTACGAGATGACGACGACTCTCCCTTCTAATCATGTGGATGACCTCAATAGTGGGTTCTGGATTCCTATGCTCCTTCCTCCTATTGGGGAATCATGACCTCTACCATCTTTTACCTTAATTAGGTCTTGATCATCATCATTATTCCCTCAGGGCCAATCTGATAACCTTCTAAAAGGAGAGTTAGGATGGGAAATATAATGTTGTAATTTGCTTTTTCTAATAAGCTCTTTTATAAAATCTCAGACTCGTAGCAGTCTTCCATTTCATGCCTTCAATCCTTGTGGTAATGAATGTACTTTTGCTTGTTCTAGGTTAACTTTAGGGGAAAAATTTTGGGCCACTTACTCACCATATTTCACCTCTCTAAAGCATACAAAATATTAGCCCCTAAATCTTGCAATCGAGTGTACGAGGCCTATTAGCCTAAACCCTTCTTTCTTGCCAAGGGCTTAGTGTCTTAAAAAGTGTCATGAAAAATTCTATAGGTCTCAAAAGTATTTAGGCACTGATCTCGATTAGTTCCGATCCAGGTTGTAGCTACCTTGACGTGCAACTACCTCCATCATGGTCAAACTAAAAGCCCTACACATGACTACTTCTGTAATTTTCTCCAACCTAATAGAAACAATGTACTATTATAAATGATTGATTTGGTCAATAAGCCCATCTTAAGGATCCATCTTAGACATCTTGAAGCCTTCAGGGGTCGGTACATTGTTGATTTTATCAATTGTTACACCCACATATAGCAAATATCCATTAATTGAGACCGGTTCTTAAGTGGAGGATTTGCAACCTTGAGGCATTATTCCATCTAGTCCAACCTTTTGAGCACCGTACTTTTTTTCACTCATTTCTGGAGCCTCTGAATGGGCTTTAGACCCTTATAATGGGTCCCTTAGAAGGAACACCCTTATGGACTATATGGCTTTTGGTTGCCTCTTTGGCTTTTTGTGGAATTACCATCCTAACCTCTACTAGATTGTGGCTTCAATCAATGAAACAAGTCATATTAGAGAGTATGGAATTGACTATCATTTAAGGTTGCAGGGCTTTACTATTTTCTAGATATTGAGGACGTAAGAGAGGTTCATTGCCCATGTTTCTCTTTCTTCCATCCTATCCCTGAGGAATTTTCACCTAGTTCTGTGGATTCTACCCTCCATCAATGACATTATCATCGTCAAACTGAATTTAGTTCAACCGAGATCTTTATGTATTTGCCATATTTTTCCTATAAAAGTGCCATATTAATAGTGAAACTATCAATTGATTGGTGAACCTGACTTTCATGTGTTGGTGGTTTAGATCAAGATTAAGATACATGTACTTAAAGACGATGTCAAAGCCTTAGAAATGTATCTCTGGGAAAAGCCTTCACATAGTCAAGTTAGTTCTTCGAAATTAGAAAAAATAGCTATAGAAAAGTAGGGTTTTTATACGTACCTTAAGGCTTGAATATGTTGTGAATGTCTTCTTCCATATATGATAGTGTCAACCTATATCTTCTTAAAGTATAATTAACAATGAATTCTATTTCTTGTAGGAATCATCTTATTAAATATTTTTCTTGATTATGATTGACCTTAAAGCGGACCTCCTTATCAACTCGGTTATAACAATGGGCCTAAATTGTCTAGGTCCAATATGGTATCAGTAAAGTTTCATGGTAACCAAGATCTGAAGCATTACATTTGTGGTACTCATTGGGCGAGTTTTATTAAAATGTACTCGTTCCTTCCAACAAATTTGTCATATTTGTTTGTGTTCAAAAGTATTTTTCACATTTTTCTATTTATGCATATGTCCTTTTTCATTATGTAGAACTTATGAATGCTCATATATTCATTATTATAATTAGAGTGGTTCGTGAAAGGATAACATTGGATAAGTATTTCTAACTTGCTCATGTTGCACATCATCAAGTAATAAACTTTTTTGGGAGGCTAATAGTTTTTTTTTTTTTTGGCAGTCATCACCTGCAAGATAACATGGATTTTGTTTATTCGAAACAACTTTGCATGTTGACAAAATGTATGTTATTTCTTTCAAAAGAATGTATGTTTTTTAACGCTAGTAAGATTAACATTTGAAAGACAGAAATAACAAAAAAAAAAGCCACTAATATTTGCTATAATGGAGCAAATATGTCGCCATTGGTCTAACTCCTTGAATATTCCATCATTAATGTTGAAATATTGGTGCAAAAATATCATAAATATTTTTGAAATGGAGTAAAACAACCATGATGATGTCAAATGCAAAAATATACTTCGTTATTTTGGTAGATATTATGTTAACTAACTAGTTATTGATTATTTAGAAAAACAATAAAAAGACCATCAATTTTTACTCACTCTAACTGATATGCCCCTACAAAATCCAAATTTACATGCATAAGATGAATTCTATAATACAAATCTTGTTTCATTTTCCAAGTTCAAGTTCACTTATAATCACTGAATTAAATACTGCGGTATACCACATGTATACGATATGTGATATAAATGTTTTCGCATTTTTTTATTTTACCGCGCTGTATACCGTGGTATTTCACACTATACCACATACCACGCACCTTTTGTATGTATTTTGTTAAAAAATCGCTGTATACCGCAAATACTGCGTGGTCTGTACCACGATATTTAATTTTTTGCGCCTATTTTTTTTTATTTTTTTTATTTTACATCAAAATATCATAAATACATAAAACATTAAAATAAAAATAATACACATATTATAAAATAAACATTTACTTTTAATTTATTTTGTTACTTTTCTTAATTAATATAAAAAATTAATGGATGGTATTATTTATATTTATAGTATATGCAAAGTACATGGATGGTATTATTTATATTTATAGTATATCAATAAATTAGTTTTTTTAGTGTTATTTATTTTGCTCCATATATAACATTTTTTATGTTTTTTGTATTAAAAAAAATATCTTCTATCATATATATCTTATTTATATTTGACAAATTATGATGAGAAAAATTAGAATACATAAAAAATGTATAAAAAAAAATTATTAAACAAATTATGTCATTTTAAAATAATATTTTAATATTTATTTTTTGTGAAAACAGTAACAGTATGCAGCGCGGTATACCATGCGGTATACCTTAAAAATTCAGGGTGCAGTATAGATAATTTTTCTTTTAACATCTTCTCTAAAATATTACAGCAAGAGCTAGAAAAAGATACAAATGAGCCGAATTAAATAAAACCCCAAATCCCACTCGAATCATGTCCTTCATACCTTTGTCTAACCACCTACTACAGCAATTGTCCTTGGCTAAGATATGAGTTTTATTCTTCTGAATAAGGAACAATATTCCCATGGTAGGAGATATCAGTTTTGTTTGGAAAGATGCACTTGATTTGAAAAGATTTCAAAGATTTTTGAAGTGTTATGAACCTCTTACAAGATTAATGAAGTTAAAAATTAAACCTAAGCATTTCGTTTTATAAAATACATAAGTTAAATTATTCTGTAGATTGCAAGTTCTTTTCATTATTCATTATTTGCAATAATTAATCTAATGACGTTTCATCTTCGACATTCCAGTAGTTTCTACATAGATTTTTTTTTTTTGTAAATCTTTCAAGCAAATAATAACATAAACAAAGTCTAATTAAATTTAAATAAAAAAAATGCAAAAGAGATGGGTTACATATATTTTTAACAACTAAATTAAATTTAAATTAAAAAAAAAGTAAAAAAAATGAGTAATTTGAAACTTTCACATGGTAAATCTTCAATTGGAGGTAGAAAATGATAGATCTAGGTTTCTCTTGAGTTTGCTAGAATCTTAGCCCTAACAAGGTGTGCCGATGCTTGGCAATAAATGTAAATGTAATTGCATAGAATGAAGTCAGCTTTTATCTTTTTAAGTTTTATATATAATCTTTTTATTTCTATATATAATTTTTGTCATGCCTCTGATGCCTAGTTGGCTATTGCACTTTCTAATTATTATCAGTTTGGTCTAGGTTTTGTTATAGTTATTGGTGAGTTCTTTGCTTTAGATTTATTTTTGTCTACATTGAAGGTTCAGCTTCATTTGACTTTTATCCTTTCATTCAATGTAATAGGAATGAGTAGCTTTTAGTAATTAGTTTTATATTTTTGTTATCCCCTAAAATCTTATGATGTTGTTGATTTTTAATATGTCATTTGACTCATTATTAATTAGATGAAGCATTTTTTTTTTAAAAAACTCAAACTATCATTTGAGGCGACTAAGAGAATGTTTTATAGAAATTTTAGCGTTTCTATCATCATTATCCACATAAAGATTACTCTCTTTAACACTTTCTTTTTTTTTTTTATTTATGTTCCATTACTTTTATCACCTTTACTGACTTATGCAATTTATTCAAAGTTTTATCTTTCTTGCATATGTAACTCATACATGTGAATGTGTCCTGAAGCACGAGAGAAGAAGCTTGCAAACATATACTGGATTTTAAGCTTTCGAGTTGATTAAAACTTGCATATGTTTGGTCCCCCCTTAAAATGGTAAATTTATATTTTTTTGTCCTTTAAGTTACTGCAAAATAAATTTCGGTCCTCCTTAAAATTGCTCAAAATACCTCTTTAAGAACTAAAGTTTAAGAAAAACTTATCTTTAACCTCTCAAACGCTATAGGCCTGCCCCTGATTAGATACATATTGTGTTGGATTTCTCATTCAAAACTAGTAAAATCGTATCTGAATTTTTAAAAGAATTCAATATCATTTATATTATTTATAAATGGTGATCTAAAAAAAAAAAGAGAATAAAAGGAGCACATAGTTTCTAGCGCCCATCCCAGCCAGCAGAGCTCCGCCCATGGTTGTAGCACATTGTTTTGATCCAAGTCATTTGGTGACTTCCCGGATTTGGGCCTTATCCTAGAAAAACATTTTTAGCATTCTTTTTTTGGTGAAGTGGAAGTTGTATTAAACAGAACAAAACAAGATAAAAAGAGTAGCATAAGGAAGCAACCATCAATCGGGTTGCAAATCAAAAGTAGAAGCATAAACAGTCTTGGATCAGTGACACCCATAGAATCTGCAAGAAGTAAATTAACAGCAAAATCAGGCCATCTCCAATAGATGAACGTGCCATTGCCCTCTTCGGCCAAGCAATAAGTTACAGAGTTGCCTCCTCTAAACATATGTTGTGCATGAAGAACCTTAATTATATTGACGTATAGGGGCAGAGCTAGGATTTCAAATTAGGGGTGGGACTTGGGCATTTTAATGTAAAATTTATGTAAGAATAATTTTATCCAAATTCCATGAGGAATATATTAAAATTATAATTTGAGTTTTTTATGATTAAGAAATGTTAAAACTTCGTAATTTTAATCTCCATAATCATGTAGCTAGAGCATTAGCTCCATATCATATTACAAGTTTCTTTGTCAATCATAAATAGTTAAGATTTAAGAAAATAGATATAATTTAAAGTTATAGATCAAAATCTAAATGTACTTTAAGAAATTGAAATTGTGGTCACCTTTCTTTCGTCGAGTAGAAATGAGATTAAAACTAATAAAAAGGAACTCATGAAAATTGGGGCGGGTGCTTAGAGATTTGAGGTAAAAATAATTGTTATAGCAGATTCACAGTTGGATAGTAGTTATTAATTATTGGGTATGGCCCGTATGGGTGCGCGCACTTTAGTAATAGAGTTTTTAACATGGGAAAGATGAGATAGAGGGGGGGGGGGGGGGGGGGGGGGGGGGGGGCAGGGATTAAGGATAAATTTTTTAAAATATATTTTGAAATTGTTTTGATATACATGGAAGCATAAATATTTGCATGAGAAAAGTTAAAAAGGTTTTTTTAAGTTCTCTTGTTTTACTCCTTTTACTATTTATGTTGTTATATACAATTTTTATTTTAGTTTTTTAAATACTTCATAAACATTATACATATAAGGATGAAAAATATTGGAAGAGCTATAAAATATCCCCTGTCTGCGCTCCTATTGACGTTTGAGCTATATATCTGAGAGGCATTAGCTGTATTAGAATATATTGAAATGGATTTAACAGCTTTAAGGTAGTCTCCCACGGTTGAGTCCGTTTGGATAAGGCATGGGCCTCCCTTGTGCATCACCGAAGTTCCAAAGTTCAAGTCTTCCCAACGCCCTCGTCCCTCAACTACTATATAAACCTTTTACTTATAAATTTTTTATTCTTTTTAATCGGCAGCAAAAAATTTTATTAAATAAGCCAGCAAGAAGCTGGAAATACAAGATAAACAACTCGCAAATATATACATCTCTATGATAAGGGGAAAGGTGTTGAACTTCTGGCTAGTTTTAGTGCTTTTCTTAAACCCCCAAAGTTCATATTGGAGTCTGTTGAAATGTCCAACATTTCTAGGAAAAGCAGCTATAAATTTTCCTCTGTTATAAACTCCAAAGTTTCAGCTTGGTGTTAGGAAGCTGAGATGAGCATTTCACCTCGAGCAAGAATCTCTCTCTGAAATAAAGCAACTAAAATAGGAGTTTTCATTTGATTTTCCCCAACATATAAAAGCTCTTTTCGTGCCCCTCATAACCACTTAATAGTATAAGAGAAATATTTAGAGGTAGTTGACCAACAAGGGGAAAAAAGGGACTTCACCTCGTGGCTTTGGTGGAGTACCAGTAATCCCATTAGCCTCAAACTTTCGAGCAGTACTCCAGTGTCTATAACTAAACCAAAACCTTGGTTAGAGTTCACTTTGTTCCACAGTAGCTAAACAACTTAATTGTTTCTTGATCAAAAGTCTTGATTCAAATAAACAACGCAAAATTTAATGTGGTTCAGTTATAAGACTACATCTAGAGATACTTATGATGAGTTTGCTGCCCATGTCTAAAGTATATGTTTTTTTTTTTTAACTTTTTTTTCTCATAAGTAATGTCATTTGAAAGTTAATATTGTAATTTTATTGAAAATAATTAAATTTTATGATTTGTTTCCCTTATCTAGCCTAAGAAAAAAGAAATTTTATAAAAAATACTTGATTTTATAGAAAATATATGTTTTTAAAATTCTTTGAAAATTAATATTGTACTTTTATAAAAAAAATTAATTAAATATTTATAAAATTTTCCTTCCTTTAGTCTTAGAAAAAGAAAATTTTATAAAAATACTTGCTTTTATAGAAAATATATATTTTAAAATTGATTTCCAAGTTACCTAATTACTTGTACGATTTTAATTAGTTACAACTAAAATAAATAATTATTGCGTGTAGAAATAAATATTTTTATATTTATTTTTAAAAATATCAACTAACTGCACTAAATCTAATTATGTGTTTGCATAGATATTTTAAAAAAGAATTATTAGTTGTTATTTTTATTTATAATGATTATTTGTTTAAACTGTATACTAGTTTGCAACTCTACACTTTAATTTTTATACCAATTTAAAAACTTCAAAATCATTTAATTTTTGTTATTTTTTCCGTAACAAGTGATGCTCAGCAGCACCTTCATCATGTGACATTGTGACTTTGGGAGGGACTTCCTGAGAGGGAGAATGTCTAGTGCAAAGGTTTCCCAGAGGGGCGTGCCTGAAAATAGTCAGAAAAGAGGGTTAGGAGGTCCACGGAGTGTTTCTCCGTGGAGGAGCCTCCGACGCCCAAGTCAGTGTCCTGGGAAGAGATAGGGGAGGAACACTAGGAGGTTAGATGGCCTTGCCTGTGTGTGTTTTTTCAGAGAGAGAGAGTCCGGTGGTTTGCCAAGTCCTGTTTCCTGGTATTTATAGAGGTGCCCAGCCCGTTCAGATCGTAACACGCGTTCGGTTGGATGAGATCCGTATTTCCGGGCGTAGGGGGCAGGTAGCCGTTTTGTAGGCTCCTCGGGTCTAAGACCGAGACAGGTCGTGATAGGACTTGGACGGCGTTGGCGCGTCAGACCGCCGTTCCAGGCGGTGTGTAGCGCCTGTGGGCGACATGTCAGAGGCTTCTTAAATGCTCCTGCCGTATTCCCGAGGTCCTCTTGGCGAGGTCGTCCTTTGGTACGGACGTCCTTCTTCGGGAGATGTACGCGCAGTTCGGGGAGATCCCTGGTTCGGGGGTACCGCCTTCGGGGGGATTCTCCTCCTGCTTGGGATAGCTGGACCTTCGCCTACGAAGGCGATCCGTTTGGTCCCCCGAGGGAGCCGGTAACGTCCTTGAAGTCCCTGGCGTATTATCCGAAGTCCCGAGTTCAAAGCGCATTGACTTCGCTCCTTCCGAGGTCAATGACAGTGCCTCTTTCGGCTGACATCAGGCTCTCCGGCTATATTTTTGGCAGGAGGTGTGTACTGAGGGGGATGGTAGTCCTTCGGCTATCACAAGCCCCCCCCTCGGAAAGCCGAAGTGGAAACTTCGGCTTGTCGTCTTTCGGAGGGCGGCCTCCGGGCCCTTGGGTGTAATACCTATGCCTGAAAATGTACCTTTTGTCCGAAGACACAGACAGTTTGACCATAGCTTGCCTTTTGGCATCCTCAAGGTAACCCACTTCTTTTTTCTTTTCTGCAGGTCTGTGACACGTCACGTCTTGTGACTGGTCATGTCAGTCCAGAGCGCGACGTCTGGGATTTATGGGTGTCAGAAGGCGTGCTCCTTGTTTGGTGCACCGACTGACACGTGGCATGCTGTCATTGGGGGGAGCCGCATTGGTTATGGCAGGCATGCCTTTTGGGGCGTAGGGGGGGCAGTTATGGCGACTGTTCGCCTTCGCGGAGCACTTATGGCGTCGGTTCGCCTAACCCCCCTCGGCCTATATATACCCTACTCCGTCATAGTCTGCTTTTGCTTCTGCTTTTGCTTTCCTTCTGCTCTCAGCTGCTTTTGTGTTTTCTCTTTGTTTGTTCCGGCGGTGCTTTTGACGGAGTGTTTTTTCGGCAACTTTTTCATGACGGCGGCTTCAAACCCAGATTTCGGCAAAACATTCGATGGGTTTTGATTCCTTTTCTGTACTTTTTTAAAGCTTTTCCGAACTCATTTTTTCTTCCCCGAAGTCCCTTTTTTCTTTGAAAATGTCTTCCCCCGTGCCCGAGAGCTGGCAACCCCTTACTCGGCATCCTTGCTATTCTACTTCAGAAAAATTGGAGAAGTGGACCAACAAATTTTTTCTTCCTTCTTACGCCACCACCAGACTTCCTGGCCCTCAAACACTCTGCTTTATGAATGCCCAACGGATCCGGGCTGTTTCTGACTGGGATTCCGAGGTTCCTTCGTGCTCCCTCTACCCCTTCCCCATCATGTGGGGGCTAATCACCGAAGAGGTCCTTCGGGAGTTAGGGGTGGTGAAGGAGCATGAGATGGACCTCGAGATGCCAGCTCATACTATCGAAGGGAAGGATTCCTGGCTCGTAAAACTCCTTCAGAAGGAAGTCACTTACGAGACCTTTTGTGAGCGTAAGTTTCTCCAAAGTTCTTTTTGTTAAAGACACGCCTTAGACTCACACTGATGTTTTCCTTTTGTTTCAGAGATGGCCGAGGATTCCGCCGCTCATTACAGGTCCCTCTTTCCTGGTCAAGCCGAGAAGGGGGAGCAGACAAAAAAGGCCGCTTCCCGAAGGCGCAAAATGACTGCTGGCGGGCCATCCTCTGTCAAACGGGCAAAGAAGGTCGCGCCCCCTCCTCTTCCTGAAATCCCCAAGAAGGTGCGCGAGGAGCCTGAAGTTCACACCGCCCAGCTGGCCGAGGTTCATTCCTGGAGTCTTACTTCCTCGGCGGCTCTCCTGGATGCCTCGACGGTAGTCCCTTCTACCGCGGAGCTCAAGGAGCGTTGTAAGGGCAAAGGCAATGAGATTTCCGCCGAGGGGGTTCAGGACTCCGGCGACGATGTTGTCGAGGTGCCTCCAAGTTGGTTTTTTTCAAGTGCCCTTTTTTTGAACTTTTGAGGATTACTTGTGCTGATCAGTTTCCGAGGGGGACTGCCCTCAAATGGCCAACCAGATTTCGAGGGGGATCCTTACTGAGGCCCCCTTCAAATCCATTTCCGAGGTGTGCCCGAACGATGAGTCCCTTGCTGCTAAAGTTTCCGAGCACGCTGCCCAGGTATGTCTCAGGCCTTTGCCTTTCTAATTTTTTCTAAGTATTTGGCGCGTTTTTTGCCTTTCTTACTTTGTTTTTACTCCTTTGCAGCTGCTGGGGTATATTGGTTTCCTCAGGGTTCGGGTAGCGAAGCAAGTGTCTTTCCGAGCCTGGGCTATGGACTGCATAGAGAAAACCCAGGTCATGTGCACTGACCTGGTTGCCAAGAACGCGGAGATGATCCGAGCTGCAGAGAAGGAGGTTGCTACCATTCGGGAGGAGCTAACGAAAGAGAAAGAGGAAATCTTGAAGGACTTCTCCCAGAAGATTTCCGACCTCGGTTCCAAGGTGGCGGAGCTGACTTCGGCAAGCGAAGCATACTAAAAGGAGAAGTCAGAGTTCGAGGCTCTCCTGGCGAAGGTGCTTGCTGAGAAGGCCGCGCTCCAAGCCGAGGTCGAGTCTTTAAAGAAGGAGTCAAAGAAGAAGAAGACGAAGGCATTGAAGAAGGAAATTGCCAATCTGGAGAACGAGCTTGACGACCTAGCGGTCGCTAAGGAGAAGGCCGAGCAAGTAACTAAGGTCGGTTTTCAAGACGGCTTTTGCCTTGCTCTGCATCAAGTTCTGCAGAGGTTCCCAGATTTGGACCTCTCCTTCATGGAGACCTTGGACATTCCCGAGGGGCCTCGGTGGACTTGGTCCAAAGTTGAGCACCTCAACTTGCCCTTCCCTCCTCCGGCGCCACAGGTGGTTGACAAAGACGCAGGAGTTGGAGGCTCTCAAGATGCCGAGGCTCCTTAGGTTTAGGGCCCTTTGCCTTATTTTTCTCCTTTTTTTGTATTTCTTCTTCTGGCGAACTTCCTTCTTTGTAATCGGATTCCATCTTTGCTTAATAAAGACTGATTGTTTCCTTTGAGAGATTTTCGGCTAAGTTTTTTGCAAGAGTTTTCATTTCCCATTGTCCCGAACACGTTTGCTCAAGGGATTTCGGAAAATTGTACTTAACCCTTGCTAGATTCCTTCTGAGTAAATTTCTAACTTCAGAGAAGGTTGATAGCCTTCGTGAATGAATTCTCTTAAGCCGTGCTCGATGACAACTGTTTTGGTGAAAAGAATCCTTTTGTACTTAGAAAAATTTTCTAACTTGTACAATTTTCTCACCAAAATCCTAAGCATAGAATTTTTTCAAGGCATCCGAGTGCCATGTATTCTTTAATTCTACGCCTTCGATATCGCCGAGCTTGTAAACTCCTTTTCGCACTTCGACAAGCATCAGATAAGGTCCTTCCCAATTTGCGCGAAGTACCCCATAGGATGGTCTTCGGGGTCCAAATTCAGCCTTTCGGAGAACGAGGTCTCCTTTATTTATTCCCTTTGGCCTGACGCGTAAGTTTATAGCCGCGGCCACTCTTTGCTAAAAAGCTTTTTTTCTCAGCTCAGCTATTTCTCTGTGTTCGCCAACGAGGTCGAGCTTGGTTCTCAGGCCGAGGTCATTACCTCTTTCGTCGAACACTTGCACCCGTACCAATGGTTGCACTACCTCAATTAGGATGATGGCCTCTGCCCCGAAAACAAGTGAAAAAGGTGTTTCTCCTGTGGCTCTTCGGGGTGTTGTTCGATAACTCCACAACACACTTGGGAGTTCTCCCGGCCATTTCCCTTTCGCTTCCCCCAACCTCTTTTTCATACCATCTTTTATAGTCCTGTTGGATACCGCTACTTGCCCATTGCTTTGGGGGTGAGCTACTGGAGCAAAGTGCATTTGTATTCCGAGGTTTTTGACAAATTCTTGGAACCCGTTGTCTATAAACTGGGACCCGTTGTCGGCTACTAGTACCCTCAGTATGCCAAATCTGCATATGATGTTCTTCCACACGAACTTGTGCACATATTTTGCCGAGATCGTTGCCAAGGGTTCTGCCTCGACCCACTTAGAGAAATAGTCTACTGCGACTACGCAGAACTTCACGCCCCCAGGCGCTGTCGAGAGTGGCCCAATGAGGTCTATGCCCCAAACCACGAAGGGCCAGGGATAGTCAGCCGAAGTTACCAATTCTGAGGGTGTCCTTTGGATATTCGCGTGCCTTTGGCAATTGTCACATTTCTGGACAAACTGCCTAGCATCCTTCCTTAGGGTAGGCCAAAAATATCCTTGGCGAAGTATCATTGCGGCCAGGGCATCGGTTCCAATGTGTGAACCGCAAGCACCTTCGTGAACTTCTTCGAGGATCATTTCAGTATCCTCTTCGCTGACACACCTCTGCAACGGATTTGCATATCCTTGCCTATACAATTCTTCCCCGATTAAGAAGAATCGGCCTGCACGTCTTCACACTTTTGCCGCTTGGTTAGGGTTTTCGGGGAGCTCGCTGTTTGTGAGATATCTTTTGATTGGATCTTTCCAGCCTTCTCCCGAGGTCAATATGTTCAGTACCTCAATGCTCGGGTGATCCAGCACTTCGGTGCAAGTTTTTGACTTTGCTAGGCCATCTGCCTCAGAATTGTCTTGTCGAGGCACATTTTCAATTCGCACAGTATCGAACTCTTGAATAAGTTTCATTACCAGCTCATGATATTTTGCCAAGGTCGGGTCCTTCGCACCGTAGTCCCCTGCCGTTTGTCGAACTACCAGCTGGGAGTCGCTATGGGCTTTCAAGTTTCTTACACCAATTTTTCTAGCTAGGCGTAGCCCTGCTATGAGAGCTTCGTACTCGGCCATATTGTTGGTGACGTTGAAGCTGAATTTAATGGACTTCATCACCTGTAGTCCTTCGAGGCCTCTGATAATTACCCCAGCTCCCTGGTGTTCGAACCCTGAGGCTCCGTCTACATGCAAAGTCCATTCTGGCTCACTTTCGCCAGAATCGGAATGGCTGTCCTCGGTAATGGGTACTTTGGCAATGAAGTCTGCCAGAGCTTGAGCTTTGATGGCTTTCCGAGGTTCATAAGTAATGTCATGCTCCCCAAGCTCTATGCACCATTTGGAAAGTCTTCCCGAATGATCAACTTTCCTCACGACGTCCCGTAGAGGTAGACTACTTCAGACGATGATCGGGTGAGCTTGAAAATATGGCCGTAGTCTTCTTCCTGCCAGCACCAAGGCATATATAGCTTTTTGTAGCAAGGGATACCTGACTTCAGTGCCGTGCAGGGACTTGCTTACGTAATAAACCGGCCATTGTTTCGGCCCTTCTTTTTTTACAAGGACCGAGCTCACTGCTTTTTCTGTAACGGCGAGGTACAGCACGAGGGGCTCTCCCTCGCGAGGTTGCCGAAAAGTGGGCAGACTGGCTAGGTAGGTTTTGAGTTCTTCCCAAGCCTTTTAGCAGTCCTCATTCCAAGGATGATCATCACATCCGAGGTCGCCCTCCTTTCTTGCTGCCTTGGTGAGTACTTTGAAGAATACTCGACACCGGTCTCCGTACCTGGAAATAAACTTGCTAAGAGAGGTTATCCTTCCGGTGAATCTTTGCACATCTTTTACCGTGACGGGAGTTCGGAATTCAAGCAAGGCCTTAATTTTTTCTGGGTTAGCATCAATGCTTCTTTCTGATACCATATACCCAAGGAACTTTCCCGAAGTTACGTCGAATATGCACTTTTCAGGATTAAGGTGAATCCCGAAGATTCTGAGCTGGTGAAAAGTTTCTCTCAGATCTGCGACGTGGTCTTTCGGCATCTTGCTTTTGACTATAATGTCATCGACATAAACTTCCATGTTCCTCCCTATTTGGTCCTTGAAGACCTTGTTCATCAACCTCTGATAGGTGGCTCCTGCATTTTTTAGTCCGAAGGGCATTCTGATGTAACAATACGTTCCGCCCTCGGTGATGAAAACTGTCTTTTCCTCATCTTTGGGATCCATCCTTATTTGATGATACCCACTGAAGGCGTCTAGGAAACTTAGGAGCCCGTATTCGGCAGTTGAATCCACCAATTGGTCTATTGGTGGAAGAGGGTATGAATCTTTTGGGCAAACATTGTTCAAGTTTCTGAAGTCGATGCACATTCGGAGCTTATTGCTCCCTTCTTTTGTGGCAATAACCACATTGCTTAACCATTCGGGATACTTGACCTCCCTGATTATATCTGTGTCCAATAAGCACTGTACTTCAATTTTGACGAAGTTATTTTTATGGACTGAGATGCCTCGTTTCTTTTGCCGGACAGGTTTTTCTTTCGGACTTACTTTAAAGCTATGTTGTATTATGCGAGGGTCTACTCCTGGCATATCATTCAGCGAGTAGGCAAATAAGTTTTTATTCATCAGTAGAAAGGATACAAGTGTTTTCTTGTCGCCTTCGGCCAAGTTTTTCCCTATTCGGGTATTTCGGCCTGGGACAAGTTCCACTTCTTCCACTTCCATTTCTACCTTTGCGGGGTTTTCTGCCTCTCCCTCTTTTGGCTTTCCGTCTGGGAAAGCCTCTGCCTCTATGGTTTGTGCAGAGTTGGTTGCTGGAGCTTTTCGCGCCTTGACAAACACCCTCCTTACTTCGCCCTGATTGATGAAGATTTCTGCATCTCCATCCTTGGTAGCAAAAGTGACAATTAGGTACTTTACTTCAGGGCGAATGTGCAGATTTCCTTGTGTTTGTCTTCTAAGGATGGCGTTGTATGATGAAGGAACATCCATGACGATGAACCTTGCCATTGTGGAGGCGAACAGTTCGTCTGCCCCATCAACCGAGGTCCCTTTCATCATCAAGGGGGTCAATCCATCTGAGGACCGGTAGTTCGGATGGTCCTACCCCGAAAGTGGGCGAAGTGATAGGCTTGTGATCGGTGCTGGATATGCCCAAGCTCGGCAGCAGATGCGAGAACAGGACGTCGGCGTTTGATCCATTATCAAGCAACACTCTCTTGACGTCCCAATTTCCTATCCTCGCCATGACCAACAGCGGATCATCATGAGGGAAAATGATGGTGGAACCATCTTTGCGGGTCAGCTTCCTCGACGGACTTTGATATTCCATAACTGCTATTTCTCTGGCCTTCATCTTTCTCTCCGAGGAAGAAAGTCCTGTCGTGATTGTTTGTATTATTCCCGCCGGAGGTGGTCGACGTCTTTTTGGACTTCGGTTCCTCCGTCTGTCGGAGTCGTAGTCCTCATCTTCGGCCTTTCCTTCTTCCTCAATCCTTTTTTTCGGAGAAGGCATTCGCAGATACTGCCGAAGTTGGCCCTACTTTATCAGCGACTCTATATATTTTTTCAATTGGAAGCAGTCTTCCGTGTCATGGCCATGGTCGTGGTGGAACTGGCAGAACTTTTTCAGGTTTTTTTTATTCTCAGCGGTCATGGCCCTCGGCCGCTGAATCTGGGTCCCCTGTCTCTCCATCGTCATGAGGATGTTGGTCCTCGTGGTATTCAGGGGTGTGAAGGCTGAGGATTTCCTTCCTTTAAACCTTCGAGGTCGTCCTGCCTGTTCGGCCGGATACCTCGTTTGCTGGCTAGACCCTCCAGCACGGATGTGCTCAGACTTCGGTCCGCCCATTCTCAGCTCCTCGGCTGTCATGTACTGTTCAGCCCTTCGGTAGAATTCTCCCAGCGTATTCGGGGGATCCTTGGAGAACTCGTAGAAGAGCTGTGAGTCCCGCCGAAGGCCCCGGGTCATGGCGAGGATTGCGTATTTCAGGCCGAAAGTCTGGGACACTTAGGGCCTCTCTGTTGAACCTTTCGACATAATCGCAAATGGTTTCTCCATTCTTCTGCGCTATGTCGAACATCTGGACGGGCATATTTGCCGTCGGCCTGCTTCCAATGAATTGTTAGGTGAAGGCGGTGGATAGTTCCTAAAACTCCTTGATGGTTCTGGGAGCCAATGAGTTGTACCACGCTGTTGCTGGCTCTGTGAGGGTGACCTCAAAGCACTTGCATAGGGTGGCATCGTCAGCACCATGCAACATCATGCTGCGTTTGTACTTCATCAGATGGGCCTGTGGATCAGTCCGGCCATCATAAGTTTCCAGCCGAGGTACCCGGAAATCACTCGGCATAGCCGCTTCGACCACCGTTCGGGTGAACGGCGATTCATCCCCAACAAAAGTGTCAGATAGCCTAGCCCAGACTGGTTTCCGAGCTACCTGTTTCTCTACTCTTTCCAACCTTGTCAACAATTTCTCCATGAGGAGCGTGGCACTGGGCCCTTCGTCCTGGTGCTCTGGGAAGGGTGACTGTCGGTGCCTCTTTGTCGACTGACTTTGGACCCGAATGGATGGCGACCTCGCCTCGAGTGACGAGCTCCGTTGGCGAGGAGTCTTTGGCCACTCGTACCCCCTTCGCCTCGTAGGCATTGCCCCGAGGGGTATATTTTCTGTTGAGGATTCATCGCGCGGGTCCTCACTCCCCGAACTACGATAGATTGACTTCGAGCTTTTCTCCCGAGGGCATACTGGCGAGGGGGGCCTTTGGGCTTGAGTCGGTTGCGGCCACCTTCGGTCTATTTGATGTGTCACCTCAGCTACAATAGAACGCTGGAAGTCGCGTAGAAAGCTCATGGTTATGACTAGAGGACGCTCTTCCTCAGGCGAGGAAGTCCCTGGTAGGGTTTGCTCAGTGGCTGTTTGGACTTCAGGCGCGGACGGGGACTTCGGAAGTCCCTTGTCCTTAGAACGCCCAGTCTCCACAACAGCGACCTGAGGGTGGGTTCCCACAGACGGCGCCATATGATGCCCAGCAGCATCTTCGTCATGTGACATTGTGACTTCGGGAGGGGCTTCCTGGGAGGGAGAACGTCTAGTGCAAAGGTTTCCCAGAGGGGCGTGCCTGAAAATAGTCAGAAAAGAGGGTTAGGAGGTCCCCGAAATGTTTCTCGGGGGAAGAGCCTCCGACGCTCAAGTCAGTGTCCTGAGAAGAGATAGGGGAGGAACACTAGGAGGTTAGATGGCCTTGCATGTGTGTGTTTTTTCAGAGAGAGAGAGTCCGGTGGTTTGCCAAGTCCTGTTTCCTGGTATTTATAGAGGTGCCCAGCCCATTCAGATCATAACACGCGTTCGGTTGGATGAGATCCGTATTTCCGGGCATAGGGGGCAGGTAGCCGTTTTGTAGGCTCCTCAGGTCTGAGACCGAGATAGGTCGTGACAGGACTTGGACGGCGTCGGCACGTCAGACTGCCGTTCCAGGCGGCGTGTAGCGCCTGTGGGCGACATGTCAGAGGCTTCTTAAATGCTCCTGCCGTATTCCCGAGGTCCTCTTGGCGAGGTCATCCTTTGGTATGGACGTCCTTCTTCGAGAGACGTACCCGCAGTTCGGGGAGATCCCTGGTTCGGGGGTACCGCCTTCGGGGGGATTCTCCTCCTACTTGGGATAGCTGGACCTTCGCCTACGAAGGCGATCCGTTTGGTCTCCCGAGGGAGCCGGTAATGTCCTTGAAGTCCCTGGCGTATTATCCGAAGTCCGGAGTTCAAGGCGCATTGACTTCGCTCCTTCCGAGGTCAATGACAGTGCCTCTTTCGGCTGACATCAGGCTCTCCGGCTATATTTTTGGCAGGAGGTGTGTACTGAGAGGGATGGTAGTCCTTCGGCTATCAACAAGGATGTATTTTTTATGAAATTTTCATTTTTTAGGTTGAGTAAGAAAAAAAATTTCATAAAAATTACAATCCAAGTGCGTGGTTGTTAGATGACCAAATATTAGCTTCCAAGATTATAATAATTTTAGGCAAAAAAAATTAAAAATGAAAATAGTTAATTTACGTAATAGAGCCATAATTGCCATTGCCTTTGGCAGCTGTTTATTCCAGTTACTTCTATAAAAAGATCACCAGGCGGATTTTCAATTAAATTTCTTAAATATTACTACTCAACTGCATTATGTGAGGAATTTTTTCTAAAACAATTAGTTCAGTACCAGACATTTTCAGCTGGGTTTTCTGCGGCCAGGACATCGGGTTGTCCACATCTACTCCATTTTATAATTTGGTAGGTAGGATGAATAAGTTTGATCACTATTTATTACAAATTGTACCGCGTTAGCGAATTTCTACTGCACATAACCTAACAGTGTTACTATTCCCTTAATCTTCTTTCTTGCTTTATGAATAAATAATAATAATAATAATAATAATAATAATAATAATAATAATAATAATAATAATAATTTGTTTCGCTGAGAATCAAGTTCAATTTTTGGGATATGTTTCGTGAGTGGTCCCAAAATATCGGGGTCGTCTCAGATTTGTCCCAAGCTGAAATGTCATATCTCAGCCGAAATTTCATCTCTTATCCATCCCAAACCTGTTGAACGTCGTTTAGATTGCTTCTTAGATAATGGAAAAGAGTAGTTCTTGCATAGAGCAAACGCACACCATGTGCCTTTGTCCTTTTATATGAATATTATCTGATTTTACTAGTTTTTTTATGAGAAAATTAGAAAAATTTTCTAAGATTTGGTGAAACCTACAATTGTTTCTTACTATTTCAAAAACCTACACTTACCCCCTAGAAACTTAACTCCATTAATAATCGTTACTATAGAAAAGGAAAAAGGCCTGACTTAGCCCTTCCAACATTCATTCATAGAAACTTTACCCCCCAACTTCTTCTACATTTGAAGAAAAACAAGAATACAAAGAAGAACAAAATCAAAACAAAAACGGCAAATCTGAGAAATGAAATTGATAGAGAGAAATCTCTAGCCTCCACCCTCTTCTTCTCCCCATTGTCATCCTATTTCACTACGGTGGAGATGACGGAGAATCTGGAGAAAATTGGGCATTAAGAATGTCACATCGTCTGTTGCCAGTGCTTCTCCACCACCTATGTGATTAATCTGAACAAGATGAAGCTGATGAGCCCAAAGATCCAGAAAAGGTGGCAAATAGATGGCGACGCTTCTATGTGGATAACCGATGGACGATTGGGTAAAGAGGAGGCTGTGGGTAGCTTAACGAGCTAAATTTATCTACCTTGTCCCGACCAAAACTTGAGTTATCATCAACAACCCGAACAGACTCTTCAATTCAATTGATGTTGATTCTGCTTGAACTTCACTTGACGCAGATTCAAGAATTTCACTTGATGCCGATTCAAGAGCCCTAAACCCTAATAGACTTTTCAATTTGATTGATGCTAGTTCGAGAACTTCACTGTTGGCAGTGCAATTTTGTTCGAAGTTGACACCACTGTTCATTGTTGATGTGGGCATCGGTTGCTATTAAAGAAATCGGACTCGTTCGAGGTGAGTTTACCTCTTCCATCATAATTGCCATTGATGGTTAGTGGCAAGGTTGGGCTTAAAAGCTTGAGCTAATGGTAAAAGTTCAGGTTATAGGGTTGACTTCGGGTTGAAACCCAATTTTTACAGACCGCCACCAACTCGATTAACCTTAACCCTAACCCAACCCTATTTTTGTTATAACCCGAACCGACCCAAACCCAATTAAGGTCGGGTTAGGATTGAGTTAACCTGAAATTCTGAAGCATAGGAAGCTGACGCTGAGTTGCGGCTATATCCATAATTCCATTACACATTCAATTATGTCCAGATCCTAAAAGTAACTTTCTGCTTACATAGATCTTGAACACATTCAAATATACTTAAATAGGAACTAATAACAAACATAAAAATGGCCACAACATGAAGAAACTTAATAAGATAATAAGCATGTCCCAATGGCTACAACATGAACACACTTAACAAGATGTCTTCAATTACAATTCTAGGAAGCTAAAATAAAAATAAAAAAGGCAACAAAGACTGAAACTTAATAGTATAACATAACCGCATAGCAATTGGGTACAACAGAAGCATCAGTGCATCACCATCATTTTCTACTCTTTTTCTCCTATTGGATCCAACAACACTGAAGCATTAGTCACAACCTTAAAAAAAAAATAAGGAAACAATCAAATAGGGGTGTAAGCCATAAAAAAAATTGTAAGTGAAACCTTTGCAACAATACTCATAACTCACAAATACAAATACAATGTTGCAGCTAAGCAATATCAATAACAGCAGGTGCAGAAGAAATGGTCTCCAAATATGGGGAAAAAATAGAGAACAAAGCACACAAATCATAAATTCAATGGAACAAAATTTTACATGTTAATATCACACCATTACAAAATTAATCTCACCTTGGTCAAGCTTTTCAATTGCTTGCAATTGTTATTCAACATTGACATGCTCTTTCTTCGCTGAAGCTTTCAACCAATCTTGTGCACAAACAAGTGCCTCCACAATATTTGGAGACAATGAACTCTTAAATTGATCAAGCACACGACCACCAGTACTGAAGGTTGATTCTGAAGCAACAGTGGACACTAGAATAGCAAACACATCACATGCAACCAAACACAGTATGGGAAACCTAGGGTTATTGACCCTCCATCACTCAATAACATTGAAGTCCTCAACACAATCTTCCAAGTTCTCATCTAGACACTTATCCAATTCATTTTTTGATTCATGACCACTTACAGCTTTGTGTTGCCTGAATTGATTCACCAAGATTGCCTTTGACATTGATGGTCTTTGAACCTCCAAGTCTATTACATTAGATCTTCCACTTTCATCACTTTTGCTTGGTTGGTTTTTTGGAGTAGAGTAAGTTGACTTGTACTCATCAAATAATTGCTTAAGTGTGACTTTCACCTTCACAATAAGTTTATCCCTAATGTTCGTTCCGTACATCTTTGTTATTGCAAACTCCAAATATTTCATTTTACTTATTGTATCAAGCGCAACAGTAATAAAATTTATCATGTTCATCTTTTCAAGATCCCCCCAATATTTCTCACAGTACTCTCTCATTTTGAAAGACGTAGAAGCAAAGCCCTTATCCGAACATATACTCCAATCCCGCAACAACATATCAACATTGCTTTTCCCATTGAAGTAAGTATTTGCAGTCATATAATAAAATTTAGAGACGCGCAATGTAAGATCATGGAAAGCCTTAAGTAATGTTGTTTCTGAACTAACATTGTCCCAATCCTCCTTTTTAGGTTTGCCCAAACCTCCCCCCTCTCTCAGTTCACTCACATAAAAAGGATCCTGATCCTCATAAGTAACAAAAGCCTTTTGAAATTTCAGAGCTATCTCAAGCATCAGATATGTTGAATTCCACCTAGTAGGGACATCAAGATACAATGAACTCTTTGCCTAAATTTTTCCTTAACAATTCACGCTTTAAACTTTAGTAATCATGTTGGAGATTGCCTAACATATCTCACAACATTGCGCACACAGACAATGGAATCAGAAGTAAGCTTAAGACCATTATTCACAACCAAATTCATTACATGAGCACCACACCTCATATGAATGTAGCCCCCCTTTAGAACACTAGTTAACCTAGGGCTATTACTCATTTTTCTCCTCAAGTAAGCAAACAGTCGTATAATTTGAACTGGCATCGTCCACAGTAACGGTCATCAAATTTTCGATTCCCTATGAACCTAAGGCTTTTTCAATTGCCTTGTCAATTGCTTCACCTTTATGACTAGAAATTGGACAGAAATTCAAGATTCTCGTTTACAATTTTCAATCATTGTCAATGAAATGAGCAGTTACACACATGTTGTTAATTCCCTGAATAGAAGTCCATGTGTCAGTGATGATTAAAATTCTTTTACCATTAGACTTTAAGAACTTGCTCAATTTCTCTCTTTCAGCAACAAATAACACATAATAATATTTGGCAACAGTAATCCTAAAGGGCAACTGAAGCTTAGGTTGGATAACATTGTAAAATTTTTTAAAGCCAGCACCCTCAACAATAAAAAAGGCAATTCATCAACAATAACCATATGAGCCAATGCAGTTCTACAAGACTTCATATTAAACTTCCAATTACTCATAAGAGGATCCCCATTAATACCCTTCTTCAAATTAATGATTGCTTGTTTTGGATCATTTCGAGCCTTGCACTTATACTCATAATGGTTTCTTAGATTACTTGCCCCATGCTTTTTAGGATCACAAAGGTAAATTTCACCGCAATGAATGCACTTACATTTTTTTTTGCTGGTGCCATTAACAACTTCAAAGTGATTCCAATAGCCAGCACACTTTCTCATCTTCATACTTTTACTCGTTGGAGCATGACTACCTCCCTTTATTTTAGTTGTAGTTGTTGGTGTTTCCCTCACTTCTACATTTTTCATAGTTTTCCACCACTGACATCACCATCAATATTTTTGGCCATATGAAAATTAAAAAATGAAAGGTTTAAAATTTGAGTTACCACATTTAGCAATAGATATATGCTCAATTATAAGGAAACAAGATATGTGCTGACTTAAACCAAGGTTTGCAAGTTAATGCCATTATAGGTCACTCAACTAAAATCCAAAGGAATCTAAATTTGGAGAAGCTGAAATGTGGATATATATTTCCCGAGGTTAGAAGCTAAAGCTCATCAGCTCATATGGCTCTCATTTTTTCACACTCTCTTATTTATGCAATTTAATCTAAACCAGATAGTGAGCTATGTCTCTGAACACACCAAGCATAATCCTAATACAAGCGTAATAAGACTCGGCATTGGAGACACGACATAGCCTATACTTAAGATCGTAGCATCAGCTATGGCTGGGGTAACTTGCACTCTATTTCATACAACCGAGAAAATTTACAAAATTTAGATTGACATTCTAAAAAAAGAAAACATGTTTGGAAGTTGCCATCTTCACATCTAATTCTGTATATTATGAAAATGTTTTCATGAATTGAATTTATCAATATAATGTTTACAGTGTTATTCCCTTTCTTTCAAAATTGCAATTTGCTTTTAACCTATCAAATTCACTGAAACATAAAACAAAAAACCTACACTTGAAGTTGAGGATGAGTCTGTCTTGTCAAATGCTTGCCCGCTTGCCCTTCAAATGTGTCTAAGTGTCTCTACTTTGGTAGTAAAGCCTAAACTTTGGCTGCTCCAAATCTTCGACAATGGTCAACAATGATGGCAAAAGTGGTGACTGCGGCTCTACGAGGAAAAGGTCGGTGGTCGGTAATGATGGCAAAAGTGGTGACTGTGACTTTGCGAAGAACGGTCGATGGAGGCATCATAGCAGAGGTCGCTAGCAAATGGCATTTCGTTTTGTGCTACCGCGGTCATTTTTCATCTGGGGAGTGGAGGGACAAATCACACCAGACAGGAATGATTACGATTCACGAAGAAGGAGGTAGCTACGGTTTGGGTAATTGGGTATGGGTTAGATAGATCAAAGAAAGTGGGAATTTAGGAAAATAGGAATTAGGATGTTGTGCTGGTGTTTTTGGGCTTGGAAAATGAAATGAGGTTGCCTACTTGGGTTGGGCTTTGCCTATGATCTATGTAATATAAATATAGAATTGGGTGGTCGGTTAAATGAGTAATGAGCCTAATTTGTAGTAAGCAGAAATATAGGGGCAGGTTGGATATTTTCGGGTTAACTTGAACCAAACCGATTTTTTTAAGTTTAAAAAAATGATCGGATTAGGCTAACCAAAATACACAATTTTCCTTTCTCTAATTCGACTCAAACCCTAAAGTTAGGGTCAGGTTTGGGTTCGGGTTCAGGTTTAGGGTTATCATTTACACCCCTAGCTTAAGCTTGGTAGCAGCGAAAGCAAAGGTATGCGTTGTTGGTTGGGGGAAACAAGTCTGGTGTATTTCGAGGTGGATTTAAAAAGGTTTTTGTAGTTGGGGGGCAACATTTTCATGGAAGAAATGAAAGAGGGTAAAGTCAGATATTTTTTTTTATGGTAACAGTGAGTAACGGTGTCACCTTTGTAAGGGGTAGGTGTAGGATTTTGAAACAGCAATGACACAATCAAAGGTTTCATCAAACCATAGAAGCTTTTGTAATTTTTACTTTTTTGTTTGTAGTTTTCTTGTTCATTTGTTATTAAATATTATAAAAATAATTAATTTTTATTAGTATCTATTTGTTCTTTTTAGTCATTTTATTGTTCTTTTATAACTTCTAATTGTTTGTTAGATAAACTATTCATTTTTTATTCTTTTATTATTACCTATTTGTTCTTTTCTAACTACCTATTAGTTTTATTAGAGAAATTAATATTTTTTTTATCCGTATCTATTTGCTTGTTATAAGAACTAGGTGTTATTTTATTAGTAACAATTTATTCACCTGGGTCACCTAACTTTTTGTTTTTTTATTAGTTAACAAATTTGAAAAAATAAAGAAAGGGTAGATACACATTAAAAAAAGAATAAGGAAACGAAACTACATACTAAGTTTAATATAAAGATAAAAAATTTTAAAAAATAAAAAACAGAAAAAACATCAAAATTGAAAAAATATTAGAAAAAGTTATGAAAAGAAGAAAATAAGATGGAAAATGAAAAAGAAAAAAAAACTGGAAAACGAAAGAAACGGGAGAAAAAAAAAAGAAGAAGAAAAGCTGTGAAAATAAATCAGAGATGAAAAAGTAGAAAAAGAAATAGAGAAAGATTTAAAAGTATTATAAGAAAGAAATACGAAAAAAAAAATCAAATCATGACACAGAAAAAAAAAAAAGATGAAAAAAATTAGACGAAAAGAATGAAGTATACAAACTAGAAAAAAAAAAAGATGAATAAACTAGCAAAAGTAGAAAACAAAAAGTGGTTTAAAAAACTGGGAAACAAGAAAATAGCTAAAGCATAAGAAGGTTCAACGCAAATCAAAGCATAAGTAGTGAGATTTACTTTATTATATGAAATCTTTGTTTTACCCTGAAGTGTATGATGATGTCTGTGTGTGTGTCTATATATATATATTATCAATTTTATAATTATATACTCCTATATAATAAATAACTTTAAATTTATAATTTTATTAATGTCATGATCATTATAGAACGAAATAAATTTTTTGTCAATTTTATTTCATTAATTTTTTTCCATTTTTATAAAATCATTTTAATCAATCTCGGTAGTGTTATTATTCACTGGTTATTTTAAATGTCAGTTGAATACAATTTGTCAATTTATTTTATTAGATTGAAAAATAAAAAAAATACACTTATTCCAGTATCCGGCGTTTTAACAGGGCGTATTTGATTCATAATACTTGAATTTGTTATTTCGCTTTTATAGAAAATAAATTTGGTTTACTTATATAAAGTATATAATACATTAAATGGAAGAGGCTGCGGAGCGACGGAGGTGGTGACAGGTGTACTTGGCTAGGGGATTGGGGATGACAATTGGGTGAGTCGGGTCAGGTTTGGGTCAGGTCATTCAGGTTCAGGTTTGATCGGGTTAGCATGTATTCTGGTCCAAGTCGGGTTATTTGGATTCAAGTTAATTTCGGATTGAGTTGATTTCAGGTTCGAGTTGGGTCAGGTCGGGTTATCAGGTTTTAGACTAGATTCAACCTGATTGTTGAGTTTACTTGGTTTATTGATGCATAAGCCGAAATAATTGAATCGATTCAATTTTTTTATTTAATTTTGATTAAAATTTAATTTGACTAGATAAAAAAAATAATATAAATTTTATAAAGATATATTAATATATAATTTCTTTAATAAAATATTCTCTTTGTGCTAAGTTTTTTATTGCATTCACTATTTAACAATTAATCTATAATTTTTTATTTTCAACATTTTAATATATAAATAAAAATTTATTATATTAAATACTTCTTCCGTCCCATATTCTTTGAAACACTTTCATTTTTGAGTTGTATCAAATTCTTTGAAACATTTCTCTTTTTAGTAAATTTTAGCATACATCTTTACCATTATATCCTCTCTCATCCCTCAATTCCTCTGTTTTACCCTAAAACCCATAGCCCCCAATGTCTCTGTTTTGTCTCTTCTTTGACCTCAACGTGGACAAGGTGATGAACAGAGATGAGGCAACAAACGGAAATGAGGTGACGAATAGAGCTGATGGCAAATTAAGGTGACAAGCGGAGGCGACGAATGATGGAAACGATGGAGACAGAGAGAAGGTCAGCGATGGCAATAGATGATTGAAGTGATGGATTGACGTGTCGGAGGCAAAATCGAGGAGGTGGGAGACGGCAATTGACGTGTGGGACAGAATTAACGTGCCAGCGACGACAATCGACAAGACGGGGACTAAAATCGACGTGCTAGGAACGACGATCGACTCGTCAAGGAGGAAAACGACAAGGTCAGGGATGAAAGCAAAAAACTTGAGGACAGCAGATCGAAGGATTCCAGAGAGGAGGCGACTGGACGGAGATGGATTCTAGAGACGAAGATGAAGGGCAAAACAGGAAGACATGGCAAAAACGAAAGTTGGCCTTAAAAAGTGTGCAAAACCATTTGTTTCAATAAACACGGGACAGAGGGAGTAATAAATAAAGACCTATAATTTCTAAATATATACTTTCTTAAATTTTTTTTATAAAAAATAATCTCCCTCCATTCTATTTTCTTTGCTTAATTTAACTTTTCTAATTAATTTAACTTAAATTTATTTATATTATTATTTATTCAAATTTAAAAAAATGTATTTAAAAACTATAAGTCTTGATTTATCATTCATGTGTAAAATATATTTATTTATATATTAAAATGTTGAAAATAAAAAATATAGATTAATTGTTAAAATATGAATAGTGTAAAGAATTTGAGACAGATAAAGTAATATGAATAAATTTAATTCAAACTATTTGAAAAATTCAAATATTTCAAAGAATATGGGACAGAAGTAGGGATGGAAATTGGGTGGGTCGGGTCAGATTTGGGTTAGGTCATTCAGGTTCAGGTTTAATCGGGGTAGTATATATTCGGGTCCAGGTCGGGTTCAGGTCGAGTTATTTGGGTTTAGGTTGATTTCGGGTTGAGTAGATTTTGGGTTGAGTAGATTTCGGGTTCAGGTTAGGTTAGGTCGGATTTATTTGGTTTTGGATCCAATCATGTCGGGTTATCAGGTCTTAGATCATATTCAACTTGATTGTCGAGTTTACTTGGTTCATTGATGTATGAGACGAAATGGTTGAATCAATTCAATTTTTTTTATTTAATTTTGATTAAAATTTAATTTAACTAGATAAAAAATATTATAAAATTTATGATAATATATTAATATATAATTTTTTAAATAAAATATTCTCTCTATGTCAAGTTTATTATAACAATCACTATTTAACAATTAATCTATAATTTTTTATTTTTAACATTTTCGTATATAAATAAAAAATTATTATATTAAATAATAAATAAAGACCTATAGTTTCTAAATATATAATTTCTTAATTTTTTTATAACAAATAATCTCCCTCCATCCCATTTTCTTTGCTCAATTTAACTTTTCTAACTAATTTAAGTTGAATTTATTTATATTATTGTTTATTAAAAATTAAAAAATATATTTAAAAACTATAAGTCTAAATTTATCATTCAAGTATAAAATATTTTTATTTATATATTAAAATTTTGAAAATAAAAAATAAAGATTAATTGTTAAAATATGAATAGTGCAAAGAATTTGAGATAGATGGAGTAATATGAATAAATTCAATTCAAACTATTTAAAAAAGTCAGATATTTCAAAGAATATGGGACAAAATGAGTACAATAATTTCTAAAATCTAATTATTCTTATCTCTCTATCACCATATCACTAATCGTTTACCATAACTCTTACTCATTCGCTCTACAACAGAAAGCATATCAACAGAATAGAAAAAACTCATTCATATATATTAAATCATAAATTTTCTAAAGTCTTTGCTAACCATATATTTTATGCTGATTTAAGTTAAAATCAGGTCTTGTCGAGTTTAGTTATTGGGTTATTTCGGGTTTAGGTCAAGTCGGGTTCAGGCTCAGGTTATCTTGGGTTTCACTTCAATCGGGTTCAGGTTCAAGTCGGGTTGGGTGCAATTGGATTTGGATTGTTGACTTTTTTGGTCAAATCGGGTCAGGTTGGGCTTGGGTTCGGGTGGATCAAGTTAGGTTTTCGGGTCAGGTCAAATGTTGTCATCTTTAGATGGAAGGAGTACTATAATTTCTAAAACCTAATTATTCTTATCTCTTTATCACCGTATCGCTAATCGTTTATCATAGCTATCACTCGTTCGCTCTACAACGCAAAACATATCAACAGAATAGAAGAAGCTCATTCATATACATTAAATCATAAATTTTCTAAAGTCTTTGTTAACCATATATTTTATGTTGATTTAAGTTAAAATCAGGTCTTGTCGGGTTTAGTTATCAGGCCATTTCGGGTTTAGGTCTGGTCGGGTTCGAGCTCGGGTTTTCTCAAGTTTCATTTTAATAAGATTTAGGTTCATGTTGGGTTGGGTACAGTTGGGTTCAGGTCGTTAACTTTTATGGTCAAATCAGGTTAGGTCGGGTCTAAATTTGGATGGGTCAGGTAAGGTCTTTGGATCGGGTCAAATTTTACCATTTCTACGTATGATGTTGGTCCGTTCTTTATGTGTCAGGTAAGTCAAGGCTACCTTGGTGAAACCTGTCCCCCTTTTGGTGATTTAATTATAGCAACAGTCCTCGGTATATTAGTCTGCGTTGTTTAGGTACTTGAAATTGTTAGAGTTCCATTTACAGCCATGTGAAAGAAGCTTAATTTGCAATTTTTTTCTATTGTTTTCCTCTGTTTTATAGATTGTTACTGTGTTATGGTACATGCAAAAGTTTATCGGAAGTGTCGATTGTGCATTAGTATGCAATTAATATGGATGTTTTACAGATTTAGTGTGGCCTTGAGTGGAAGGTGGGAAAGAATGGGGGAATAAGGTATATAAGTTTTGTATTTTGAGTTAAAGGTAATTATAATTGGCTCACTTATAATTGGAAGTTGAATTGTTGAAAGCAAGCAACTTGCGCAAGAGAATCTTCTAGTGACTATGTAAAACTAAGAGGACTTTACAAAGTTTGGGGTTTACAAAGTTTGGGGTTTAACTATGGATGACATTTGAAAAGAAAATATTAAATGAAAGAATTTATTCTCAACATAAATAAAGTCAATTTTAATATTTTCTCAATTATTTATATATGAAAATTGATAAATTTTAATTTTAATTTTTTATTCAGTGATTTAAAATCTATTTTCTTAGTGAAATATTAATACACATAATGAATGAATGATACAAAGAAAAAACTGCACTCATTTATTATTAGATTCAATCATCTTCACTATGATCATATATACATAAACACAAATCAAAGCTACGAACCTAACCTCATTGTCATTGACAATCAGAAGCATACCATCATAGACATAGGTCTCATTTGACATTATGGTTAAAAACTTCAAAATTTCATTTGCTTGTGTTTAACTCATGATAACGCCGTTTAACTAAATTAAGCAAACATTGGTTTAGAAAACTCTATTTGACATTCTAATTATATTTTTTCATTTAATAGACTAATATTAGAAACCTACAATTAAAACGTAAAATGGAGACTCAACGCTAATATTATAATTTTATCCATACTAATAACCTTTTATTTTCTCCGGCAATAAACTGTGTAGGAAATACTAAGTCATTTTCTTTTAATAATAATTTTCTACATATTTAAACATAATACTAGATTTCATAAGTAGGAAACGATTTTATCTGTGATAACTCAACTATAATAAATATTCCTTCCATTCCGTAAAGGATGAAATATTTCTCTAGGATAAAGATTATTATTGTTGTTGTTGTTGTTGTTGAACAACAAAGGAGTGGATTATTTTATTGAAAGAAATTAAAACTCTTTCATATTGTTATTATTATTATTATTATTATTATTATTATTATTATTATTATACAATAGTAAATAAAATACATATTAACATTTAATTACTTATATTTGGTTTTAAATTTAATTATTGGAGCTAAATATTTATTTAATATTTTTATTTTTCCCAATTGAATTCTAATTAGCAACAAATGTAATATTTGTTTTCAATTATTTTGCCTCCAATTTTGAATATAATTAATCTAGTAAAATATTTTATTTGGCACTTTTTATTTGTCTCCAATTTATACTTATTAACCCTAAACCCTTTCATAATAATAATAATATTTTTTTAATTTAATTTTTAGATATTTTGCAAATAAAATATAATCAACCAAACTTTTCATATTTGAATTTTTCCAAATAGCATTTTTGCATGGTTAACAATTGTGTTTGAAAAACTATATTTGAGCACGATTTTTCATATGCACCACAAGCCATAATCATATATGCTTGTACTACATATATTTAAATTTTCAATTTCTCACTTACAAGAGGCAATAAAAACACTTTTACTGTACTTTTACTAGTTAAAAAATATTAATCAAATACTTATGAAATATATAATATTTTTACTACATATATTGAAAAAAAATAAGTTTCTTATTATAATATTTATGTAAATAATTTATTGGAATATATTCAATTCCTTTAACATAAAAAATATAATTAATTGCAACTCGATTCATTTAGGAATGACAAAATTTAATCTGACCTAAGGACCTGGTACGACCAACTCAAACCTAAGACCAGACCTGAGTTAACAAAAAAAGTCAATGACCTGAACCAAATGACACCCAACCCAACTTGAAGTTTGACCTAATTGAAGTGAAATACGAGGAAACTCAAACTAAAATGACAAAAAACAAAAATATCCAAACCCAAAATTACCCAAGGCCAAGTTGGACAGAATTTGATTTGACTCAAACTAGAACTTGACTAGATTAGAATCCAAAGTAACTTGATGACTAAACCCAAGAAGACCTGATTTTAACACAAATTAACATAAAATATATGGTAGGTAGAAATTAGAAAAAATTATAATTTTTATATATTGATTATTTATCTAAATTGTACATCAATTATGACCATGTAATTTAAGAAAATTAAAAAATATTTTTAAATACTTTTTTGTTTAGGAATCTTCTGTAATTATGCTATAGGAATTATAGTATTTTATTAAATTAATTATATATTAATATATATTCATAATTTTATACCTTTTTTTTTCTAGTAAATTAACTTTTATATCATGTTCTATTCGGTATTAGTGACAACGGTAAATACAATATTAGCATTTAATTATTTATATTTATTTTAAATTTAATTATTTGATGTAAATATTTATTTATTTTTCACAAACATATTATAATTAGCAATGTATGTAACATTCATTTTCAATTATTTGCTTCCAATTTTTAATATAGTTAAAGCAGCCAAATATTTTATTTGGCTCTTTTTATATGTCTCCAATATATATTTATTAACCCTAAAACCCTAAACTCCAACACTAACCTTAACTATAAACTCTCAATTCTCTTAACTGTAAACCCTCCATCTAAATCTAAACTCTAAAATATAAACCTAAACCCTAACCCTAGTCTTAGCTCTAACGTTTACCATAAACCCTAAATCTAAAATTTAAACCTAAATTTAAACTCAGGACCTTAACCCTAATGCAAATTCAAAACCTTCAACCCTAACTGTAAACTCTATACCTAAATTTAAACTCTAAACCATAAACTTAAACCTTAACCCTAATGCTAACTCTAACTTTTACCATAAACCCTAAATCTAAACTCGAAACGCTAAACATAAACTCAAAATTCTAACCTTAACCCTGAACTCTTACTTTGATTGTAACTTTGGCCATAAATCCTCAATCTTAACCTTAAACCCTTAAACTCTAACTTTAAAACCCTAAATATTAACACTCAATCCTAACTCTCACCCTAAAATCTTAACTTTCTTTTTTTTATTACCTTTCATATTTAACAAGTCCTATATTTTGGGCTTTCACATTCAGTAACTTCCATTTTATGGGACTTCTATATTTAGTAAATCATATATTTGGGGAGAGGACTTTCATAATTAGTAACTTCCATTTTTTAGACTTGCATATTTAGTAAGTCTTATGCTTTGGGAAAAGATTTTCGTATTTAGTAACTTTTATTTTTTTAGGACTTCCATATTTAGTAAGTCCCATATTTAGGAAAGTTTCATATTTGTGTTTTTCCAAAGCAAATAACTTTCATATTTAGTAAGTTTAATGATCTTGGTAAGTAATTGCCAAATTATAATATTGGTCCTTAAACTTTTAAGTATAGTACAATAAGGTGCTTAAAATTTGAAAAAGTTCATTTCAATCACCCATAATAATTATAACATGGGTTCCTGAACTTTCAAATCTTTACATTTTCACCCAAATTTTTTAAAATTTTATAGCATGTACTAAAAATTAACCTTAATTAAATTGCACAAAAACTTGAATTCTTTAATTTAAATTTTAACAAAAATTGAACAAAAAATTGAATTGATTTAGTCATTTTGATCTATGCACTAGTAACCCAAGTAAACCAAACAGTCAACTCAAATATGGCTTAAAACCTAAATGACATGACTTGAAGTTACTGAAGACTAAAATTCACTCGACCTGTATTAAACATGAACCCAGATAAACTCGACCTAGCTAATCCAAAACCTGAAACCTACTCAACCCAAATCTATTTGAACGCAAATAACCTGACTTGAACCCAAATTTTTGTTTACCCATTTAAACTCAAATATGAATAATCTAATCCAAACCTAATTAGACCAACCTTGCCATCCCTAGACTCATCAATGCATTTGTCATACTTGTTTATTGCATACTTTATTAAATACGTTTTTGTGCATTTTTCTATTTTCAAATGGCTATATAATAAGCTTGAGTTGGCTCTTGATTACAAATAAATATTTTTATCCGTTTTTTTCTACAAAAAGATAAAGAAAAAAACAAAAATGAAAAATAATTATATTTTTACAATTATGAAATGGAATTGAGATTAGATTCTGAATTTTTTTTATTTTGGATAATAATGCAACTATCATAATTTAAAGAAAATTATAGTGGCTAAGAGGCAGAGGGATATGAGGGGATACTAGGGTTTGAACCCCAATTCCCTCCCATATATAATATCCTAATACTTGTTCAGATACCTATAAATCCTGAAAAAGTAGATAATTCTTCATTCTCTTACATATAAGTGCATCTTACTTTTATACCTTATATAGATGTTTTTTATTAAGAAAAAAACTTGCGATGAATATGAGACAAAATTTAGGTTTGCGGTTGACTTTAAACATCTCAAAAGGTATCGACCTCCCATTCCATTTACCCAACAATTTTGAGTGCCCTATGATTGAGGGATCCCTTTGAAGTTGTTCAACAACCAGTAATAGAAAAAAGAAAACGCTACAACTTGGAACATATAGGTTTACCACATATGTTTTCTTACTAAATTCCTCGGTGACATTTTCTCCTACTAATGTGTTTACTTCTGATGATTTTTTTTTATCATATAACTAAAAGTTTATGATGATTGTTTTGAAATTTTATCCCACTATTCCTTTATAAGAGGATTGCATTAGGAATGGCATCCGGTGTAAACTTTTATTAATTTACATTTACATTAATTTGTAGTTTTAATCAACTTTAAGTGGCTACCACTTCAATCCACCAACCTTAACAAGTTAACATAATTAGAATTAAAATACAGTCCCTAAGCTGTCGGCAAAACAATAAATGTTGGGGGCACCAAACCCAGCATCTTGGGTTCGAGTCCACTTCCTCAATGCCATAAATATGCCTTCAATTCATACCTTTCTATACCCTGTAATCTTGTATAGTTGATTTTTAAGTAAAAAACAAAAAAGAATTAAAATACAATACAACAATAATCATTAATTTAAACTGCAAAACTAACTATTCAGTCAATCTATAGCACATGTATTTTTTAAAAAAAAAATGCAATAAAAAGCCCACCATTTTTTGTCAGCTTGTTAGATATGCAAAGCACTTTGACATTATCTGTCAAATTATGGAGAGGAAAAAGACAATAAATAAATTCCCTTTTCTCCCTCAATCTATCCATCTGTTGTCATAAACAAAAAGACAATCACATGGCAGCCCAGGTGTGCTGGCGTGACAGTGTATCATATGCCTTTAATATACGCAATTTCCGATTTGTTTCCTCCTCGTGTGTCGATCTTACTTGTTCTACATTGTAATAATTTTGGTTTCGGAAGCTCTCATAAATGCAAATCCATGGCCTACAAATTCACATGTTTTGAAATTTTGGACCATTTTTGTTAGTTTCACTTATTTTGCGACAAGAAATTTGTCTCTACTTTTATAAATAGCTTAAATAGAATAATGCCCATTATATTAATTAGAGCTGTAAACGAGTTAAATTGTTGGCATTCATTTACTTAACTTTAAACCAACATAAACACGAATATGAAGAATAAATAAACATATTTTTTTGTATTTATATTTGTTCGATTATAACTATACATATTCATATTTGTTCATATTTATTTGTTAACAATGACATTATCGTGAACCAAATGAACCGAAGAATGAATGTGTTCACAAAGAAAAAAATAAACGAACAAAAGCAAATTTTAGGAGTAAATGAACTTAAAAAAATTAAATAAATGAGTAAACGAATAATTACAAACAAAAAAATAGACAAATAAAAGAATGAATATAAATGAACATTAATTAATATGTTCATGAACGTACAAACAAATGACATTTTATTCGTGTTAATTCATTTAACTTAAATGAACATAAAACTTTACAAGTATTTGTTTGTTTAACTAAATAGATTAATATAAATAAATGGTTTGCGGACAGTTCGTAGAACATGTTGTTCATTTAATTATGTAATGCTCCATCATTGATTTTTTAAAATTTAACTAAAAAATATATGCAGTTATTAATTGAAAGTGTGATTTTTGTAAAATTTTAAAAACTCATGATGGAGCATTACATAACTAAGATAAATATTTTTTGCTACCAATTAAGTAGTTACTAAGATTGAAAAATGTTTATATTTTTGCTTTCTGTTTTCTTTGTGAGTTTTTTCGAATTGGGAAAACAACAACTTTGATGCAAGGCAATTAATAGCCTAATGGACATAATTTTAAAAATTTTATGCATGAATGGTTATATTGTTGAAAATTAAATGACCATATTAAGATTAAACGTTTATGAATCAAATGAATAAAACTTCTCATTTTTCTATCTGAAATTGTTGTTAATCACCAAAGTTTTGTATTATAATTTTTTCCGTTTAAACAAAAATAGGTTTTAATTTGCAATATCTCAATTAATTAACATGTAATACCAACAATAATTTCAATCACTTTATAATAATAATAATAGCATAACAAAGTGTTATCCAAATTCAAGACTAATTGGTGTTGTGAGATCTTATTGTGAGCTATAGGCACATGGTCTCTCTACCCCACAAGGTCTCCCAAATCAACCATACATCTACTTCCCCCATCACAATAAAAGAGATGGCGACGCAATTTTCATACCATTCCCTGCACCAATTATGGATCGTCCCAGAGACACCGGCGCCTGCACCGAGTTCCCTGGTACCGGAGCCGACCCCGACCCAGCCGGAAGGCCCGACACGGTCGATCTTATTGATGACTCATGGTTCTTCGGAAACTTGTTCGACCAAAGACCACCTCGGACAATGTTTCGCTGTTTCTCGGATCCTTGCACTTCTTCAAGCTTCAGCAGAAAGGTTCTGCCCAATGGCTCGGCAGAGTCGCCGTCTGGAGGCGGGTCGGTCCACGGCCATGTTGGAGATGAGGGCCGGAAGATGGAAGATGGAAAGAGCAGGAAAGGAAAGAGCAGGTTGACTCGGCAGCTCTCTGAGTTCGTCCGGAGTGCTTCGGATCAAAGGGTAAGGAGCTGCAAGGCGGGGAATGGACAATGTCCGCGGCGGAATCTTGTGAGGGCACCTTCGTTGCCGGTCACTATGGGGAGGGAAGACGGCGAAGATGACGACGACGAAAGTGATGTTAGGATGAGCAGTTTGATCCTCCAAGCTTTTGCTCAATCTTCTAAGGTAATCTAGTCATTTTTTTTTTGTCTGTTCTTTTGGAACTCTGCCTGTCACAATCTGATAAAAAACTGTGTCATTTTAGCCCTTTAGAAATTCTACCGCTAATTGCTCACGCTAATTAATACGAAAAGAGGTCTATATTAGCAGCCCCCAACTAGTTTGGATTAAGACTTGTCGTATTATTGGTACTATAGAGTCCTGTTGCTAAAGGATTATTTGATATGACATGAAAACTGCAGGGGAGTTCAGGCCCCCCCAGGTCAACCAGATCCCCAAGAAACACAGAACTTGAGAGCAGTCAATCAACAGGCACCAAGGAAACTGGTAATACCCGACGAGTGGTGCATCAGAAGGCATTGATGAAAAGCTTTAGCAATCTGGAATCTGAACACTTCCAGGGCTCCCATGGGTGGGGGTTCGAGTTGGACAAAGTAAGGTTGAAAGGAGACGCTGTGAACAAGAAGGTTTCCTCTTGCTTGCAGGAGAAGAAACGAGCAGAGAATTTGAGGAGGCCCCAGTTGTCTGATGCGTGGCCTGCGCAAAGCTATGGAGTTCATCCTCCTCCTCCTCCTCCTCCTTCCCAGGCTGTTCCCAGTTGGGTGCGTACAAATTCTGCAGAAGATTTGAAGGCTCATATCAAGTTTTGGGCTAGAAGTGTGGCAACTAACGTTAGACAAGAATGCTAACAACCGAAGTTAATTTGATGTCTGACTTTTTTTTTTCTGAAAATGTAGAGTTGTGGGATTGATTTGCTGAACGTTGAAACTAAAGAGGATATACGGTGAAATAAAGCTAATTTCAGATGAAAGTTTCATGAGCCAAAGACATATCAGCCCTTTGGAAAATGCTTTTCAGGTTTAAAGTTAGTCTTTTTTTATGATTAATTTAACCGTTAAAGTTAAAAATTAAAGCTGTTTATAGGTAGTTTTTCTCAAACTCTGATATTAATGCTAATTCTAATCGGTGCCATCATGTGACACTAATTGCCATCATATGCTGGAGGACTTAGGGGGGTAAGCACAGGCCTGACTTCCGTAAATGGCACCTTTAGTTCTTAAAATAATTAGTCAAAAATCCTAAGCAAGGACCAGTAAAGAAAAAAAAAATTACTTTTGCCCCTCCTTTCAGAAAATGATTGGTTTGCGTCTGATCATTTGTAAGCTAAACATAAACTTATCTAATTATTGGGCTTAAAAATATTTAAATGGAATTAGTTTAAATAATTTCTTCAGAATAAAACTACTGAATACTTTGTTGATCAATGTAAATAATTGGTAGAGCTTCATGTTTACTTAGTGGTGTAAGATCAATGGCTTGCCTCCTCTAGTTGGATTCTAGATGATCTATATTCTGATTTTCATTAATAAATAAAGTAACTTATTTGAAAAAAATAAAAAGTAGAATTACTTCTCATTAAGATCCTTGCGTAGTAGATGCAGAATAAATCATTCATTGAAGTGAGACAAGTAGCAGCCAGTTAACTTGAACCGGAGCAAAACCTTACATAAGAGGGAACAAGTATTGGACATAGGGACTATTATTTGATGTTAGAAGTTGTCCTTGGATAGTGTAAACAATGCAAGGGAAACTGTAGATTTTCAAATTTTAGGGATGCAACTGTAATATCAACCTAAATTGAGGAGGTAACTGTAAATTAGCCTAAATTATGTAAATGTCCAAATATTGGTTAAAAAAATTAAATAGCATGCCTTTATATGAACAACTATATATACGCATGTATGAACTTTCATACACAATGATGTAAACAATATTTATATTGTTATGAACATAAATAATTATATAGTGAGATAAGAGTGATGGGAGTGACTCTGAAAAAAACCGACAAGTGTATATGATCTTTGAATAAATATATGACTATATATCTATTTACCATGACATAAACTTCTATATCCATTAATATGAACATATGTGATTTTAACAGATAAATAACAAAAAATATGAGAGTAATTTATATATCTAGTGGAGGCTCAAATCACCTAAAAATATTCGTCCTAGAGTATTTTTTTTCATTCAGAAATATTACACGGTATATATTTAAGGGGTCAGAGATGGTACATAGTAAAGTTGGAGGAGAAAATGTGTGGCCCAGGCGTTGGCACATGACGCATGCCATAAATTGTAGCATAGACACACAATACGGTGCTGCCAAGAGTCGAAGTCCGCTAATGGCGGGTTGCCTCGCCTGAGAGCTAAATAAAAGCTTGTCCCTAAATTTTTGGGTTAATTACAATTTGCTATATAAGATTTAGGAAAAATTACACTTTATCTCCTCATGTTTAAAAAATATATACTTTAACCCTTACTTTTTAATACAGTTCAACAGTAACTTCTAAAATCTTAGTTTAGATTATATGATTGTTATCTTCAAATAATTTGAATTTGTATAGTACTTTTTATAATTAATTGACAATTAAAAAATACTATTTTAAAAACTGAAAGGAATACAGAAAAAATTGATAATTTAAAACGTCCATTAATTGTTAAAAAAATATCATACAGACTAAAATTATTGAAAGATGGATATTATGTTGTCTAAATGAAGATCTCAAAAGTTACTGTCAGACTGTATTAAAAATGTAAGGAGTAAAGTGTATATGTTTGAAATAAAAGGAATAAAGTGTAATTTCACCTAAATCTTAGTGATAAATTGTAATTATTCATATATATATATATATATATATATATATAGAAGCAAGTGGGACCTTGCTGAAGATACGTTATCCCCATTCTCTAATCTCTGGTCTCCATCCGTCGGACGAAGAAATTTTTCAGTTCCAGTTCTGCATTTTCCGGCCGCACTTGATCATTTAACATTTATGAGAAGCGAGCTCTAAAACCCTCTGAAAAACCCCCCAAATGCTGCAATCCCTCCACCTTCCCGTCACCACCATCCCCCTTCCTCTTCCCCATTCAATTACCGCCGTTTCCCTCTCTCTCCTCCATCTAGCTTCCGTTACCACCTCTGGCCGCCGCCGCCGCTCGCTTCTGGTGCAGGCCCAACCGTTCGCTACTATCGCTGAAGGAGGTCCGGTTGAGCTCCCTCAGTCCTCTTCGTCCATCCTCGCCGCCGGTGATGATCCGTCGCCTCTCCAGGTCACCGCGAGCGTTATGCTTACTGGCGCCATTGCCGTTTTCCTCTTCCGCTCTATTCGTCGCCGCGCTAAGCGGGCTAAAGAGCGGGTGATTATTTGGTTATCTTGGCTTTTGAGTGTTTTATTTTCTGATTTCAGTTTTCCTGAATCTGAGAAATTCTTTTTGCTCCTCTGTAAGCTCTATTTGCCGCTTTATTTCTGCTCACCTTGATTGGTTCTGATGAAATGCTTCTAGTTAAGTGAAAGTTGCTCAAACTGCTTTTCAAATTGGCTGAGATTATGGCGATGCTAGGTAGTATAGATACCATTACAGGAGAAGTTGATTGTTCAAATAAAAGTTTATACAACAGAATGTAGGTTTTGTATTCTGAAATATTTCTTTTGACATAATCTCACTCTGCCATTATTCTTGACGTGATTTTTGGAAAGCTACGATTAGTTGTGTTGCATTGTGAGTAGTGAACTTTTTTTTTTCTTTTTTTAAGAGATTCAGGTCATCGGAAGCTAAAAGATCTTTGAAGGAAGAAGCATTGGATAGCTTGAAAGTTTTGGGTTCAGCTGCTATTGATACGAAGCCTCCTACAGCAGTTCAGGCATTCTTAGGAGGTATATCTGCTGGTGTGATTGCGCTTATTCTTTACAAATTCACAACCACTATTGAAGCAGCTCTCAACCGCCAGACACTCTCTGATAGTTCCTCAGTGAGTTTTTTCGATGTCTTTCCTATGACATTTTATTTTATTTTTTCCTTTTTTGGTTTTGCAACTGTTTTTGTGATTTGCTTTGAATTAATTCAATTTGTCAACGTGATGGAGTTTTGATGAAGAAAATATGTGAACGTATAGATGTATACAAGAAAATGTATATACACCATTTTTGTTGGAGATTTATCCTAAAATTTCCAATCATAAACATGTTTACTGTTCTTTGTGAAATTTGCCAGCTATGATAAGCTGTCCGTTATCCAACCTTCAAGATGAAGGGAGAAAGATGCTAATCCTTTCAAGTGGAGTAAAGGGTGTTTGCCCATCTCACCATACATTAAGTATCTGTTTGGTTTTTGGTACAAATGAGAGAGGCCAAGGGGCGAGTGAGGGATTGAACCTTGAACCTCTTGGTAAAAACTAGAAATCTTAACTACTAGGCCAAGGCTTGGTCACCATCAACTCCTGTAACTTTTTCATGCACACAACCGGCTGTTTGATATAAAGGGTAAAACTGGATTTACATAGTACACATTCTTTGATGCTATAATTTTGGTACAACCAAAAAAATTATCTTCCTTTTTGGAACTGCACGTTCTGGGGAACAATGTCCCCACAATTGATTGATTGAATATATTTTTGATGTATTATGTGTCTATGACCTTTACTTGAAAGTGCAATTACTTTTTCTCATGCATTTTCATTTTTTTATCCAGGTTCGCCAGATAACAATAACCATAAGGTAGAGATCTACAGCATTGTTTCTTCCAGCACTACAGCTGTAATTTTCTGTCAAAATCATTGCTTCTCTGCTAATTGCAGGACCATTGTAAATGGGTTGTGCTACCTTGCAACATTTGTCTTTGGCATCAACTCTGTTGGTTTATTCTTATATTCTGGCCAGCTTGCTCTTGACTCATTTATGGGAGATTCTGCAGACGAGGGAACTGAAAGTCCAGGTGATGAAAGGTTAGGATCACTGGATTCAGTTGACGATGGTGGAAAAGATGTCACAGATCTGAGCAACATCAAGGAAGATGAAAGTCCAGATAGCAGACAGTAATATCAGGAGAACAAACATCAGAATTATGGAAATAGGTTTCTGTTTGTTCAGCTCTTTTGGGAAATGAAAGAATCCTTGTATTACTAGTCATGCTGTATTTTTGTTATTAATATGCATGATTTCCATCTACTAGGTTATCTTGCAATCAGCATGTACTGCATTTTATTCCAGCTGGCGCTAATTGTTTAGTCATGGTTCACATTGTTTGGTTCAGAAAGAAACAAGCAGCTGGGGCATTTGGATAAATTTGTTTCATTTTTTTATTAATGTTTCTAATTCAGTTAAATATCAAGGAGGTAAACATTATCTGCTACACCAATCAATGTACTTTGTTTAACCTTTGAAATTTGGTGAAAGTTCTATTACAAGTTTCGCCATATTTCTGTTATCACTGTATGACTAAACTTTTGTTGCACAAGTATTTTTGCAAAAGTTCCATTATGCACAATGGTTTAAAACATTGTAATGCTCCAACTTCATACATGAACAAGCTCATATTTGCTTGGTTATTTTCATTGTTTCATACACTTGGACTCCATAGTCTCTATTTATTTCTAATTAGATGAATGTAGAATCTCATGCAGCTAACTAGTGAGGCCTAGATGCTAAAATTTGTAAACAACATTCTTGGAGCTGGATAGTCTGCTGAAACAATTTTTAAAATTGTTACAGATTTCACTTTCATTGTTAGCTTGCTCCTTTTCATTCATAACTGACTGCATCCTAGGGGCTGATGGTATTGTTGTTGCGACCTGGATGTTTGCTTCCATCCCCTTGTGGCCAGTGCTGGTGCTGGGCTGCCTTTGCTGGGGTAGATGTCTCCTCATGCATATCAGTGAACAGGTTAGGCTCTTGCACTGGTTCTAATTTATGTAGAGGAGTGGAGTTTGAGTCATGAGGAGAAATCTACCCCAGCAAAGGCTGTTCAGTGCCAGCACTGGTCACATGGGGATGGAAGCAAACATCCTGGTTGTTACATAAGGTTACTACGTAAAATAGGAAAGTAAATTTGTCATTTATTATTTAGATATCAATCCTATAGTTATCTTTCCTTGTATGATGATTTCTCTTATTATATAAAGGCAATGAGGGTCTTATATGTTATCAAGCCCTCTGTTTCTTTCTCTGATATTGTGTAACATGGTATCAGAGCCACGAACCATAGGCTAACTTTGCCGCAGCCAGCACCAGAAAACCATATCCAGCTTTACGTTTCCGCTGCCCTAACCAATAATCTTATCTATACTTAACCAAATCGAAAACCAAGAACACGGCCACCACCAGAAGTCACCGGCAACCAAACTAGTACCGGCGGTGTTGCCAGAAAACCTCCCACGCGCCGGCGCGTGGGCTTCACACGCCGCCATCTGGCGACCTCCGACGACGGCGTTCTAATGGGTGTGCTCGCCTTTTTGTCCTATACAAGTTCCTGGTCTTGTTTTATGTCTATTATGACCAGAGCTTGAGTTTCTTCGTCATCCGTTTAGTCTCTTGTATGTTGCAGTGCGTCATCAGCAAGGTTTGTGATCTGTTTGTTCATCTCATCAAGGAGAATGTCAAATCCTGAGGAGAAAAATTCTCAATCACGTGTTCCGGCAATCATCTCACCAATGGATTCTTCTACCTAATTCAGCAGTATTTGAATTACCAAACAATGTTTGAACGGTAATAATTACTCTTCCTGGACCAAGAAGTGGTATTGTATTTTACAGGTTAGAGGAAGATGTCACATCTCACTGCTGATCCTCCTACCGACCAAAGCCAATTAGAAAATTGGCAAGCTAATGATGCACAGTTGTTGCACTTGTTGTTCTAGTCCATGGAACCTGAAGTGTCTGATTTATTCTCTCATGTCGTCACCTGTAAGCAGGCTTGAGATTATACTAAACTTCTTTACTCTAGTAATATGCTGCACATGTATGATGTTTCTGTTGAGTTGTTTCATGCTAAACAAGAAGGGAGTCTCACCGATTACTTCGCAAAGATGAAACAAGGGTTCAAAGAGTTGAATGCTTTGCTGCCTATTTCTTTTGATGTCCAAGAGATGCATCGTCAGAGAGAGCATCTAGTGATAATGACATTTCTAGCTGGACTAAAACCAGAGTTCGAAGCGGTCCGTGCATAGATCCTTGGGGGAGTAGAACTACCTTCATTGCCTGAAGTATACTCCCGACTTTCTCATTCTTTCGCTAAGGAGAATCCAACAAATTATAGTTCTAATCGGTCAGTTCTTGTGGTTCAGTCCAATCCACAAGCAAGACCTGGCTCGTAAGTTAGAGGAGGCCTTGGAGGTAGTCATGGAGGACGTGGTGGTCGTGGTGGTAGAGGTGGACGTGGTCGAGGTCCACGTCCTCATTGCACGTACTATGGAAAAGATGGTCATATTGAGGATACTTGTTGGGATAAGGATCCATCATTGCGAGCAGCCCATATGGCATCAAAAGAGGACCCTTCTTCAGCTGTGGCATCACAATCGTCTGTTACTTTATCTCACGAAGAGTACACTAAATTCCTGCAGTATCAGTCCGCACAGCTGGCCGCTTCTCCTCCTATGGCATCTGTTGTCCATCGAGGTAATCCAACAACTTGTTATTCGTCTAGCCTTTCTAGAAATCAATCTTGGGTGTTGGACTCTGGTGCTACTGACCACATTTCAAGTAAAATAGCCATTTTTGATCAAATATCTCCTCTAGCTTCACATCATAGTAAACTCACCATTGCTGATGGATCTACCACCACTATTAGAGGTGTTGGATCCACTCGACCTTGTCCTTTTCTTACTTTACCCTTTACACTCTATGTTCCAAACTTTCCATTCAATTTTATGTCTGTGAGTAAATTGACCAAATAACTAAAATGTTCTGTTTGTTTCTTTCCTGATCATGTCATTATCCAGGATTTGAAGACCAAGAAGATGATTGGAGAAGGGCGTGAATAAAATGGAATGTACTATTTTGATGAATTGCAGTCATCAGTGGCTTGTCCTATTTAAGCTTCTCCTCTTCTAATTCATAGTCGCTTAGGTCATCCATCTCTGGAGAATCTCAAGAAATTAGTCCTAAATTTAAGTTCAACCTCTACTTTAGAATGTGAGTCTTGTCAGCTTGGGAAGCACCATCGGGCTCCCTATTTGTCCCGAGTCAATAAATCCTAGTTATATCAAGTCTAAATTGGGTTTTCAGTATTTCGTAATCTTTGTTGATGATTTCTGTCGAATGACTTGATTATATTTAATGAAAGATCGTTCAGAGTTATTCTCTATCTTCTGTGCCTTTTGTGCTGAAATTTAAAATCAGTTTCACACCCGAATCAATATTCTTCGTAGTGATAATGCAAAAGAATATTTCTCTAACTCAATATCCAGTTACATGCAGCAACATAGTATACTCCACCAATCCTCCTGCCCACACACATATCAACAAAACGGAGTAGCTGAGAGAAAAATCCAGCATATTGTTGAAACTGCCCGTACCCTGTTAATTCACATGAATGTACCCAAGAGTTTTTGGGGAGATGCTGTGCTTACTACATGTTTTTTTATCAATCGTTTGCCATCCTCTATCCTTGCGGGTAAAATTTCTTTTTCTATCATTTTTCCTCGCCAAGCTCCATTTCCTGTTATTTCTCGTATATTTGGTTGTGTCTGCTTTGTTCATCAGAACCAGCCTGGCACAGATAAACTAGACCCCAAATCTATGAAATGTGTTTTTCTTGGTTACTCTCGGTTGCAAAAAGGGTACAAATGTTTCAGTCCTTCCCTAAATCGCTTTTTTGTTTCTGCTGATGTTACATTCTTTAAAGCTACACCATATTTTTCTGATATTCAGTTCGGGTCTTCTGATACTGATGACTGTTTGCCTTTGCTCTCTGTACCTGTTCAAATGGCTCCTACCAATATTGATGTTCCAGTCACTGATCGTGTTCCTTCAGAACTCATTCCTAACAATAATCTGGCTCCTTCAGAGCGACTTTCTCATCCTGATTTACAGGTTTATACCCGACATTCTCATCAAGAAGCACTACCACAAGATTCACGCTCGTCTCCGCCAGCTTCATCTTCAACTCCACTGGCTGATGATTTAGATATTCCAATTGCCCTTCCCAATGGAAAAAGGTCTTGTACACTTCATCCTATCTCGAATGTCATCTCTTATAATTCATTATCACCATCATACTCTGCTTTTATCTTTACCTTGTCTTCCATTCCTTTGCCTAAGTCTATTTCAAAGGCTTTTTCTTACCCTGGATGGAAGCAAGCCATGGAGGAGGAGATGTAAGCTTTACGGGCTAATAATACATGGGATTTAGTTCCTCTTCCACATGATCAGACAGTTGTTGGTTGCCGATGGGTTTTTAATGTTAAAGTTCATCCTAATGGTATAGTTGATTGGTTGAAAACTCGTCTGGTGGCTAAGAGATATACACAGGTATACGGCATGGACTACTTGGAGACGTTTTCTCCAGTAGCCAAAATGACTTCAGTACGCGTTGGCAGCCACAAATCAGTGGCCTTTACATCAATTAGATGTGAAGAATGCCTTTCTCCACGGTGATCTTGAGGAGACTATCTTCATGGAGCAACCACCAGGGTTTGTTGCTCAGGGGGAGACTGACCTTGTATGTCGTTTAAACAAGTCTCTGTATGGTTTGAAACAGTCACCACGAGCATGGTTTGGTCATTTTAGTGTAGTTGTTGTGGAGTTTGGATTGCAGCAATGTGGTGTGGATCACTCTGTCTTTTATGGACACTCTCGAGCTGGAAAAATTATTTTGATTGTCTACGTTGATGACATTGTTATAACTAGTGATGATAATGTTGGTATTCAGTCCTTGAAATCTTTCCTGCAAATGAAATTCCAGACAAATGATCTTGGTTCGTTAAGATACTTCTTGGGTATCGAAGTAGCAAGGTCCAAAATGGGGATAAACTTGTCCCAAAGGAAGTATGTCCTTGATCTTCTAGAAGAAACTGGCTTATTGGGAGCTAAGTCAGTTGATAGCCGCATGGAACCAAATGTTAAGCTTGATGTTGAGAAGGGAGAATATTTGGGAGATCCTAGTAGATATAAAAGACTTGTTGGTAAATTGAAATATTTGACTGTCACTCGGCCAGACATTTCATTTGCCACTAGTGTTGTAAGTCAGTTTATGGAGTCTCCGCGTACTAGTCATTGGGATGCAGTAATCAGAATTTTGAGGTATCTGAAGAGTGCTCCAGGACGAAGCCTTTTATATCGAATTTATGGTCATACTCAGATTCAAGGATACACAGATGTAGCTTGGGCAGGTTCGTAAGATCGTCGGTCTACTTCAGGCTATTGTGTTTTCGTGGGAGGAAACTTGGTGTCTTGGAAGAGTAAGAAGCAAACTGTTGTTGCACAATCTAGTGCTGAATCTAAGTATAGGGCAATGGCATATGCTACATGTGAGTTAGTATGGTTGAAGCACCTTCTCCAAGAACTTGGTTTTGAACATTCATCGCCTATGGAGTTAATGTGTGATAACCAGGCAGCGACTCACATTGCTTTGAACCTAGTCTTCCATGAAAGAACTAAACATATTGAGGTTGATTGTCACTTTGTCCATAAGAAGCTTCAAGAAGGATTGATCAAGACTCCCTATGTCAAATCAGAGGATCAACTTGCTGATTTATTTACTAAGTCTTTAGGAATGTCACAAGTAAACTTTATATGTAGCAAGCTTGGAGCTTATGATATATATGCTCCAGCTTGAGGGGGAGTGTTACATAAGGTTACTACGTAAAATAGGAAAGTAGATTTGTCATTTATTATTTAGATATCAATCCTATAGATGTCTTTCCTTGTATGATGATTTCTCTTATTATATAAAGGAAATGAGGGTCTTGTATGTTATCAAGTCCTCTGTTTCTTTCTCTGATATTGTGTAACACAGGTTACAAAATGATCAAAATAATCACCGAAGCAACAAAAATTGCAATGGTGCCAATATCCAGAATAACGAGGTAGTTGCATGGTAAATTGGTCTGAAACCAACTAGGCAATAAGCAGTACCTCTTCCTCCAGCCTTCTGGACTTGGGCGGCACATCTGAGTTTGGCATGCTGATAAGGAAGCTAACACGGACATAGTACCTCACACATTGATCAAATGAGGCAAATGCCACCATAGATTAAATCACTCTTAATATATTTTCGGAAGAACTCCCAAGCCATATTCCTATCAAAGAACTCAGAATGAATGATTTAGCCATGAAAGTCCCCAGATATTGTGCCATGGATTACTTCACTGATAAGTCTCTATCTTTGGCCTTAACCTGCAAATGATCACTGAGAATCTGTTAATTGAGCATCTCTGGATTAGAAGGGTGAAGAGAAACAACTAACCTGCAATATTCTCTCCACCCACACTTTCTTGATATGCTGCATGTAGCCAAAAGGCAGTTGTTTCAGGGAGTCTTAAGCATTCTACAGAGAAGAAACAGATGGCAGGCAGGCATGTTCAATAACCCACTTGGAACCAATATCACATCCAGGTATTCCTTAGTTGAAACCATTTTGTTCCTAGAGAAAGTGATTTCAATTTTCAAACCTTTTGCGTGTTTTGCACTCAGTTTATATGGTTTGGTTACACTCAGTTGTTATTTTAAATTTTCATTTAATGTGTCAAGCTGCGGCATGGTAATTTTTGGAAAATATCATATTGCTCTTTTTGTTTGCTCAAATTATGATGTCCGAAAAATCAATTATTTTTGGTTCAGGTTCTATTGAAAAAGTCTCCTAGACCAGTTCAGGCATTGAGGGAAGTGCATTTGCAGGTGTGCTTGCTGGAAATCTTTAAAAAATTACTTCAAGTGACAGACCATCACTATCAATTTCTCTGTCCACTTCTTGCAATGCTTTTTGTACATGTGCTTTGGGCAGAGTATTTTATTCTATGCTTTCGATGTGCTTCAACCTTTTTCTCTTTTTATTTTTTTATCTTAATTTAATACTTTCAAATTTTTATATTCTGATAAAAGAATATGTACAAATGTACATATGCTTGGAACAGTAGTTTTTTTTTTAGGTTGATTAGTTGAACGAATGCTTGATGTATATTGTATTGTAACATTAACTGACAACAGGTTCATTTTTTCTCTAGACTTTTTATATTTTTTTTGTTTCTGAGAACAAGAACTGTAAGATAACTATTGATATACTTATTTTTTCCACCACTGTAGCTGTAATTTTCTGTGATGGCCATTGCTTATTTGCAATTTGCAATTGGTTGCACTATCCTGCAATTTTTCTTTTGCATCAATTCTGTTGGTTAAACCCGTATCCTATTCAGCTTGCTCTTGGCTCTATAGAGGATTCTGCAACCACTGAAACTGAAAGTCATGGTGATGAGAGGTTAGGATCGCTGATTTTAGTTGATGAAGGCCCAAAAGATGGCACAAGTGAAAGAAGATGATGCCCACGTAGAAAATAGTAACGTCAGGGAAAACCAACTCTGAAACTATGGAAATAGGTATATTGCTGTTTAACTCTATGGAAAGAATCTTCATATTCCTATTCATGCTATTTCAATTTTTCCTTCTTCATTACTGATATGCATGACTTCAATCCAGTTGATAATTTCACAATCAAAGTTGTAATTCTTTTCATTCTAGCTACTTGCCAATTATTTAGGGATTTCTTTGTAATGCTTCGCAGAGAAGGAAACAATCTAGAGGGGTCATTAAGCAGGGTAGTTTTCTTATTTTTTTCTTAATTTTTTTTGTTTAATGTTCTAATTGAGTTAAATCATCTCCAAGTCAAAGATATGGTGCTTTAACAATCAATATAATTTTTTAACCATTGAATAAGGACTACTGTTTTATCTGCAAGTTCACCATGGAAACATTTTTGCCTTTTTTATTGGCCCCACTTGGCCTGGCTTGATATTTGTGGAAGTATATTGCCTTGTCAGCGAGAGATGTATTACATGTGTAAAGGTACTAACTTTTATGCAGTTCTATTATGCAATGAAAAATCACAAAATTGATTGAGGTAAAATTTTTGTGCTTGATCTTCAATATTAGAAAAATCCATATGAAAATTTTGTATTCAATATGTAAAAAGTTTTAGAGTTGTGTGAGAGCAAAAAGTTCTTTCATGTGTAAGTGGACACTTGCTCGTCTAAATGTTCAGTCACATGGCTAACTTGGAAATGGTGTAGCTATACATACTCAAGCACATGTTTTTTTGGTCATTTTCATGGTCCATGCCCTTGGGTGCGATAATCTGATGCTCGTTCTAAAGTAGATTTTGGCTACTCATGGATTCTCATATAGTTGACTAGTGAGTTTAAGAAGCTAAAAGTTGTATAATACTGCATTCCTAGAGTTGGATGGTCTGCTTAAATAGTACTCCTCCTGTTCCAAATTCTTTGAAACATTCACTTTTTAGCAATTGATCTATGATTTTTTATTTTTAATCTTTTAGTATATAAATAAAAAAAATTTATATATAAATAAAAAATAAAGACCTATATTTTCTAAATATATTTTTAAAAAAAATTTCTAATAAATAATAATATAAATAAATTCAAATCAGACTATTTAAAAAAGTCAAATGTTTTAAAGAATGTGGGACAGAGGAGTACTATTTAAGATTGGTATGAAGTTACCTTGTTCTTGTTCCTTCAGAACCAATTGAACGTAGCTTCATTGATAGCTATGTTTGCAGGTGACTTTTGTCATTCAATCCCTATTTGACACGTTCTGATATACTATGAGTCTATGACCATTACTTGAAAGTGTAGTCAAAATTTTCTCATGCATTTTCATCTTTTTCTTTTCCCTCTCCTTCCTCCCTAATCCAAGTTAGCTAGATAACAATAACCATATCATAGCCATCTAGATCATTATTTCGTCAAACACCATAACTGTAATTTTCTCTGGTAATTATTTCTTCTCCGCTAGTTGCAGGACCATTGTCAATGGGTTGTGCTACCCCGCAACATCCGTCTTTGGCATCAGTTCTTTTGGGTAATTCTCATATTCTGGTTAGCTTGCTCTTGACTCATTTGTGGGAGATTCTACAAACACAAGAACTAGAAGTCCTGGTGATGAGAGGTTAGGATCAGTGGATTTGGTTGGTGAGGGTGGAAAGGATGGCACAGATCTGAACAACGTCAAGGAAGATAAAAATCCAGACATGAAACAATAATGTTGGGATAAGAAATATTGGAATTATGGAAAAGAGGTTTTTGTTTGTCCAGCGCTCTTGTGGAAAAGTCCCTTGTATTACCAGACATGCTATTTTGATTTTGCAGTATTTGTCATGCTTTTCATTCTTGGTAGTGCTATTGTTTAGTGTATGTTTCACAATAGTTGACAAGAGTAAGAAACAAGTAGTAGGGACCATTAGAGCTGGATAACTGTGTTTAACTTTTCATTTATGGTCCTACTATGGTCCTACTCTTACTCCAGTTAAATATTTCAAAAGGTAAAATTATACCCCCTCCGTCCAATAGCTCTTGAACCATTTGGTTCGACATGAAGATTAAGAAATTAGAAAAAAGTTTGTGTTGTTTTTACTTTTGCTGTTTGTTAATAGTGGTATAAACTTTTATGTTTTATTCCACTACAGCCTAGCGTATGGGTTGCTGAATAATCAGCAAGGAAAAAATTTCTATAATCAATCCCTATAATTAAGAGATTTTATTGACTACAGTAATCCCCATATTTAATGGATTATTTACACAATCCTATATTTACATAATTACCAAATATAATTCACTAATTTCTCATTTTCCAACATTCCCCCTTAAGCTGGTAAATAGAGATCCTCCATTCCCAGCTTGGCTACAATCCTATGAAGATCTGTACTGTTGAGCCCTTTAGTAAATATATCAGCCAATTATCCTTTTGTAGACATTTAAAGAGTACAAATCACCTTGCTGTCCAGTTTCTCTTTGATGAAGTGTCTATCAATTTCGATGTGCTTTGTCCTGTCATGTTGAATTGGATTATGGGCAATATTGATGGTTGACTTGTTGTTACAATATAGTTTCATGGGCCCTTATTGTGGAATGTTCAAGTCTTCTAAAATTATTTTCAACTAGAGTAATTCACACACCTCTTGTGCCATAGCCTTGAATTCTGCTTTTGCACTTGACCGGGCAACTGCATTTTGCTTCTTACTCCTCCAGGTAACTAAGTTTCCTCCTAAGAATGTACAGTAACTAGAAGTGGATCGTTTGTCACTTGGTGATCCTGCATAATTTGCGTCCATATATGCTTCAAAAGCCAACCCCCCATTTCTTTTAAATAGAATTCCTTTCCCTAGATTAGCTTTCAAATAGTGAAGAATTCGATGGGCAACCTGTAGATGAACTTCTTTAGGATTATGCATAAACTGACTTATTATACTTATAGCATATGCGATATTTGGCCGTGTATGTGCAAGATAAATTAGTTTTCCAACCAGTCTTTGGAATATCTCCTTGTCAGCACTTGCATTTTCGCTAGCTTCTCCAAGTTTATGATCGGGATCTATAGTTGTAGAGCCTAGTTTACATACCATTTTCCTTATTTCTCTCATAAGATCAACTACATATTTTTGTTAAGAGATAAATATCCCTTGTTTAGAATACGCAACTTCAATTCCAAGAAAGTACTTCAGTTCAGTCCCCCCAATTCTTTTATCTCAAATTCTCTAGCAAGGCAGTCCTTCAATGCTTCCTTCTCATTTTCATCATTCCCAGTAATAATTATATCATCCACATAGACTATTAAAGCAGTACCTCCTCCTGTTGCTGTGTGTTTAATAAACAATGTATGGTCACCTTGGCTTTGCTTGTTGCCTGAACCAAGCATCACACTAATAAATCTACCAAATGATGCTCTTGGAGATTGCTTGACACCATACAAGGCTTTTTTCAACCTGCACACTTCGTTCGCCTTAATGCCTTCTCCAAAGCCTGGTGGAATGTCCATGCATATCTCCTCTTCTAGATCACCATGGAGAAACGTAATTTTTGCATCAAACTGTTGCAAATCCCAACTATAGTTGGCAGCCAAAAACAACAACACTCTCACTGTGTTCATTTTAGCTACTGGAGCAAAAGTCTCCTGATAATCCACCCCATAAGTCTGTGTATATCTCTTGGCTACTGGTCTCGCTTTGTACCTTTCTAATGACCCATCAGATCTGTATTTAATTGCAAACACCCATTTATAGCCTACTGCCCTCTTGTTTTTTGGTAGTTCGACAAGTTCCCATGTTTTGTTTCTTTCTAGTGCCTCCATTTCCACTATCATGGCTTTTCTCCACTCCTTATTGGAAAGTGCCTCGGCTTGAGTTTTAGGGATTAAAATGGTGTTAAGGCTGGCTAGGAAACTTCTATAAGATTAAGAGAATCTTTTGAACACCACAATTTTGGCTAAGGGATAGAGTGGATGTTTGGTACATTCTTTGGTTCCCTTTCTCAAGGCAATAGGCAGGTCATCCTTAGAAGAAACAGGTTTTGAACATACCTCAGTTCCAGGATTTGGAGTTGAATCTCGAAGTTGCTCAAGTTCAGGATCTGAATTTTTCCTTCTTAAGTAAACCTGCATTTATCTCACATCATTATCCACATCATTGGTGGGTTTTGCTTGGTCAATGATTGGGTTGTTTAAATCTTGTTGAGGCTTTGATGTGTAAGGCTCCGAGGACTTAAAATGTTGTGATTGTTGGAGGTTGGATGGTTGTAAAGAGGGTAATGCCTCCAGGCAAAGTAGATTTGAGGCCTTATCTTCTATTAATGAAGGCTTCCCCAGAAGATAAGGTTGAGTAAAAAAGGATTTACTTTCCTCAAATGTGACATCAATAGAGGTGTAGAACTTTCTTGTGGCTGGGTGGTAACATTTATAACCTTTCTGTGTTGGGGAATATCCCAAGAAAACACATTTGATTACTTGTGGACCTAATTTTCCCTTATTATGAATATGAACAAAGGCAGGGCAACCAAAAGTTCTTGGTGTGAGATTATTTGAGGTTCAAATGTCTGGGTAAAACTGAGAGGGGGATTGCAGTGGGGTTTGGTTGTCAAGAAGAATATTGTTTTGGGACTTGATTTTGGAAGAGGAATGCTCAAGTGGTCTGCAATAAATGACCATTTTTTCTTTCAACCACCCCATTTTATTAGGGTGTGTTAACATATGAGGATTCATGCACAATGCCTTTCTTTTGGAAAAAAAAATGACAAGGTCTGATTGAAATAATCTGTTGCATTATCAGATCAAAACCTTTTAATTTCCACACCAAACTGAGTTTTGACCATATTATAAAAATTGAGAAGAATGGTGCTCAAGTCTGATTTGTTCTTAAGAAGGAAAACCCAAGTGACTCTTGTGCAATCATCAATAAAAGTGACAAACCATCTAGAACTAGTAATGTTGGGAATTCGAGAAGGTCCCCATATATCTGAATGAATCAAATAAAAAGGACTTGATGATTTCCTTTTGCTGGTTAGGAATGAAACCCTTTTGTGTTTGGTAAACTCACAAACATCACAATGAAAGGTTTCAACATCAATATCTTTAAATAAGGAAGGATAATTTGTTTTTAAAACAAAAAATGAAGGATGACCAAAACGAAAATGTTGACACCAAATTAAATCTTTATTAGAGGTTGATAAGAATGACTCATGCATAACGTTGTGAAATGGTTTGCTGGTTTCTTCAAGATAGTAAAGTCCATTCCTTTCTTTAGCAAGTCCAATTTTTTTCCATGAAACCTAGTCCTAAAATATACAGTAAGAACGAAAGAACACAACATTGCAGTTCATATCTTGGGTGAGTTTATTTATAGAAATAAGGCTAGTAGATAACTTGGGAACATGAAGCACATTTTTAAGCATTAGTGATGGAGAAATCTAAATATTCCCAATTCCTGCAACTGTGATGAGAGAACCATCAGCAACAGAAATTTTTTTATTACTAGGACAGGGTGTATAGGTGAGAAAGTGTAGCGAGGAGGGTGTCATGCGATCAGTGGCTCCAGAGTCGAGAATCCATGGAAAAACACTAGCCGAGACATGTAATCCTAATGATAGAGAATCACCTGAGAAAGCAATAGAGGCAGAACCACTTTCTGGTTTCAAAGATCCTAACAATCCTCTCAGTTTTTCAATTTCTTCCTCATTAAATGGCCCCTAACTTTGCTGTGGAGTTGAGGAGACATTGTGGGCCTGTTAGACTGTTTTTGGATTTCCCCAGTTGCCCAATTCCTTGCTCCATGTGGAAGGTTTCCCATGGAGTTTCCAGCAACGATCTTTTGTGTGTCTAGGCTTATTGCAATAAGTGCACCAGAGGTTATCATTAGAGTCCCGACTGGTTGTCTCACAACCTTTTGAAGCACTATAATTTCCTTCCCTTGCCACCATAGCAGAACCTTCGAGATCTTTTGGCTCAAGCATGGTACCACAGAGGCTTTCCTCATATTTGACAAGGGCTATAACTTCGTTCAATGGAGGCATCTCTTCTTTGCCAAGAATTTGTATTCAGACCAGATCAAATTCAGCATTCAGTCTAACAAAAAAATCATACACTCTATCCCTTTCAATGAAATTCTTCAAGATCACAGCATCATCTGGGCATTTAGCCTCAAGAACTTGATAATGATCAAGTTCATGCCACAAATTCTGTAGCAGATTTGCATACTCTGTAACACTCCAGCTCCCTTGTTTGGTTGCTAGTGTCTTTACTTTGACCTCATAGACACAGACAGCATCATGGGCTCTGGAATATGTTTGTCGGACAGCATCCTAAATGCCCCCTGCGGAAGGGAGAAACATGCAAGTGTCACTGATTTCGGGTGTCATTGAACTCCACAACCATGACATAATCATAGAGTCTTCTTCATCCCAAGCATCAAAATTTGAGTAATCCAACTCAGGCCCTATTCCAAGAATATGGCTGATTTTTCCTTTTTCCTTCAAATAGGTACGTACCAGTTATGACCACTTCAAATAGTTCTGGCCATTGAGTCTGTAAGCTGCCTGAACATTCTGCAGTTCACTTGTTGGAAGATGGGAATCAACTTGGGTAGGAGCGCTTATTATAGTCTCGCCATACATTGTCAATGGAGAAAGGTTCAGGCTAGTAGGAAAAGAGAATTAAGGATGAGGAACTAGTGCTAGTTATAGATCAGCACTAGAGGCAAAAAGAAAAATGACTTGGCAATAAAGGCTAGAAAACAGAGCAATGATTCGGCAATAAAGGCTAGAAGAAAAAACAATCTCAAGGCAAACCTAAAGCTCTAATACCATGTTAACAGTGGTATAAACTTCTATGTTTTATTCCAATACAATCTAGCGAATATATACAGGTTGCTGAATAATCAACAAGGAAAAAATTTCTGTAAATCAATCTCTATAATTAAGGATTCAATCCCTATAATTACGGGATTCTATTGACTACAATAATCTCCATATTTAAGGGATTATTTACACAATCCTA
>CM077597.1:20390000-20552500 GCA_039654915.1 Aquilaria yunnanensis | reverse complement strand
AGATGATTTGAATTTTTCATTAACTATAAAAATTATTATATAAATTAAATTTATTATAAGATAGTTATTAGATAGATTAAATTATGATCTATAAAGTTATTATCAGATAGGTACTTTGACTTAACAAATTTCATCTAATGAAGACCAAAATTAAACGTTTTTAATATATTTAAGACTAAAATGAAACATTTTTAGTAGGTTTAGGAGAAAAATAGAACATTCAATACATTAAGGGTTAAAACAAAACAAAAATTAAGGGTTAGGGGCCATTCATGCAATTTATTTCAAGTAAAAGTATTACTAGCTAGTTGCCCCATCCTAAATTATTTGTCCACTTGAGAAAAGCTCATGATTTAAAAAAATTACAACAAATGAAGTCTTTTATTGGTGAAAATAATTACTTTACTAATCTTACCCCTATTTAATATCTTTATATTTTGTAATTTAATTTTTTCTAGCCATTAAATTAAGAATATAATAGTCAAACTATTAAACTAGATTAAGACATCTCAAAATAGAAATGTAGACAAATAGTTCAAGACAGAGAGAGTAATATTTCCAGTTTTATATAGATGGCTATACTTCTATGACATACTCTTTGTTTGGTACATATGGCATTTCAAAGTTGGCTATGAAGCAGAGACAGCTTCATCTATTGAGGGGAAGACTACTAAAGTTCTTGGAGCAAATGAAAGTAAATTCTTGGACAAGGAATGAAAAAATTTGAAATCCAAGTATTTTTAGTCAAGGGATCAACAAGAATATGTTTGGCACTCATTATAGAATATTAAAGGTTTATATTGCTGAAATTCTTTCTAACTAATTATATTGTTTTGGGTTGATTTTAGAGGCTCTTGATGTGAATGCTAAAGGAAGAGAAATTACAGGAGGAAAATTACCCTCTATTCAAGGTACTGAAAGAATCTCTAAATAAAACCTAAAGGCCTTTGCTATTTAATGCATGACTTATGTATACTTTTTCTTGTTTAGGTTCTTGAGTTGTTCATCATGCAGAAGGCTTACTATGGAGCTAGTGGACCCATTTAACTCATTTTAGATTAAGTAGATAAGAAAAATACCAACAATTAAAAATGCATTAGTTCTGTGCTTGCTTTGTTAATTAGGCTTTATGGCAAGTGTTTCTTTTTCTTCAAAAAAAAAAAAAAAACAAACAAACAAACAAAGGAAAACTTTTAGTGAATCTCAATTGTGATATTTTCATGTGTTCAAATCTAGGTGGAGGCTTCAAGCCTCCAATCATTTCTCCCTTCATTTTTCACTTTTCTTGCTATACACTTCTTAGCTATACATGAAACTTGTTGTAATTCTTATTTTCTACAAAATAAGAAGCACTTTAGCTAATATAAAATATTTTACACATTGAAAGTTCTATAAAATTTTATTTTACTTTAAATTTTAGGAAAATTAACAAAAGCTCCTAGAGGTTTGGTTGAATCTACATATGCTCATTTCTAGTTTTGGAAATGCCTTATGCAGCTTCAAGTTTTATGAAACCCATAAGTATATCATTTTTGTTCATTTTGGATATTGAAAACTCCCTAATGAGTAAAATGTCATCCAAATGTGAAATAAAAAACAATCAGGATCAAACAAAATGTCCAGCCAAACATGGAGAGCTAAATATGACAAATTATTAAGATCTAGATTTACTAAATAAACTTATGCTTGCTATCTATAGTAATGTGTTTTTAGGAGTTACCATCAATCAGTTTTGTCTATATTGATTGGATATCTACTATAGTCTATGAGAGATTATGAGACTGTGAGTCGGTTATGCTAAAATAACCTTTTTGTAGCGCCTGAAAATTGGTACTATGGGGTTCAATTTTATCATTTTCCTAAATTTTTACTTCCTTACCAAATCGTTGATAAGATAGTTTGAATGAATTTTATTTAATTGTTTTTAATTTTTAATTTAATTTTAAACCGTGAATTTTACCAGATCAACCAGATATAAAATCTTAGATATCATTAAAATATCAGGACTTTAACAAATCCACCAAGAATTTGAAAGAAATATCTTGTTTAAAGCCGTAAATCTTATCAGACCAATCGAATTTGAACAAATAATCCACCTCTGGATTTTATCAAATCTACCAAAGACAGATTTTTAAAATTTTGTTGAGTGAATTTACAATTTTTTTCATTTAATTTCTTTCTAATTTCTAAAGAGATAAGGGAAATTTAAGTTACCTAAACAATCCAAGAATTAGCCTAACCATTAATTTAGTGCATTATTATTTTAATATAAATCATGAATTTTTTTTTCTAATAACAGAAGAATGATGCACTGGTTTTTTCTAAAAAATTGACTTATTTCTAGCAAGCCACACAAACCAACAGGTGTGAGCAATAACACAACCCAAATTCTGATTATCACTTCCTTTACTAACCTGAGTCAGAGAGGCAAAAGTAGTTAATTGAGCTTTGTCTATCTGATAGTCAAGCATCCCAAACTAGACTGCCCTTGTCCAATCGCATCCTAGGAGGCATGCTCCATTGTTTCAACAGAATAGCAAAAAGGGCAATGAAGATCCACCATCTTCTTCCTCTTAGCCAGATTTCCCCTCGTAGCTAGGGCATTATGGCAAGCCTTTCTTCTATTATTACAAAGAGTAAAAAAGTTATGAATGAAACTTGGGCTAATTGTCAAATTGCTTCAGATCACAAGGAGGTTTGATTAATTTAGAGCCATCAATGGCGCCCTGCAAATAGAGGTAGAATTAAGAGTCATTTTGATGGAGCATGTGATCTGAAATCTAGAAACGCAAAAGCAGGGATAGTCTTGAGATCAAGTGATGGTAGACTAGTGATTATGGGAGTAAAGTTCTTTCATACTCACAACCTTTTAGTGGCAGAAGCTGAAGCAATGAGAGAAGCCCTGCAGCAAGCCTTGAAGAAGAAGATCGATGAGGTACAATTGGAATCAAATTCACAACTGCTTGTTATTGCTCTCTTGGGCAGAGTTGTGTCCTGGCACATCAAACCTATAGTTCATGATATTCAATGATTAAGAACAAATTTTCGCTACTGTAGTATTGGTTTTATTTCTAGGAAGGGAAATATGTGTGTCGATGCTATTGCATCTTGGTGTAAAAAGGAGATAAGATCTATTGAGTGGACTTCTAGTCCCTCATCTCTTTTTATCAACTTGCTTAGACATGATGAAATGTATCACCCTCCTTGATGGTTTCTTAATAAAGTTTTCTCTTTGGCCAAAAAAAAAACATGAATTTTAAATAAAAATAAAATCAAACAATTTCTAAAAAAAAATTAAAGAGATAAGCAAAGAAATATCCTGAGTTATATTCCTATGTGAATTTAATGGTCAAATTTAATTCATGGCCCAAACAAACAAATAAATAAATAAAAGAAAAAAAATGTTTGCTGTCAGTGACTAATCTGCAAAAGAGAAACATGTTAGTGACTTAATCAACAAAGTAAAAAGATTAGAGACTAAACAGTGGTTATACCAAAAAAGAGAGCTTTGAACGGATCAGGTATGAGCAGAGGAGTCGGGTTGAGATTGAGCAACCGGGTCTGGTCTCGATTGCAAGATCGGCGGGACGGAAGAAGCCTGGGACACACAGGAGACGATGGAGATGGTCTCCAAGCAGCGGCGGCGAGCAGGAGGTGATCGGTGGTGGCGATTCGACGGCACTGGCGCTCGGGCTCCCTTTTGGTTTGCGTCGCCGGCAGTGGAACGTGATCGGTGGCTGCAAGCTTGGAGGCTGAGGCAATGCTGAGGAGGCGGTGACGTGGGGCGCAGCGAAGATGGCGTCAGGCAACAATAACCGATGGCTGAAGGCGGCTCTGAGACTTGAGGATGACGGTGCTGGAGAGAAGAACTCAGGGTTTTGGAGTTCTGAGAGCGATAAATCAGGGGCTAGGACTGCAAACCTTCTTTGTTTTTTTTTTTTTTACTTATTAGAACCTTAGGGTTTTGAAATTCTTCCCTTTTTCTTTAAGTGGTGGCTCATATTTATAGTAGAAGTGTTATAAACATGGTTAACAAGGTTTTTAAGATGTTAGAATATAATTTTAGAGTACTTGTTCAAGTTCAGGAAAACTCTTGAGCTACTAATTCTACCCTACCTTCTATGTGAATTTTCTGTTTCATCCAATATTTTTCTAATTTGTCAATTGGTTCCAAAATTTTTAAGATTTATTAAATTAGCTCAAAACTTCACAAATTTGTGCAGATTTGCTCAAAATTTTATAATTTTATCAAATTTACCCCAAACTTTCTAATTTTGCCTAAAAATTTCTAAAAACTCCCAATTTTTACCCAAATTTTTTTCTTTTGCCTAAATTGACTCTATAAAATCTTTAGTACTCCAAATTAGTACCCAAACTAAATTAATTCAAAATTTTCAATTTTTCCTAGAAATTTCTAAAAAATCTCAGTCTTCACCCAAATTTTTCTCTTTTACCTCAATTAACCCTACAAAATCTTTAGGACTTCAAATTAGTACCCAAAGTAAATTAATTTCTATTTTGACCCTAAATGACCGTACTAAATTTCTAAAAATTTATAACACAAAATGAAAACATAATCTAAATGTAAATAATCCTACCAACTTCCTAAGCTATAAAATAACCAAAAAAACCAAATTGCCCCTAAAAATAAACAGGCCCCTTAAACTGACTTTCCTAACCTATAACTAAACAAAAGTTAATACTCGGACAAAATTAGGCATCAACACTATCATATTTTATATATCATGTGTTTGGATCGATGTTCTTTATAGTCGTCAGTGTTTTCCATTTTACATTCTAGTCACTAGTTAATACATTTTTAATATCTAATATGAATAGCAACACTGTAACTATACAAGTTTTAAAAAACCTAAGCGGATATAATATATTTCACATAGAGGGTGAGTTATAGGTTCAGCTAAACCTTAAGAATAGGGATGGAAACAAATTAAGCATTTTCCAAGCCATTCAAGGTTAAGGTTAGCTTTTGCTGTATCAAAACAAGCTTATTGAGCACAAGCTCAAGTTGCATTTTAGATTCGCACTAGGCCGATAGGCCGTAGATTACTATGAAAATTAATTGTTCTGGAATCCGATCATGAGGAATCAAAGTTTTGGGACCAAGAGGAAAAACCTTTGCAAATTGAAGGATCAATTGTTAGACAGGAAAGTTTGTTGATTAAAAAAGTAAGATGCAATATCGGAGGGAACTATTTCGGTATTTTGTCTTTGTTTGGCTTGGGCATCTTATTAGGTCAGGCTTGCACTATCTATCTATGGGTAAAATCTCTGTCACTGTAGATATATGGTATTTTTCGGTACATATCTAATATATACGATGATTATTGACTCATGTATTGCATTGGATATTTATGTTGACAAATCAAATATTAAAAAATTACAGAAATAAATAGTAAACTCATAAATATATGGTATTTAATTAAAATTTCTCTTAGTTTTTCATTTTGGCTCTCTTTATCATGTTTGTAATTTTTAAAACGATCAATTAGTAGAAACATAAAACTAAAACACAATTGTACGTGCTCCAAAGACATGATTTTTTTTATAAAAAATAATTCATAAAGAAATTTCATGTTTTATCAACTCATATTCCAATGTTAAGGAGAAGTCTATTTTAAAATGATTCAAGATTAATTTGAGCTAAATTGCTTAATTTATGTAACTATACAGCCTTCGAAAACAATAACTCAAGCTAAAAAAACACAATTATTAGTAAAAAAAAAGGTATAAAAAAATATAAATGTGTAATTGGGTACTAGCCGGACAATAAACTATATATTAGGAACTCAAATATTAAAAATGAAGAGGCCAATTGTCAAGAAGGAAAGCTTGCGGATCAAAAGAGCAAAATATGATATATTGGAGACTTTCATGGGGTTTTTCATTTTTTGTTTTGGACATGATTGGGCCTGTTACTGTTTATTTTGTTTTTTGCCTTACTATTAAAGAGTTCTGCTATCCTGCACCTATATCCAGACAAATATATGGACCGGGTGTTTCACATTCCATAAATACCCCCACACTACTATATAAAGCCAGTCCAGCCTATATGCTTCTGAAACCCAACCCACATATATATACAACGAGGCCAAATGTCCTATAAATTACAAATTATTGCCCGTGCCACTAGATCGTTACTTATATAGGGAGTGAGACTTAAACTTCCTATAAATTATGGATCATGCCATTGAAGTACTGTTCCTTCCTAGACTCATCCATTGTTACCAAATCTATGCCTTCAATCTCTCTGTCAAATCTTCCCAAAATTCAAAAAAAATGGCATCATCGAAAACTAACAAAAGCGTAGTCCACAACGAACTTAAGGGGTTGAAAATCAAAAAAAGAATCTTCTCTAAATTGTTTCAATGAGCTCAGATTCTTTAACACTTTACACAATTTCTGTTGACACAACTATTCATTTTCATATCACATTTTCATTGACAAATTATCTTGTTTTCATTGACATGTCTTACACTTTTCATATTTATTAGGCAAATAGTTTCGCTTCAAATTGTATTGACACAACTCATGCATTTCATGTCCTGTTTTCTTTGACATATTATCCACTTTTCATTGACATATCTTACATTTTCCACATATATTAGGTAAATAGCTTCCCTTCAAATTGTATTGACATAATTCACACATTTTCATATCTTATTTTCTTTGACACATTATCCATTTTTTTAGTGACATGTTTCAAAATTTTTTCATATATTAGGCAAATAGCTTCACTTCATGAAAGCACCCTGTGCTTGTTTATCCGAGTGAACTTCTTATAAAAACTTTACACAAAGTTTTTTTGAGAGATTTAAAATTTTTTCTTGACACATCTAATGGTTTTCTTATTAGCTTGCTAAATAGCTTTGAATGATAGAATAAATTATTTAGTTTAATGTAGCTATTTATTTCATTGACAAATTTTGACTTTTTTATTGGTATATCTCATACTTTTCATAATATTCTTGTAAACAGCTTTAAAATGATTAAAAAAAGTTACTGAGTTATATATAACTATTGCTTTCACTGAGAGGTTGTGACTTTTCATTAACATATCTCACAATTTTAATATTAATCATAATTTTATTTTTAAATAAAAGTAATACAAATTTAGTAACATATTCCATTCCAAACAATGCCACATGAGTGGTGTATGATCGATCCATGATGATGAAATATTGCCTCAGATCGGCAGAAAGGAAACTGGTGCTGTGGCCGCGACACTACTGTGATCTCGGTAGCTCAACACCTCGAGTAAACTCTAAGTGCACTTGCCAAAACTCCACTCACCTGGAAAGCTCTTAGATGCATCTCTTGATAGAAACATGATCGTGGGGTTCTGTCAGAACTATCAACTTTTAATGTCCTTAAGTTTCATCTTTAGTGAGAATTCCACCATCTCAAACATGAAAGCAAACCATCGCGCTTCACCACTTTCTTTGGAAAACTCATAATTTTTTTTCCTACGTCTTCCCAACCAATTCACAATAAATTGTGAACACATCTATTTCTTGAAGTGAAGCCATCCAAATTGAGATCCGAGCCACTCTAATTTCGAGGTGATTAGGATTCATTGCTTTACAGTAGAATCTGATGCAACTTAATTTCTGGGACACGCTTGGGATTAAAAAATAATAATGAAGGGTAATAAATGAATAAAACATCCAATTTATGGTGGACAAACGTTCACAGTAGAAAAGGCAAATGAATAGTAAAATTGTTAGTGTTTTAGAATAATTTGTCAATATGAATTCTTAAGGATTCGAGTTTGAACATGATAATACTTGGTTTGAAATCTTATTGAGCATTTAGAGAAAAATATAAACCTTTTTTTTATAAAAATATAAAATTAATATAATATAATTGTCTCAATAAAAAGTATTTCCTTAAATCTTAATCCTTCCTTAATCTTTCACTCGGCTAAGGCCGTAAATAAATAGAATGTTTGGTAACTTTTTGTTAATCATTCAATGAAAGTTTATCTATTTCATATTTAATTAAATGAATGAACATAAATAGATTTTATATTTTTTTATTTAAACAAACAAACATAAACAAAGCTATTGTTCAATTGTTTATGTTCACAAACAGTTCGATTAATGTTTATTTATGTTTCTTTGTTTATCTATTTCTTTGTTTGCTCATTCACTTATTCATTCATTTATTATTTATATGTTCACTTATACTATTTAAGGTATAAAAAGTAGTATTATGAGCAATAGTAGTTTAATTGTAAAGGCTCTCCAAGTACCTCCCCTAGTTTGGATGTTAAGGTAAGTAAATCCTAAGTTATTCTCCTTAAATAAGTTTATTAAGCAAGGAAAGCAAGTTAAGTACAGTTAAGTTTAGTTCCAAAGTGTAATTAGCACCTAAAGGGCAAAAGGGTAAAATGGTAATTTTGGGCCAAGTTAGTGGCATGATAGTAATTTCAAGGGAAATAGGTTCATGTTAGTGTTTTGAGATAATTAAGTTAAGACCATAATTGTTTCTAGCCATTTGAACCAAAAGTGAAAATTAAGAGTAAAAAATGCACTTAGTAAGAAATTGGGCTATTATGCCTTATAATGGCTTAAATGGCTTAAGGGCAAAGTGTTTGAGTAAGAAAAACCATTCTATAGGACCAAGGAGTGTTGGTGTAGGGAGAGTTTGGGTGGCCTAAGTGAACTAAAGTTAAGTTTCAGGGCCAAAGTGACAAGTAGAAGGGAAATGTGCTAAGTTGGAGTGGTTGGTTTTATAATTGGAGGAGATGGAATTATTCATCATCTGCCCCATCCACCATTTTTTTGGCTCCCTTTCTTGCATATCTCTCCACCTCCAAGCCTGCTAAATCATCTAAATTTTCATGAAAATTGAAGGTCCCAAAACTATCCCAAAAAACCCTTAGCTCATTTTTTTGTGTATTTGGTACATTTAAAGTTGTTCTTGCAAGTTTTTGGTTCAAAACCTAAGGTAATTGTCTATGATCCTTATGTGTTAGTTCTAAGCTTGTTATATGATTAGAAATGGTCTTAATTTTATGCCCTTGGTGTCCAATTTGGTTGAATTCAAGATTAGAACGTAAAGGAACTTCATTGGGCTCATGTGTGCTTATTGCTTGCTTCTTGCTTTCAAGATGATTTGAGGTAAGGGATTTAAGTTAATTCAGCTCAAATAATGCATAGAAATGTGTATTACATGTGAAAATGAAGTAGAAACAAGACCCATGTGAATTGGCTTTGGGGATGGAAAGATTGAGCAAGTTTTGTGCAAGTTAGCACACAATCACGTAATGCTGGAAGAGTACTGGCGACAAGTCGCCACCACGACGCATTGCCGGTGATCTTCCAAAAACCTAACAAATGATGTAATTGGTGACACATCACCGATGGCGTTGCCAAGGCATAAGTCCTCCAGGCTCGGGGCATCCTAAAAATGTCTCAATCTTTTGGTTATCATCCTTAGGTTATTCTAAGATGTTCCGTAACCTCGGTTAGGTATAGAACTCATAACTCATTCTTAAGTTAGGAATTATGCATTATTTAGGTGGTAGCTAAGGGGTATGGTTAAGGTAGCGTAAAGAATGGTGGCTAAGGGGTTAAAGTGCTTAAGTTGTTAAGGTAGCATAAGGGGATTAACCTAGGTTTCAGATGCTTTGTTGGCCCAAATGGGAGGTTTTAAACTTTGGGTAGTAAAAATGAAACCTAAGAAGATCTCAACCAAACCTTGTGATTTGGTAAGTAAGCCATTAAGGAACCCTAAGCTAAGCTAAGCTCTAAGAGCTTGGTAAGTTGGACTACACAAAGTAGCTACCCTGCATAATGAGTTAAGGGGAAAAGACGGGAAAGAGGGGAGTAAGTGATGACTTACTCTAAGTAGCTCATGAGAGGTGGGCAAGCGTTAAGTAAGTGATGACTTACTCTAAGAAGCCCGTAAGAGGACTTCATGGAGTTGGTTAAGTACTAGCATGGGATACAAAGGCTAGTGTCCATGCACCCCAGCCGTAATAGCTCACGACAAGTCTAGCACCTACGAGTCTAAGAAAGTCCTAAGTAAATTTGCATGTGCATATTTCATCCATCCATCCATCCATTATTTTGTATTGTTTGTTGTTCTTATTCTTGTTTTTGGTTGTGTTATTGGTTGCTTGTTTTGTTATATATATATATATATATATATATATATGTGTGTGTGTGTGTGTATGTATGTATGTATGCTGGTTGTGCTTTACATGCTTGCATTTGTTTCCCCCCTATAGGTGTCGAATCCCTTACTAAGTACTTTAGAGTACTCAACCTTTAAGTGTTGTGCAGATATTAAATAGGCTAGTCAGGCTTAATAATTGGTAAAGAGCAGCTATTAAGGGTAAGTTTTATTGGTTTAAAGGTACCCCCTAAACAAAAAACCTTACATTTCTAAGGTACTTATAGCATAAGCTAGTACTAACCAAAGTATTTGCCTTTCATTTTAAGGCTAAGTGAATGCAAAGAAAGTGTGGCTCAACACTTGAACTTAGCTTACTTTGGTGAAGAGCTAAGGACAGATATTAGTAGATATATGTTGATTCCTCTATGTGTATGGTATTTTCATACAAATAGATTGCCTAAACTAGTATTCATTGGTGTGTATAATACTAGGGTTATATTTTGGTGCATATAAGATTTAGATGTATGCACATAATAGTTACTTGAAGTTAAAACAACTAAATTTTTACATCTTGGCTTGTTTTAAATTGCATTTTCATTAATGGTTGCGACACTGCTTTCAATGTTTTAATTTATTTATTATTGCATTGCCAATATGATGCATACATATTTTCAATATAGGGGTAGGTTAAGTAACTAGTTACATGTAATGATTTAAGATGCTTCACAAGTAATAACTGGTCAGTTATAACCTAAGTGAGATCATAGTTCCTAACTAGCCTACTAGTGTTATCAAACCATGGCATTGGGGCTTTGTTCTGCCATAGTTGGCATCAGAGCAGGTCAATGGTCCTAGTAGAGGCAATAAGTGACTAAGATCCAAGTGTGTCCTTGTGTTAAGAGTGGTTAGTACTACTTATAAATATAGTTGTCATATGGCTTTAGTTACAGGTATATCGGCGGGAACTTGGTAAGGTTTTTATATTGTCCCAAGGGACTAAGCAAAGGTCCAAGTGGCCCTATGGTGTTACCAATAAGGAAAGTGGCAATTTTATTGTACATTCCTAATAGCACTATGACATGAGTAGCTCAAGGAACATACCTAACCCTTGAAGGAGGGGAGATTGTGGTTGATGCCTAATAGGCAAGGGTTGAAGTGTGCTACGGCCTACCAATACACTGAGACTAATAGAGGAGTCCCTACCTTGAGGGTAAGACCAAGGTTAAAGAAATGTTTATAGTTATGTAGATAAGGACAGAATTTGATTAGTGGTCGAAGAGCCGCAGGGTAAGCACTAAAGAGCGCTAAGTTATTAAGGGTGCACTGAGGCCAGGTGAACCATCATTACCCAAGGGCAAGGGTGACATGGATATTAAGAAAGTAATAAACCATGGGGTAAGGGTGACGATGCACTAGGACCATACATGCACCTGGGCCAAGAAAGTAACATCTCCAACCCAAGGTAAGTTAAGGCCTAAACCAAGAGCTCGGGTAAGGACCATTTAAATTGGAGTCCATGGAACCCAAGGAAAAACTAAACAAGAATGACACGAACCGAAAAAGGGGACTATATGCCAAGTGCATGGAATCAACGAAGATAAAGGACTAAGGGCAAGCAGGTGCCCGAGGTCAAAGCCTGAAAAAGTATAAGCTCAAGAATGCCTCAATCAACAAGGAAACATTGCTAGTACTCATAGGCAACCAAGAAGATTTACTTGGACCAACTGATTAGTCAAGGAGTTGACAACAAAGAGAGATACCTTTAAGTTTCAGCATAGTAATAAGTAGTTTTCTTATTTAAACTGCTATTTCTGTGGTTGTGACTAACCTACCTAAAAAGCTAGGTTTGCAATAGAAGTGTGGGTATGTGAACCCATAAGAGCCTGAGAAAGGCAAGTTTTGATTAGACCCTTAGAGTGGTTAAGGTATTGCCTAGAAGCTTAGGGGTAGCAGGTTTGTAGTGATCTGTGGTTGTTGTTTATCGATTAGTGTGACAATGTTAAGGAAAAGGATTGGTTAAGGGGCATAAGAGCTGACTTAACCATGTTAGACATAAGTGAACCCTTGGAAGTATCCTAAGGGTAAAGGTGACTTGCATGAAGGAGTTGGTAAGTCATGTCATGAGTTTAGCCTTAAGTTGATTGAACTTGTACCTGTGGTGCAAGGAGTATTTTATGCACTATAGGGACAATTTAAGGAATGACAACTCTAAGACAATTATGACTGGTCCAATTCTGATAAGCATTGCACATAAGTTACTAAGGGTTACCAAGTAAGGCAAGATTAAATTCTCCAAGCAGCCACAACTAAGGTAAACTGGCTTATAAAGCCAAGAGTTAACTTTATGAACAGGAAGTTGTGAGTGAAGAAAAAGTAAGTGGTACCTTAAGGACTCACAGTAATTATGATAAGTCAATTAAATGAAGGTTAAGAACCATAACACACAAGTCTTAAAACTGTCAAGTTGTTCGTAAAGGTGTGGTTCCTTAAGGAAAGGAGTCTGTTAATTATGGTAAGTTGGTCAAGGTTCAAGAATTAACTTGAGCCTTAAAGACCAAAAGTGTAATATTCGGATCCCTAGGAAATTACAACCCGAATTAGAAGTATAAGGGGGAACAATGAAAGCACTATCAGCCAGGTGGCATTAAGGACAACCTAAGTAGTTAAAAAGGAGACGTGCTAAATGGTTTTAAAATCGGGACCTATAGCTATTATGAATACCCATGGAGATAGAATGCACTTCAAGTAGTAGACTTATGCCTAGTATCTTTGTTATGGTCTATGTTGACCTAAGACTGCTCATGAAAAGTGAAAGCAAATTAGGCAATGTCCTAGAATGATTGGGAGTTCAACCATTTTAAATAGTGGGGGCTCACTATGAGTTCGAATGAGCTAAGAAAGCTTTAAACCAAAAAACTAAGAGTGCAGACCTAAGTTAATCTACAGGTTCATAAGAAAGAGGACCGTAAGGTTTAAAGTATACTCCACTATAAAAAGGGTCCCGAATGAAATAGAAATAATCGGCATTAGTATAGATGGGTGCAAATGCCGAGCTAAAGTCTTAAATATATAGAAAAGCTCAAGATGGAGTTAAGTATGAGTTGAGGAAATATCCTCACTAGTGTAATTCAAGGCAACTGAAAGTTGAGGTTCATTGGAAAGTTTAGTGTGCTTGTTAAGCCTAAAAAGCATTTGGGATTCTTTATTTTCCTAAAGGGTAAGAAGTTACCTAAGTGGTTCAAGAGTCTAAGTATGGTCAACTAATGACTAAAGAAGACTCTTCAACAAGTATGTGGCCAAGAAAAGAACCAAAACCCTAGGATAAGATTGTTGAAGCTAAGGTAGTTGGAACTACCTAGTGAGTCCTTAAAGTTGAGCTACTGAATGATAGCCTTGAATCACTAAGAGTCCATGAAGATGAGTCATAGTGAATGCCCTACAAAATCTTAGTGTTTGAATAGAATTCAAGTGCCAAAGTGAAATGTGGGCCAAAAAGGTGCTAAGTAAGATTTTCTCAGACATAAGGAGGCTCTAAGTCTTAGTTAAGCGTAAGGGTGCGGACACTGTGGGCTATAGGTGTATAAATCACACTAAGTAGTCATGGGGTTAGTGCATAAGAATGGGCTAATGAGACAAAGACTTAAGAATTTGCCCAAGTGTTAGGAGGCAAAATGTAGCTACTGAAGTAGTCCCAAAGAAAACATAAGGCTAGTAAGTCTTATTCAAGGATAAGAGTATGTTGAGAACACTCATAGGTTACTTTCTGATTACATTGACTCGATGGGTTTAAGGTGTTAAGAAAGACTCCTATAGTTTCCATAAAAAGGTAGGATAAGTATGAAGGCCCTAAATGACGAGTGCTAAGCTAAAATAATGTGAACCAAAATTCCTAAGGCCAAGGGTATGGCATGGGTTTTGGCACGCAAAATGTACCTAAGTGTAAGAGCTAAAAAAGGACTGCGAAAGGCTGAACACCAGGGGTCTTAAGGGCTTTCTAAGAAAAGTTAAGATGGGTCATGGAGCCTAAGAGAAACTCAATACCAAGTATACACCCAAGGTGGCCAAGTAATCAAGCCAAGGCCTAAGGGTCATGGTAGTGACATGTTGGGCAATGTGGGGTATTTAAAGCACCTAATCAAGTTTATCAATGGCGCTAGGGGTTGGTCTTAAATAATTTGAATATACCTAAGAAAAGGCTATAATGGGCTAGAATACCCCACCACCAAAGAAGGCCAAGCTGATTAAGGAATGACTCCTAGGTAATAAAAAGTGAATGAACATGCTAATGGTGCCTTAAGAATTAAGGGCCAAGAAATAGCTAAGTGACTAAAGAGTAGTTGAGGACCTCGAACATGTTAAGTGATTACCTAGAGAAGTTTAGGGTTAGAGGATTGGGTAGTATGTGGTACTCCCAATGACACCTAAAAGACTGTAAAATCTATGTAAACTGAGTTGCCTATACCATAGCATGACTGTCAAGTTTATGAGTGTCTAAAATGGGTAAAAAACCCTAAGGTAGTAAGTGTAAATAGCTACCTAAGAGAGCTAAGGGTAAGTTGCCATAAAAATGGTACTATACTTAAGACACTAAAAGGCAACGATGCCAAGGGTAAGTTATCATGAGAAGTATGTGCCTACGACATTAAAGGGCAACAAGATTAATGGTGTACCTAAGAATTGGCTTGAGCGCCTAAGTCAAGTGTAAGAATTGTTAAGTAAAAAATGTGTCCTAAGTACTAAAGGGCACTAAGTGGCAATAAAATGGTGATATAACCAAGGTGGCTTAAAGGCCTAAGATGGGTGGAAGCATTGCTAAGTTGATTTGTGCCAAGAGCGTTAAGGTGGTGGTAACTAAGAAACACGTAAGTAGGGCTAGAAGGCCTAAGTGAGGTGTAAAATTGTGATAAGTTCCACCAAGGGTAAAGACTCAAGTAGGAGACTAAGTACTCCCGTAGGTATCCCAATGGGGAGAATCGACAAAATGGAACAAGTTAGCTCCAAGTTACATAAGCATAAGTGAAAATTGGGAGTATGGGATGTGCCATATGAACCAAGGTAAGGTGTCCACCCCATAAGTATTGTCTCCAATGAGAGGTCTCCTATGGACTACATTAAGAAGTTTTTTTATCAACAAGTCAATAAGCTAAGAACATGAAATGAGCTCGTGGTTAAGGAGCTATGGGCAACCATAGTAAGGAAAACACCATGAGTAAGAAAACTGAGTGGGATGTAAGGGGATTAACATCCAAGTGTTGTCCTCGGTTAAGAATCGAAATTTGGAGGACCAAATATTCAAAGAAAGGGAGAATGTAAAGGCTCTCTAAGCACCTCCCTTAGTTTGGATGCTAAGGTAAGTAAATCCTAAGTTATTCTCAAACAAGTTTATTAAGGAGGGAAAGCAATCTAAGTAAGGTTAAGTTTAGTTCCAAAGTGTAATTGGCACCTAAAAGGCAAAAAGAGAAAATGGTAATTTTGGCCCAAGTTAGTGACATAACCATAATTTTAGTGAAATTAGGTTCATGCAAATGTTTTGAGATAATTAATTTAAGACCATAAGTGTTTATAGTCATTTGAACCAAAAGTGAAAATTAAGGGTAAAAAATGCACTTAGTAAAAAATTAAGCTATTGTGCCTTATAATGGCTTGAGTGGCTTAAGGGCAAAGTGTTTGGGTAAAAAAAACCTTTCTATGGGACCAAGGAGTGTTGGTGTAGGGAGAGTTTGGGTGGCCTCCATGAACTAAAGTTAAGTTTGAGGGCCAAAGTGACAAGTAGAAGAGAAATGGGCTAAGTTGGAGTGGTTGGCTTTATAATTGGATTAAATGGAACCATTTATCATCTCTCCCATCCACAATTTTCGTGGCTCTCTCCCCTGAATATCTCTCCACCTCCAAACCTCCTAAATCATCCAAATTTTCATGAAAATCAAAGGCCCCAAAGCCATCCCAACAAGCCCTTAGCTCATTCTCTCTATATTTGGTGCATTTGGAGTTGTTCTTGCAAGTTTTTGTTTGAAAACCTAAGGTAAGCATCTATGATCTTTATGGATTAGTTCTTAGGTTGCTAAATGGTTAAAAATGATCTTAATTTTGAGCCCTTGGTGTCCAATTTGGTTGAATTCAAGCTTGGAACTCAAAGGAACTTCAATGAGCTCATGTGTGCTTATTGCTTGCTTATTGCTTTCAAGATGATTTGAGGTAAGGGATTTAAGTTAATTCAGCTCAAGTAATGCATATAAAAAAAATTATTACATGCGGGAATGAAGTAGAAATAAGACCTATGTGAATTGGCTTTGGGAATGGAAAGATTGAGCAAGTTTTGTGCAAGTTAGTGTGCAGTGGCACAACATTGGAAAAGCATTGGTGATGCGTCACCACTGCCGATGTGATTTGGAGAACGATGACGCGAGTTGATGATGCATCACTAGCGATCTTCTAGGAACCAAAGAAATGATGCCATTGGCGACACATCAATGATAGCGTCGCCAAGGCACAAGTCCTCCATACTCGGTGCATTATATGAATATCTTAATCCCTCGGTTATCATCCCTAGGATATTCTATGATGTTTCATAACCTCAGTTGGGTCTAGAACTCATTATTAAGTTAGAAATTATGCATTATTTAGGTGGTGGCTAAGTGGTGTGGTTAATGTAGCATAAAGAATGACGGCTAAGGGTGAAAGTGCTTAAGTTGTTAAGGAAGCACTAAGGAGATTAAGCTGGGTTTCAAAAGCTTTGTTGGCCCAAATGGGAGGTTTTAGACCTTCAGGCAGTAAAAATAAAAACTAAGAGGATCCTAACCAAACCTTGTGATTTAGTAAGTAAGCCACTAAGGAACCATAAGTTAAACTCTAAGAGCTTGGTAAGTTGGATCACATATGGCAACTACTCTGCGCAATGAGTTAAAGGGAAAAGATGGGTAAGAGGGAAGTAAGTGACCACTTACTCTAAATAGCTCATTAGAGGTGGGCAAGGGTTGAGTAAACGATGACTTACTCTAAGGAGCCAGTAAGATGACTTCATGGGGTTGGTTAAATGCTAGCATAGGATATAAGAGCCAGCATCCAAGTACCCCTGCTGTAGGAGCTCAAGACAAGCCTAGCACCTACGAGTGTAAAGAAGTCCTAAGTGCATTTGCATGTGCATATTTCATTCATCCATCCACCCATCCACTATTTTGCATTGTTTGTTGTTCTTATTCTTGTTTCTGGTTGTGTTATTGGTTGCTCGTTTTGTTTTGTATGTTATATATATATATATATATATATATATATATGCTTATTGTTCTTTGCATCCTTGCATTTGTTTCCTCCTACAGGTGCCGAATCCCTTACTGAGTACTTTAGAGTACTCTTCCCTTAAGTGTTATGTAGGTATTAAGCGAGCTAGTTAGGCTTAACAGTTGGTAGGGAGGAACTATTAAGGCTAAGTTTATTGATTTAAAGGTATGCCCTAAGCAAGAAACCTTACATTTTTAGGGTACTTATAGCATAAGTGAGTACTGACCAAAGTGTTTGCCTTTCTGTTTAAGGCTAAGTGAGTACAACGAAAGTGTGGCTCATCACTTGAAGCTAGCTTGCTTGGGTGAAGAGCTTAGGATGGATCTTATTAGATATATGTTGCTGCCTTTATGTGTATGGTATTTTCATACAAATAGATTACTTCTACTGGTGTTCATTGGTGTTTATAACACTAGAGTTACATTTGGGTACAAATAAGATTGATATATATGCACATAGTTGTTACTTGAAGTTAAAGGGACTAAAGTTTTACGTCTTTGCTTGTTTTAAATTGCATATTCATTAATTACCGTGGCACTGTTTTTGACGTTTTAATTTATTTATTATTGCATAGCCAGGACGATGCATGCATGTTTTCTATTCAGGGTAGACTAAGTAACTAGTTGCTGTTAAGCGCATAATTCAACAGTCAAAGTTGTTGACTTTCGACAACTTTGACGACTAATTACTTGTATCTCTTCAATTTTTTCTTAGTATTTTCGTGTTTTCATTGGCTTTCTACAAGTTGGATGGCGGTGTGGATATAGCGGTTTGGAGCGGGATTGAACGAGATAGAGTTTGGGCATGCGAAATGGTTGAAGATAAAACAAAACATTGGTGACATGTCACCAATGTTAACGAAATTCTATCAAGTTTTCTCAAATTGGCGGCGCGTCGCCAGCATCTTGACCTAGTTGGCAACGCATCGCCAATGTTTACTCTATTTTGCCAATTCTTGCAATTTTGATGGTCCCTCACACTTCTTACCTGATGACTTATCCTTGGAAGAGGGATTTTTATCCCTTTAGGGTTTTGGAAGAGGTAAAGAAGGAAGATGAGGCCTGGGGTATAAATAGAGGAAGACAGGGAAGAGCTCATCCACTACTAAAATATAGGACTTTACCAACTGCCATTTACCAATGTGCAGCAGTTGGTAAATGGCAGTTGGTATTCGATACGTTGGAAAATTTTTTACCAACGCGCAACTAATAACACGTTGGTAAATTCCAACGTGTAGACGTTGGTAAAATACACGTTGGTAATTACCAACGGTCATGAAAAGGACTTGGTTTCCATCGCGTAATTGTAGTTACCAACGGCTGGCAGTAGTTGGTAAGTTACCAACGGCCGGCAGTTGGTAAGTTACCAACTACAACTGCCAGCAGTTGATAACTACCAACTGCCGGAAGTTGGTAAGGTAGCTGTTATGAAACCGTTGGTAATGACCAACTTGCAAGTTGGTAATTAACAACGCGCGCAAGTTGGTAAGTTCCCCATTTGCGCGTTGGTAATGTATATTAAACGTTCCAGGTTTCGGTTGTTTCATATTTTTCCCCATTTCAATCCACATTCAAAATAAAAATACCAATTCAAAAGTACGCCCGACTTTACTCAGCAATAAACATTATACAGCTATGCCAACATAATTAAAATATAATATTCTCAAATACAGCATAATTAAAACAATAACAGATATGTCTGAAAGAAATCATTCAACATTCAACGCCTTACACATTTCAGAAATATCAAGTCAGTCTTATTTAGGTCTAAAAATTATTATGTCTAAGGCTCTAACACAAGAACTTTGGAAATGTGCTAACCTGTTGATGACACCCATCACGGAGTCTCGACTATCTCCTCATCCTCTGAGTCCGAGTCATCAGGATAATGTGGAACTGGTTAAGCCGGCGGGCATGGAAGGTTTAGCGAACGACAAATAATCTCCAACTGAGCCCGGTTTGCCTCAAATGCGGCTCTCTGAGCCTTCATCTCTGCTCTCTATCTTCTCTTAATTCTCTCGAGCTTCCTCTTGTACTCCGCATCCCTTCGCGCATTCTCCTCCGCCATCATCTTCTGTACTTGCTCGTTGAATTGCGGTGCCTGTGTGATGTCGATAGGCTGGATGGGACCTGGTTGTCGATGTCCCGGTATAACGCACTGCTCATATCCTAATCCAAATACACGGCTTCTCCTTCTATCGCCAGATGCAGTACTAATGATTGCTAGTTCATCAATGGCCTATACTCTTGTTGTGTTTGCTCCTCAATCTCTGCACTGATACGAGTCTACAGAAACGTCATAAAATACATTTGTTCATGTCATTATTTGTAAAACATAGTAATTAACTTAATAATATTCTGCAACCAAACAGTTTTACTACTTACAGCAACTTCTTCACAGCGCTTACTAACATATTTCCCATTCTTCATTTTATATGTCGCCTGAAAGACTTTAAACAAGCCAGGGTCTTTCTTCTCAAGATCTCTCTCTCCCTGATTGAATGAAATGTAACATTAATATGTAATTTAAAAAAATAGTATCTGAACTGTTGTTTGAAAGAACATTAGCAAGATACATACCATTTGCTCTCGATGTGCAGACATCGAGATAGATCCCCCAGCATATGTCGCGCTGCAAGAGCCAGACTGTGAATCCTCGTCAGTCATTGTTGCTCGCATTGCGTTGAACTTAGCGGACTTCTAAATGAACTCCGGACTCGCCCAATATGCCTCCATTTCCGCATATGCAGCATCTGACATAAAGTTTGCCTTCGCTCGACGTTTAACTGGATTTTTCACACGCCAAATTTCTGACATCATGCTTCTGTAATGCTGTGCTCCCAATATATTCCACACCCGATACACCTCATTATGGTGTATGGGATCCCATTCACAGCTCCTGTGTACCGGTTAATATGTTTAAACTATTAGCATGAGAAAATACAATTCTATATCTTATAACATTATTACATCATTATCATAGTAATATTATTGTTATACCTCAAAAACATGCCACCATTGCTGCAGGTCTGGTGGAGAGACGAAGGACCAATCAGAATATGGTTTGAAATGTGTGGTGAAACATGGTTTCATTAACCGTGTCGCCGTAGCAGGAATGAATCTGTGACGTTGAAATTATTAGTTAGAAATTTGTTGATGATTCTATGTAAAGTAATTACTCTTACTAATATTAATACGTGTGTCTGGTATTTATCACTTACGTGTTACCATGTGGGGATATCCTCATCCGTGGTCGGCCTGCTGTCTGTGACATCGATGATGGGATGTCATCAATATGTATATCATCATGTGAGGGATGAGTCGTCACTATGGGGTGCCTCAGGTGGCGCGCACCAGATCCATGTCCAAATGACGTGCCTCCACCGCCGTCAGATCGGTGCTCATGTGAGGGGACCTGCGTGGCTGGCACTGTTGTTCCCTGCGTCTCTACACCAACATCCTCCTGTGCCCGGGATGAAGAACCCATCCTATGTCGTTCATTAAGTATTGGCTCCATTACCTTCTTAAACTGCGCAAATGGTCATTTCCCAGGTTGGCGTTTATAGGTGTTGTCCCTTTTACGAGGCATCTGCATTTATTTTTAGGTAAGTTGGTAAATTAAACATAACATATATTTACTGACATATATTGTGCAGTATTAGGGGTACATAAATTTACTCAAATATTTTCTACATATTAATTAGAAATTAGAGGTTATCATTATTCCTAGTACATGTTATCTAATCATTCATTCGACCCACTGCTGTCATTAGACTCAAACTCCTCGGACTCTTCAGAGTCACTATCATCGGATATAAACTCCTCATCATCCTCTGTCTCGCCATTAGAACCCCCTTCATTAAGTACATCTTCTTCAATATCATCATCGACACCCGGGTCAGCTAACTCCTCAATTAGGTCATCTTCAATTCTTTGACAATTAACAGATCCACTGTTTTGATACACGTCATCCGTGTCCAGAATTACAGCCTGTATTATCCATCGAGGTTTTATCTTCATAACAGCTGACCACCCGTTTCTTTCACGTGACTTACTCGGATATTGTGTGTAGTAAACTTGGTCAGCCTGTGATGCTAGAATGAAAGGATCAAACTTCTGATATCTGCGGCTATTCCGGATCTCAACTAACCCAAACTGTTTATGCATTCGAGTTCCACATTCAGGTGTTGGGTTAAACCAGTTGTACCTAAACAAGACAACATTCTTATGTGGAAAGCCGGGATATTTGAGTTGAATGACTTCTTCTAATATACCATAAAAATCACATTCAACTTCACTTGCACCCGTGCTGCGTATGCAGACTCCACTATTAAATGTTGATTTGTCCTTCCCCCATTCACTTATGTAAAACTTGTACCTATTTGTGAAATATACTGGCCATGTATGAACTCGCCGTGAGGGCCCACATGCAACATCCCACAAGATGTTATCGACAATATTGTTACCTGGGTCATCAACCTATGTAAAACATATTTCAATTTAGGACAATATATATGAAGACTTTTATAACTTAACATATTGTAATACATTCTGTCCTAAAAGCACACGTACATATTGTCGGAGCCAGGCTGAGAAATTGTTTTCAATGTGTATGTCCATCTCGGACATTGTTATCTCGGGTGCAGTTTCCCTGACCATGTCCACAAACATACTGTTGTCAATAACAGAAACAATAAAAATATGTTAGTTTTGTTTAATGAGTAGTACTGAATTTCAACATAATCACAGTTGGAATGCCTTTACATGAACGATGACTTACTTTAGGTATGGCCTGATCTAAGCACAGTTTAGAAGAACGTATGTGGTTGCAAGCCTAAGTTCATCGTCCGTGAGGAATCTATATCGGCATGCACCATATGGTCGTCCCGGAAAAGTGAATATGGACCACAAGTCACCATTACATGGGACAGGACCACCATCATCATTTCTCGGTACTCGGTTCATCATGGATGGAACATGGGACTCAAAGTAATGAAAGCAAAAGATGGAAGTCTCCTCTATAAGGTATGCTTCACATATCGATCCCTCAACATGAGCAGTATTAGAAACCTTCATTTTTAGGTCATGCATGCACCGCTCAAATTTATACATCCATCGGTACTGAACAGGTCCTCCAACCCTTGCTTCAAAGGGCAAGTGAATTGGGAGATGCTCCATGACATCAAAAAACCCTGGAGGAAAATTTCTCTCAAGCTTACAAATTATAATTGGGATATTGGCCTCCAACGCAAACAAGTGATTTTGATGCAACTCTGGAGAGCACAAGTCTCTAAAGAATAGGCTTAACTCAGTTAATGGCTTCCAAATATTGTCGGGTAGCGCTTCGAGGGCAATGGGGAGAAGCCTTTGCATCATAACATGGCAATCATGACTCTTTATACCATACATATTGCAACCAGCTGTATTAACACATCTCCCAAGATTCAAGGCATATCCATCAGGGAGTCGTAAAGATTTTGCCCAGGCGATCACATCTTGCCTTTGGTTAACATCCAATGTGAACCTTGCCTTTGGTTTGAACGAACGACCATCATCAAGTGGAACCATGTTTAACTCCGGCCGATTACAATAAATTTCTAGGTCCTTCCGTGCTTTCACATTATCTTTCATTTTGTTCTTAACATCCATCACAGTATTCCATATATTCTCAAACACGTTCTTCTCAATATGCATAACATCAAGATTATGTCGTATTAAGTTCGTGGCCCAATATGGTAACTCCCAGAAAATGCTTCGCTTCGTCCAATTATGTGATTTCCCATAATCACACGGTCGATTTTGTAGACCATCGTTACCAATTGATGGAATCTATGAGATTCTTTCAAATATATCTTCACCTGATATGCACGGAGGAGGCAATGACTTTTCTGATTTCCCTTTTTTAAAGCAAGTACAATTCCTTCTATATGGGTGGTTCCGGGGGAGGAATTGCCGATGACAGTCGAAAAATGAAATTTTCCCGCCATACTTAAGTTGGAATGCCTTACTTTCACCCATACAAATAGGGCAAGACAATCGCCCATGTGTCATCCACCCAGATAGCATGCCATAAGCCGGAAAGTCATTATGGTCCACATTAATGCTGCTCGCAGAATAAAATTTTGTTTCAATGACACATCCCATGTTTCGACGCCATCAAACCACAGATGCCGTAGCTCGTCTATTAGAGGTTGTAGATAAACATCAATCTTATGATTTGGGCTACGTGGACCTGGAATTAGCAACGAAAGGAACATATAGGGTTTTTTTCATGCATATCCAAGGGGGCAAATTATACGGAGTAACAATCACAGGCCAACAAGAGTATTGTTTCCCAGATGGTCCAAAAAGTGTAAATCCATCGGCAGACAACCCCAATCTGACATTTCGTGGTTCCGAAGCAAACCATGGGTAGGTCTGATCAAAATGTTTCCAAGCTTCACCATCTGATGAATGTTTTAACACACCTAGGACCTGTGTTTGCTCCTTATGCCACCTCATCTGCTCAACTGTTGCCAATGACGCAAATAAACGTTGTAGACGAGGGCTTAGTGGTAAATAATGCATGGTTTTCCTCGGTCGATTTTTACCACGACCTCCCTTTTTTGGCTTATATCTCTCAGACCCACAGTACTTACAAATACGATCGGTACTGTCATCTTTCCAGAACAACATACAATCATTCACACAGACGTCAATCTTCTTGTGAGACAGACCCAACTGGGAAACTAATTTCTTAGTTTCATACCAATTTGATGGCATCTTACTATCTGTTGGTTGAGTCTCCTTCATCAGTTGGGCAATGCCATTAAAGCATCCTCGTGACATGTGATACTTAGACTTAAGGTTGAGAAGGCGGACAGCAGCAGATAACTCAGAATGACTTTCGCACCCATCCCATAAAAGAGTTGATGCTGAATTCAAAAGATTAAAAATTTTTGAACACTTTCATTCGGCTCCACAAGATTTTCTTCCGGAAATTGTGAGTAACTAGGGCCAACGGCATCTAATACCATCTTTTCATATGGATTCGTCGAACACCCCTGGTCAAACTCCCTAAACCCACCTATACCCTGAGCCATATCTGATGCTTCATTAAATGGCTCACTATGAGCGGTCCAATTCAAGTAAAAAGGCTTAAACCCTCATTTGTACAGATGAACTCTGACCTCATCAGCCTGATTAAACCGCAAATTCTTACACTTTCGACAAGGACAGCGAATGCATAACCCGCTCATAGTTTCAGGGTGGGATACAGCAAATGATATAAATTCTTCCACCCCGGACTCCCACTGTTGTGTGTAACCAGTTCGGCCAGGCAAGAAACGGTTACTGTACATCCAACTACGGCCGGATTCCATTACACACAAAATCTGTTCGTAATCATAAACACCTCAATCAATTAAATGATATACGTACTCAAGTTTTATATTGAGTTAGTAAAAATAACAAAAGTATGCTTTAATGTTTATGTTCTCAAGTTTACAATATTTTTAGATAGACAAAGTTTATTCTCAATCTTATTGTTCTTATGATTAACGTACGGTCATCATTATTGTTTTTATTGTTCTTATTACTGTCATTGTTCTTAGTACTTAAATTAATAATTTTCAAAATATATTTTATTACATATAGGCTTTACTAACTACAAAAGGTAATGAATAAAGAAAATTAATGTTTACCTTAAGGGTTTAAAACTGTCCTGATTATTCCTTTATGGTTGAGGGTTTTAAGGTTAGAGTTTGAGGGTTTATGATTTGAATTATGAGCTTATAGTTAAGGTTAAGGTTAAGTTTAGAGTCTTGGGTTTATGGGGATTATTTCGGTTCAGATTTATTGTATAGCGTTTATGGTAAAGTACAAGTTAGTGTTAAGATTAGGGTCTAAGTTTATGTCTATTAGAGTTTAGACTTAGGTATAGGGTTTATACTGCTACGATTATAAACTTATAATTTAGGTTAGATTTTGTCGTATTTAGGGTTTTAAAGTTTAGGTTCACGGTGTTGGGTTTAAGTTTAGATTTATGGTCTAAGGTAAAGGTTAGGGTTAGGAAGAAGTTCGCGTTCAAGTCATGTTTGGTACAATTAGGCTAGCTGGATTTCTTCGAATGACAGTGACTCCTCCTCTTCAGTGGTTGTCATTTATTTGTTTTCATATTTTCTCTATTGGTCTCCGAATTAATTTTTTTATTTTTCTGCATTATTATTGTCATATTATTGCAACATGGTTTTATTATAATGATTAAATTTTTATTATCAATACACCATTACATAATATAACCATTTACACTAAAGCACTCCAACTAAACCATAACTACACCTATTACCATGAACTTATACAAATAGTCATGTCATAAAATAATATATATAATGCACAAATAAATTACATATTGACTATAATCCAGAAGAAAAAATATCCACAGATAACAAATAATTAACATAAATTGCATATTCAAATCTAAAGCCACTGTGTTCAAACCATAGTGACAACAAATAAGTTTTATTATCAATATTAGTAATTAAAATAATTTCCCTTAAAATCATCCCGTTTTCAATTATATAGGAAAAGAAATATAAACTAACCTCGAATGACTGCAAAAGCACAGGAAAAACAATGGGTACTTCTTCACGCTTTACAGGTGCAGGGAGGAACTGAAAAAAGGGGAAAAATAACTTAATATCTTGGTAATATAAGAAATTTCTGCAAATGAAACAAAGTATCATTAATGTACACGAGTAATTTAAACAAAATACGTTGGGGAGATTATTATTTGTTTCATTATAGTTATGTATAACTGTTTTAAATACTATTTTCTCTCTTAACGCATGATTTATTTTAGCTTATGTATAACTGTTTTAAATTGAGACATTTTTTGTAAAATTTCACATAAGGCTTTGACTATTTTGTACATATCTAGTTTCCATCGTTGAGTATAGAAATTGACCAATATATATATATATATATGGCAATGAGTTTGAGTTTTTGCAACTGGCTTTTATTAATCGCTTATTAATATCAAGTTTGTTTAAGTTTTGAGATCATTCTTTGAAACTAAAGTAGGTTTAAACCATTTAATCTGTTTTTTTACGGTTTTTTTTTATTTTGTATTTCCCACAAAACAAATAAGAAATCACGATTGAAAGTGGTGATTGAAGTTCAGTCCTTATTCTTGCCAGTTCCTATTCAATTGGAAACAAAAAGGTTTTTTTTTTTTTTTACGACTATTGGGTGACTCATTGTTTCAGTAGCGTACTTTGCAATCAACTCTCAGACGTGAATTTTTTTTAAATTAGATTGCAGTCACTTTTTAGTCATTTTTTTCCTAATTAGACAACAGTTGCCCTTTCAATGACTAAATTGATTTAGGGGTTTAAGGTTTTTTAGGGTTTGAAGTTTTTTTAGAGTTTAGGGTATGTGTATTGGGATTTTTTTAGGGTTAAGGGTTTTAAGGGGTTAAGGGTATTGGATATAGGCTTTGGGTTTGATATTTTTGATATTTTGTCTAGGGTTTAAAATGTGTGTTTAGGTATATGAAATTATCTACATAAGGTTATTGGGGTAAATTGAATTAATTCAATATTATGGTTTTGGGAATTATTTTAAGGGCTATTTGGGGTTAATTTGGAGATTTTTTTATGATTTAGGGATTAAGAATTTTTATGGGGTTTAGAGATATAGAATTAGGATTTAGGGTTTTTAAGGGTTTATGGTTATTGAATTATAAATATTACAGTATTGAAATTTAGGGTTTAGGGATTTATATTTAGGGTTTAGGCTAATGGTATATTAGGTTTCGGGTTTTAAGGATATAGAATTTGGGTTTAGGGTTTTACGGTTTATGGTTTAATTAGGCTCTAGGGTTATGATTTAGAGTTAATGATAGTTACTTACCTAGGGTTTAGGGATATAGAATTAGGGTTTAGGGTTTATAAGCGTATAAGGTTTAGGATATTTTAGGGTTTAGGATTTAGGGATATAAAAATAGCTACGGTTTAGGGTTTTGGTTCTTAGGGTTAAGGGATATAGAATTGGAGTTTAGGGTTTTAGGCCTTGGGGTTTAATTTGGGTTTTAGGTTTTAGGTTTGTGTATTTAGGGTTTAATTTAGGGTTTTAGGGTTTGCATTTAATTAACAAGGGTTTAGGTTTAACGGGTAGTACTTAGGGTTTAGGGTTTTAGGTCTTAATGTTTAATTTATGGTTATGGGTTTGTGTATTTTGGGTTTAATTTAAGATTTTAGGGTTTTGGGGACAGTATTTAGGGTTTGGGATTTAAGGTTAATTAATGGTATATCAAGTTTAGGGTTTTACATCTTTGGGTTTAATTGAGGGTTTGGGGATATAGAATGTGGATTTAGGGTTTAATTAATTATTAAGGTTTGGGATTTATTCTTATGATTCTTACTTCCTTGTATATGATCTCATGTCTTTATTAAATTTAATTTTTGAAATTATGTTTATAGAGAAAATTTCATGAACTTATATATATTTATGATTGTACCAAATATATAATTATATTCATGTGTGTGTGTGTGTAATTATATATTTATATGTAAAGGGAATGCTGGTTATATATCAAGGATAATTCAATTAAAAAAATTAAATGATGGACGATGAATAAGTAATTATTCATGACACTTTTGTTAAGGTATTAAAGTAAATGGTAGAACTATAATTTTGTTAAGGATGCAGGATTGAGTGTAAATTAAGTTTAGGTATTAAAAAACTATGTCTAATTAGACATATGTCTACCATATAATAATTATTAACCAGCCTAGTGCCATTTCAGCGAGACATTCTTCAATTTCATTTCCTTTTTTTTTGACACATTCTTTGTTTGTTTTTGTTATTTTCCCTATTTTTTGGCACATAATAAATCTTTTTATTTATCCTTTTAAAATACATGAATAAAAAAATAGACAAATAAATCAACAAAAAAAAATGTACAAATGAACATTACAAATTATTTACTATTTTAAATTATACTAAATAATTGCGCACATAAATATACTACCTAAACAAATCACTTAAAACTAATAATTTCATATTTTATAATTAATCCCGAAAATAAACAAAAAATTGTAAGAAAATGCACATAAATTTGCAATTGTAATGGGTAACCTAAAAACTAAATCTCCAACCAAATACAACACAAAATAACAAATATTGCAGATATTTCAAACCAAATTAACATGTAATAATCCGGAAATGCGTATTTATTGGGGAAAAAATTGAAAAAATACGAAATAAATGCGGTTACCACAAATCAAAATGTTTACTTCCTTCAAATACCTCCAAATAACTTCAATCCTGCAATAAAAACCAAAATCTTCAACCCATTATCAACCAAGAAGCTCAAATAGGGAGAAATACCGAAAAAAAAATCAAAAAATTCTTGGAAAAAAAGTTAACTAACCTTCAGATCGTGGTAAATGACACCAGATCCACGCATTTCCAACATGGAAGAAGCTGTTTCGGGCCCCACTCGATGACTCCACCTGAATGTGTGTGCTGCGCGAAGAAGACGAGTTGCAGGGGAGAGAGAGACGCGATTGAGTCGCGATGAAGAAGACGACTGGTGCCTGGAGGGGGGGGGGGGGGAATTTAAAAACAACTTTTCCAACGGCCTTGGCCTTAGCCATTGGAAACCTAAGGCCGAAACGCACCGTTTCATTAATCAGCTTCCAACGGTTGAAGCCATTGGTAAATGTCCAGGACCTTTTTTTTTCCAACGGCTTAAGATTACACATTCATTTTCCTAATTATTGTCTATCTTTTCCAACGCGTGATAGTAGGAACCTTTTCCAACGGTCACAACCGTTGCTAACTACCAACGGCTTAGCCGTTGGTAACAAAAAAATAAAATAAAATAAGCACCAACGGCTTGACCGTTGGTAATGAAAAGGGATTTTTTAGTAATGATCATCTACCTTGGCACCTTCTTTTTCTCATCACTTCTTGGGATTTCCACCATTGGAGGAGGCTTGAAGCTTGGAGAATGAGACTAGGAGTCAAGGAGGCTTAGACTACTAGGATCCATCTTGGGTTTCTTCTTTTCCTTTTCTCTTTTAGTTGGATTTTCATGGTTAGTTTGTTTATGGGTTTATTGTTGAACAACGTGATGGATTGTGAGTAGGTTGTTACATCTCTTTAGGATGACACTTCTTTTCCTTGTTATTCAATGGATCTCTGTTTATTTTTTATGGATGTGGATCACTTATGTTGCCTCTACTTGTGCTAAATGTTGTGTGTTGAAAGGCCACCTTACACAAATCACCAATCCTATTTAGTTCTTGAGAGAGGAACAAAAGGGGATAGAGAGGAACAAAAGGGGGCATAATGGGTTTCTTAGATTAGAGGTAATCTAGGAATTCATTAGGTGTTTAAAAGAGGGTTAAGGCTTAATCCATCTTAGGTTAAAACATGTGCTTGAGTAATGCCTTGTTTAATCATAGCTAAGCAAAAACTTGTCTTGAGAAAGGGGGTTTTTGAATTTGAACCTCATCACCACACGAGGGGTGACTATCTTAGGGCTTCAATTAGCTTGGGTAACAAGAAAAGGGAGTGGAATCCTAGGGGGATGGTTTTCGCATTTTTAGCCCCTTTGACAAGTCTCTTTTAGTAGCTAATGCATTTTTTTAGCTTAACATCTTACATTGCTTTAGTAATTAGCAACTTCATTCACTCTATTTCAAAAACTTTTCCGTGGTTGCTTTGATAGCTCGAGTAGTTAAAATTCAATTCTTGGTAAAATCTCATTATCTCTTGGGACGATACTCATATTTGCCTTTTAGTACATGATGACTTCGTACACTTACGGGTAAATGAGGGTTATAAATGAAAAGCTCTTGGTTTTACAACAGTTGCACGTAATTATTTAAGATACTTCATGAGTAATAACTAGTCAATTGTAACTAAAGTGGGATTATAGTTCTCAAAGAGCCTACTAGTGTTAGCAAATTAGGGCACTGAAGCCCTGTTCCACTACATTTATAATTTGGTTAAGTGAGTAAATTTTAATTTTCAAAAGTTTGGGGCTTTAATTGTTAAAAAACATTATGTCAAACAATGATTTTAATATTTTGGCAAGGAATTTTCTCAGCAATAATTTCATGAGCCACCTTCAAAGGGGAGTCCATCATGACTGGTATAAAAATTTTCACTTGGGGGAGGGGGACTCTTTCGATGATGATGTTTATATTGATGCTTATGTTGATGGTGATGATTTAATAAAGAGGAAAACAAAAAATATGGTGCGCCCAGCTAAAGGATCCGAATAAATCCTCTGCCGCCGCCACGATTATCCTCCTCCTTCTCGTTGTTAATGTTCTCGTCGAAACTATCACCATCGCCATCTTCTCTGCTGTTCATCAATTAGTCTTTCCTCTTGTTCGTTCAACTGAATTGATCTTTCTCCCTCTTTGTCTCTATATCCTTCCCGTTCAATTTCCCAATCCTACTCGCATTTCCTTTCTTGTTCTCGATCTATGTCCTTCACACTGCCCTAATTAGTCGTTTCCAACAACTCTATTAGGCCGTAATCTCCTGCAATAACAAATAGAGCAGTAAAAAAATGCATAAAAATTTGAACAAAAGACACCGGTGACTACACCTGGATTGGGAATCAATATTAGAGTATTTCACTCTGCAAGTGAATTAATAGATCAACCGCAATATATAGACAATTGAAAACAGCTAGCCAGCCCCTAGGTTGCATCATCCTCATACCAATCTCCCCAAACTAGCCACGTTATCTTTTTGCCAACCAATGCAATTTAAACCACGTTTACATACTTTCCCCACTTGAAGCCAAATGGCATTTTTTGAAGGTAGACGATCTATCTAATTACTCCATTTGTTGAAGCACCCCTCCATTTGGAAATGGGTACAATCCTGCTAAACTTGTTGCAGTCCCAAATTATGACAACTAAGAATAGCTACGTCATATAGACATTCTTCCCTAAATCGCCACATAAACATAATTAAACAAAAGCACACAAGATTAAAGGAAAGCATCTTGCCATCACCTTCTCACCACTACCCATCGGCGACCATTCTCATTTCATCATCAACTACACATGAGGACCACAACCCACGAGTTGTGGCTACCATCACTCCAAATCCAAACTTTCTCATCTTGCCATCACCTTCTCATCATAGCCACAATTTAACACACAGGCCACTGTCGCCCATGATATCCAAATTGAAGACTATTATGATGACAAATTTCTCTTTAGCCACAGCCGCTAATCACCATTTCTCCTCATTAATTGTTACCATGAATTTAACTTGTGTTTCAAATTAGCTCATACCAAACATACTTAATCTTTCTTGAATTAAACTCCACCATTTGAACTATTTAGCAGTGTACCATTCGAGTTATTAATTGTCACCATTGTTTTTTCAAAAGCAATAAACCACTAATAACTTTATCAAAGTAAACTAGATCACCTTATTCTGTGTGTAGAAATTAGGGAAACCTTTATTATCTATTTTAATTTAACAAAATATAACGTACTCTTAGTTTAAAGAAATCCAAAAAAATTGCTTTCCAACTTAAACACTTTTATGCTTCACTAACCCATGACAATTTAGGTTCCACTGCCATCCCTACTCCTCATCCTTGACTAAAGATGCTTAATAGTCCAACGTAACGTAGTCTTACTCTATGTTGTCCATGTTACTTACATGAGTTCCGCTTACACACCACTAACAAAAACATATATTCTTTTAGGGTAAACTGCACGTGTCATCCCTAAACTATAGCCAATATTATTTATTCATCCCAAAACTATCAATGTGTTGCTTTATGGTCCCTAAACTATATATAATGTTATTTAATTGTCCTACCGTCCATCATAGCCATTAAGGATTGATGGAAAAATGACGTGGCTACTGATATGACATGAAAAATAATATGGCTACTGATGTGATGTCATTTTTTCTTCCATTCGTAATAGTGTAGTGGACGGCAGTATGAGATAACAACAATTAAATAGCTTGAGGCCGATTTGTGCAATACTTGATAGTTTTGGGGACAATTAAATAACATGGGATATAGTTTAAGGATGACTGGGAGAGTTTACGCATTCTTTTACTATTTGTTACTCTAATATTCTATTGTGAGTTTTCTTCATTATTTAGGCAACATAATTTTTAAATTTGTGTTTTTGTTATATTTTTCTATATAGTAACATCCTTTGTTTTATTTTTTTATTTTTATTTTCACTATCATACATACAATTTATCTACTCCATTAATATTTAAGTATAATTCTTTTTATTCATTATTTTTTTTCCCAATTTAGTATTTATTAATTTTTTTAAAAGCCTAGTGAATATGTGTATAACATTTTTTATATTACAACATAAATTTATTTTTTTATTCATGTTTCTCCTCATTTCCCACGATGAAATATTTTTTTTTTAAGTTTTTACCTTTTTTATTTTTATTACACATTTCTCTCTTTCTAAGAATTTATCAATTGCTAAGCAAGGTAGGAACTTGCAATAGGTGATGTGGCACCTCATACGTGCTTGGGCATTATCAAGCCTAGTTTCTTCTTTGTCTTGTCTCTTTGAGGCAATACTAGACAAACTTTTAATGCTTCAAGATATAAGTAATTATTTATCAATATTAAAATTTTTAACATCTATTTATAAATAATTTTATTTCAACTTGCCGCCCTTCCAACTCAACAATGGGCCTTACCGTAGATAGGTGACTTGGGTCATAGACAAGCAAAAATCTTAATATAATAATCTTTAGTAACTTGTAGGAAGAAATCATTTGAAATTTCGCTAATTCTTGTTTCAAAGAAATGAAATAAATGAGTAAATTTAAATTTTAGGGACCAAAATGATAAAAGGTCAGAACCTAGGGAGCAGAGTGGTAGATAAACCATATAGTGCACCATAGAAAATGGGAAATTTCAAACAATAACTTCTGTAACTTTAATTTAAACTCTGTAAAATAGTCAACTTCTAATAATATTAATCTTTCAAATATTTTTTTACATTTTAATATATATTTTAAATTATCAATTTTCCTTCTTTGTAAATGTATTTTCTTCTCTGTAAATGAAAATAAGTATTTTTAAATTGTCAGTTAACTATGAAAAATATAAAAAAAAAATTAAAATTACTAAAATATAGTTACCAAACATATTAAACTAGAGTTTTAGAAGTTTTTTGTCAAACAGTATAATAGAAGTAAAGTGTAAGTTTTTGAAAATAATGTATGTTAGGTCAAACAAATGGGTTATATAATTTTTCTCCAAAATGCTTTAACTTATTGCTCACGTTTTTCTATTTTCCTTACTTTCTTGTTTGTGTGGGATTAGTGCTGGCATGTACAATCTCAAAGCACTCTTCTATTTGGCAATGGGTACAATCCCGCTAAACTTGTTGCAGTCCCAAATGTCAACAACTAAGAATTAGCCACATCATACAGACATTCTTCCCCAAATCTCCACATAGATAGAATTAAAGGAAAGCACACAGGATTAAAGGAAAGCATTTTTACTGGAAGAAACATTGCTTGTAAATATTGCTCCCAATCATTTACGTATCCGAAGCTTCTACCCTCATTACCCACGTCGGAACAAACTGCAGCAAACAGCCACAAAGAAGTCACACCCAACTTATTATTCGACAGAGCATCGCATATAAAAACCACAACCCATCACCCACAAGATGACACCGTTTCCTAATGAAAGATGCCACACTCTCAATGCCTCCCACACACTTTACAGTATTGTATATAGATATCTAGCACATTCCAAAGAAGCTCTAAAACCTAAACCAAGACAAAAAGCTCATGCAGCATGGCCTCTGTCTCAATTTCTCATCTCATCATCTTTCACAGCCATACCCACTACCATTGCCCATCGGCCACCATTCTCATCTCACAGTCAACCACCCAGCTACAACCCATGATTTGTGGCTACCGTCACTCTAAATCCAAACTTTCTCATCCCACCATCGCCTTCTCATCATAGCAACGATTCAACGCTCAGCCCACTGTTGCCCATGATATCCAAATTGGAGACTATTGTGATGACAAATTTATCGTTAGCCACAATTGCTAATCAACATTTCCCCTAATTAATTGTTACCATGAATTTAACTTATGTTGGATTTGTTCCATTCATGGCTCACATTTATTTGATTTTGATGATAACAAAACATATTTGTTTTATGTGTTTCAAAGCTTTACCTAAAGATTTATACATTGCTCTTTTATTGATAAAGTTTTGATCTTTGTAAGGAAAATTATTTCATAAGTATATTTGAAGTATTTATATTGATTCAAGCATTGCTTGTGAAGGAAGAAATCATTTTGGAGAAAAATTCATTGAAGTTTGAAAGTTTGGAAGTAAGAAAATCCTGGAACTACATTTTCATTTAAGTGAAATGTTTTCAACCGAGTGAAACTGGAGTCAGTTTTCGAACCCGAGATAATTTTATTTCTGGACAAGAAAATCATTTGAGTGAAATTTTTTCAACCGGGTGAAACTGGACTCAGTTTTCGCACCCGAGAGGATTTTATTTCTGGACAAGAAAATCATTCGAGTGAAATTTTTTCAACCGGGTGAAACTGGACTCAGTTTTTACACCCGAGAGGATTTTATTTCTGGACAAGAAAATCATTCGAATGAAAAATTTTCAACCGGGTGAAACTTGGATTCCAGACCTGCACGCAAGTTTCCGGTTCAAAAAATCTTTGAAAAATAATTATAAATTTATGCCACGTCAGATTCCACGTGTATAAAGTGCTGACAACTCATTAATTACAAATATAACCGTTGGAGGTCAAACCTTGACTTTCGTTATTAGACAGAATTTTCAACCGAGTGAAAATATTTCACCCGAGTGAAACTGGGCGACAGACGCAAAACCTGTCAAATTTGACAGCAACGGTCACCTGCTTTCTTAGAGACATTTCTGACCTTCCCAACGGTTCTTCAACGTCTATTTGGCCCCCAAATGAGCGTAAATACATGGAGAAACACCTTGGAGATAACTCTTGGCCATAAGATCAAAGATTCATCATCAAATCCAAGAGAAAAGAGCTTATCTTGAGAAATTCATTATTGTAGTTGTTCTTTCACTTGTATATCTAGCTTGAGTGCTATTGTGTGAGCTCGTGAGTTTGTAAACATTTCAAATCTTAGAATCTCTTGAGTGTTGAGTGGTTTCTAGTGAGCCTTGAAGAAAACTAGGGAGTGGTTTCTAGTGAGCCTTGGAAAAAAGTAGAGATTGGTTGAGTGTGAACCTTGAAGAAAACACCATTGTAATCTTGATCAAGAGATAATGAAGGAAATCTCAAGTGGGCAAGCTTGAGGAGAGAACGTAGACTCCGGTTAGTGGAGTTGAACCTCTATAAATCCCGGTGCACTCTTTCCTTTATCCTATTTTATTTACTTGCTTTATTTGTGCTTAGCATTACTTGGTTTGTTCTTGATCTTTGGTTGAGTAAATTTAGTTATAAATTTTGATTTTACTAAAGTTTTTAAAAAAACCAGTTCACCCCCCCTCTTGGTTGCACTTGGGCCAACAACTTATGTTTCAAATTAGCTCATACCAAACATACTTAATCTTTCTTGAACTAAACTCCACCATTTGAACTATTTAGTAGTGTACCATTTGAGCTATTCATTATCGCCATTGTATTTTTAAAAGCAATAAGCCATTAATAACTTTATCAAAGTAAACTAGATCACCTTATTCTAAGTGTAGAAATTAGGGAAACCTTGATTATCTATTTTAATTTAACAAAATAGACCGTACTCTGAGTTTAAACAAATCCAAAAAGGTTACTCCATCCATCCCAAATTTTTTGAACCATTCATTTTTCATCAATTAATCTATGACTTTTTATTTTCAACATTTTACTATATAAATGAAAACCTTTATATATGAATGATAAATCAAGGCCTATAATTTTTAAATATGTTTTTTTTTAATTTTTTCTAACAAACAATAATATAAATAAATTCAAGTAAAACTAGTCAAAAAAATCAAATAGAGCAAAGATAATGAAACGGAGGGAGAATTTTCCAACTTAAACACTTTTATCCTTCAATAACCCATGTCAATTTGGGTTCCACCACTATCCCTACTCGTTATTCTTGACTAAAGATGCTTAATAGTCCAACGTAAGGTTGTCTTACTCTATGTTATACATGTTAACTTACATGAGTTTCGCTTACACACCACTAACAAAAACTTATATTCTTTTTGTCTCTAAAGTATATCTAATATTGTTTAATCATCCTAAAATTATCAAGTGTTGCTTAGTGGTCCTTAAATTATATCAAATGTTGTTTAATCATCTTGCCATCGATCACAAAACATTAAGGGTAAATGGAAAACTAATGTGACCGCTGATATGATATGAAAAATTGATGCAACTGCTGATGTAGTGTCATTTTTTCATCCATCCTTAGCGGTGTGGTGGACAGCAGTGCGAGATAGCAAGAATTAAATAGTTTGAAGCCGATTTGTGCAATACTTGATAGTTTCAAAGTAAATGTCACCAGTTTTCCTTAAACTATATCCTTGTTAGTTAATAATCCCAAAACTATCAGGCATTGCTTCAATCATTCTCAAACTATTTCATTATTTTTTAATTATCCTACCGTCAACTAAACTTTTAAAGATAGATGGAAAAGTTGTGCCACATCAGCAGCCACATGATTTTTCCATACCATATCAGTAAGCACGTCATTTTTCTATCAATCTTTAACGGTTTAGTTGATAGCAAGATGATTAAGTAACAATTAAGTAGTTTGAAGACTATTGGTATAACGCCTGATAGTTTTAGGACGATTAGGTAATATTGATATAGTTTAAGTACAACTGATGTTATTTGCCCATAGTTTCGGGGATGATTAAACAATATAGGATATAGTTTGTGGATGACTGGTGGACTTTACATATTCTTTTACTATTTGCTACTCCAATATTATATTCTATTGTGTGTTTTTTTTCATTATTTAGGTAACATAATTTTAAAATTTATGTTTTCAATATATTCTTTTTTATTTTATTACAAATTTCTCTTTTTCTTTTTTAGAAAAGATAAATAGCATCAGTTGTCTTTAACCTATACTCATGTTGCTTAATCATCCCGAAACTATTACGCGTTACACCAATCATCCTCAAACTATTTAATTCATGCTATTTCATCTTACCGTCAACTAAACCATTAAATATGGATGGAAAAGTGATGCCATATCAACAGCCACATCATTTTTTCATACCACATCAATAGCCATGTCATTTTTCCCTTTATATTTAACGGTTTAGGTGACAGCAGAATGAAATAGCAGCAAGTAAATAGCTTGAGCACGATTGGTGTAACGGCTGATAGTTTCAGGATGATTAAGCAACATGAGTATAGTTTAGGGACAATAGGTGATATTTACCATTTTAAAAATGTATCAATTGCTAAGCAAGTTAAGAACTTGCAATAGGTGATGTGGCACCTCATACGTGCTTGGGCATTATCAAGCCTAGTTTCTTCTTTGTCTTCTCTCTCTAAGGCAATGCTAGACACACCTTTAGTCCTTGAAGCTATAAGTAATTATTGATCAATATTAAAATTTTTAACATCTATTGATAAATGATTGTATTCCAACTTACCGGCCTTCCAACTCAATAATAGCTGTACCGTAGATAGGTGACTTGGGCAATAGACAAGCCAAAAGCTTAATATAATAATCATTAGTTACTTGTAGGAAGAAATCATGTGAAATTTTGCTAATTCTTGTTTCAAAGAAATGAAATAAATGAGTGAATTTTAGGGACCAAAATGAAAATTGGTCAGAACCTACAGAGTATAACGATAGATAAACCATATAGTTTCCAATAACAACTTTTGAAATCTTAATTTAAACTGTATAATAGTTCTCTTCCAATAATATTAATCTTTCAAATATTTTTTTACATTTTAATAGATATTTTAAATTATCAATTTTTCTTTTCTGTAAATGCATTTTCTTCCCTGTAAATGCAAATAAGTATTTTTAGATTACCAGTTAACTATAAAAAATATCAAAAATTTTAAAATTATTAAAGTATAGTTAACAAACATATTAAATTAGAGTTTCAAAAAATTTTGATTAGGCGGTATAGTAGAAGTAGAGTAAAATTTAAGTTTTTGAAAATGATGTATGTTAGGCCAAACAAATGGATTATATAATTTTTCTCCAAAATTGTTTAACTTATTGCTCAGGTTTTTCCATTTTCCTTACTTTCTTGTTTGTGTGTGATTAGTATTGGCATTTACAGTCTCAAAGTTTTCTGGTTTTGAGATTGGAATTTGTTTCGATATGGGATGGGAGTAGTTATTATATTATACACATATGTCTAATTAGACATACTAATCCACTCTTAATTCTCTATATATAATCCACATCCATAAACAAAATTAATAAAATTACCTTTCACCGAAACTCTCTTTCTCTCCTTTTAGAAATCCTACTACATTCCCCCCACCCCCTGCCACGGAGGTTGATGCCATTGCCACTGCTACTACAACAACCAGATCTTCTGTCATTACTCGCTTCTGCATAAGTGTAAAAAACAAATATGGAAAGTGTCCAAAGAAATTAGGGAAAGTGTCTGAACATATATATATAAATGTCTGAAATAATGTCCAGATTATTTATCTTTTACGTACTTCAGTCTTGCCTCTGCTGCTACTGTCACCATCGCTGCCACTGTAGCCGGTACCGGTGCCGGATTGGCATCAAAACCATGGCTGTGCTCCTTCAGATCTTGCAGTTGTCATGTGTCTCTAGATCTTACATATCCTTCAATTTTTGCTTTCTGGCCGCCACAATGCATCCTCAAGTAAAATTTACATAGAAATTATATTCATAAGTGTCATAGGCAAAGATGAAAAGTGTCTAAATAAATTGAAAAAAGTGTCTGAATGAGTATGTATAAATATCTGAAATAATGTGCAAGTAATTGGTTCTCTACACATAATATAAAAATCATTTGTTCTTCTCCAAAATAATATGTAAAAGTGTTTCAATAAAATATGTTGAAACATCTATAACAATAGGTAAAAATGTCTAAGGAAATATGTAAATAATTTTATAATCTTAAAAGTAAAAATGTTTGAAATAATAAATAAAAATGTTTGAAGAAATAAATAAAAATGTCTGGATGAATATATAAAAGTTTCTGACGCTATATAAAAAAATGACTATATAATAACATATAAAAAATTTATTATTTTTAAATTAAAAAATATCTAAAAGAATAAAACAAAGTGTCTAAATGAATTTGTAAATGTGCCTTAACAAAAAATAAAAAGGTATAAATAAAGATATAAAAATAAATAATTTTACTTGTATTTTCCTGGAAGTTTTTTTAAGGTGATTTCCGGCTATTTCTTTGCCAGCAATTTCCTAATTTCCTCTTTCTTTTCATCCAGTCACTGTTTCTCACCATATCTTTGCCGCTCCTGGATCTTCGTCTGTTGCTCGTTCATATGCCTTCGATCCGTCTGCCACAGCCTCTTCGCCTGCTGCTCCTGAATCTTCATCAACGCTCATCGCAGCCGCTCCTGGATCTTCATCTATCACTCACCACTCCTGGATCTTCGAACTCCGATCTCTCTTTTCTTGGCCAGCAACTGCTTCCTCGGCATTCCGATCTTTTCCCCTCACTTCGCGCTCCCGATCTCTCTTCTCTTGTCGCCGATGACTGCTTCTTTGGTGTTCTAATCTTTTTCTTTCACTTTGCACTCTCAATCTCTCTTCTTTCGTTTCCAGCGACTGCTTCTTCGGCATTCCAATCTACTCTCTTCGTGCTCCCGATCTCTCTTTTTTCGTCGCCAGCTATTGCTCTTTCGGCGTTCCGATTTTCTCTATTCACTTTGTGCTCCCGATCTCTCTTCTTTTGTTGCCAGTGACTGCTTCTTCAGCCTCCTAATCTTCTCCCTTCACTTCACGCTCCGGATCTCTCTTATCTTGCTACTGGCGTAGGAACAGGAGCTGGGGGTTAGCTTCGGCGACGTCGGGAAAGAGGCCCAGAGAGAATCGAGGATGGCAGCCATCGTTGGGAAAACAAAACTGATTTAGGGTAGAGGTAAAGTTTGAAATTACCACTATGTCTAATTGCACATGTGTGTACATTAACCATGTAGAGATAGGAGCCACCTTAACATTTTTTAAGAACCGATTTTTTAATGAATTGTAATATATTCTGATTATAAAAAAAAAAAGTGTACCAATTCTTATAGTGTGCCCCTTGCTCACTTGACTTGACGGACAAGACCTCTCGTTTTTAATATGTTGGATTTTCCTCTATCCTATCCTTTTTTTTTCAAATTGTTTTTTAAATATATCACTTTATTATTTTTAGTTATATTTTATTCTATATTATATAAAGTTCATAAATGTTCGTAATCATCCTATTGAATGAAGGGTTACTTTGAAGAAACATATACAATATGCAATAGCTATAGCATACTCACTAATGTATACTCATACTTTCACATTATTTATAAAAATATCACTAAAATTTGAATAACATGTCCTATGAAAATGAACGGTACTTGTTATTGAACAGTACTTTTTATTGAACACAACAACATATCACATAATATTACAAAACAACACAATTATATAAATAGAGCATCACTTCTTATTGAACGAAATAACATATTTTTTTAATAGCACATCTTATCAAAAGAACAACATATTTATATTAATGGAACAATACTTCTACTAAATAAAATTACATTATTTATGAACAGCATATTTTACGAAATGAACAATATAGTACTGAATAGTATATTTGTATAACTGAAACAATACTTCTTATTGAATTGAAAATCATTATTTACAAATAACACATTTTATGAAGTGAACAACATATTATAGAACAACACAATTTGTATGCATAGAAAATCATTTTTTTACTTAATGAAACAACACTATCTGCGAACATCACATCTTACAAAACGAACAACATATTATAGATAAATACATTTGTATGAATAGAACAATATTTCTCACTAAATGAAATAACACAGATGCCATTATAGGCAAGGATGCTCTTCCTCCAATGGGGCACCAAATACCACCAGAGGCAAGGACGAAAGATAGAGGGAGTCAACAGAGGAGGTCAGAAGTAAGGTTGACATTAGCTTCCGTAGATCGAATAACTTCGCGAAGATATACCAGATTCAGCTCATTGTTGGATCTCAACGTTATGGACTGAAATCTTTGATCTGACACTAGTGTGCAACTAAATTGCAAGTAAAGAAAGGGCGGGTTGATTATTAATGTACAACTAAACTGTAAGCAAAGGAACAAAGGACACCATTGAAGAAATTTTTTATTTGCACCTTTCTATGTGCACTAAAGGACACCATTGAAGAAGTTACTTATTCGCACCTTTCCATGTGCACTAAAGGTGGATTTGAGTCTTTGATTAGTAGGAATTAATGCTTTTTCATGGACCACTCCTCTACTGAATAACCGGCGAGAGTAAAAGGAATCAATTTTTTTTTGTTTGTCTTTTTACTAAATCCATCAACTCGTTCCCTAGTTGACTTAAAGTAAGTCTCCCACGCAAGTTTCCTACTCCTAATTTTGCTGTTGCATGTTTTGTCATGGAACGGGGTCCCAATGCCCCAAATTACTTGGCTTGTAAGCCCCTTGGGACTGTGATCCCATTTAGTTACTATTGGCTAACCATTGCTCATAGGTAAATTAAAACAATGTATGTGCAACTAGTTTTTTAGCCTACTTTGCAAAACGATATGTATGTGCTTGTCCCAACGATGCAAACAATTAAGCAAACTATTTTAAAAACATTACTCGAGCATTCATTTAAAAAGTACTTAAATCATGCCAAGATAATGAAATACTAGTTATTTCAACTCAAATAGTTTGCGCATACTCTACAACACTAGCATGCATCTAAAAGTAACCTAATGGTTTAACACCACAATGTATCCTAATAGAGGCAATATCTTAGTACACAAAGTACTATATATACAAGACAAAATCTTAACTAAGATCCATTTCTTGAGTCCCACCTTTGAGCTATCAAGCTCCAAGTGTAAGCCCTTCCTTATCCTTCTGCACCCCTTAGCCTTTAAACTAGAAAGGCAGACACTTAGTTAGTACCAAGCTTAACTCACAAGCAAACTTAAAATCTCAACGATTTTGAAGAATGAGTACCTGCAAAAAGAGAAAATTTAGCTCATAACTACCCATTAGTTGTTAGGCCTGGTGTTAGAACCTGTATAACAAACTTAAGGGATTAAGTACGTGAATGCACTTAATAAGGATCTTTTAGGGTACCTGCAAAAAAGATAACAAGCAGCATGTAAGTGTGGCATACGACAAACAGACAATCAATCAACAACTAGAAAAAGAACAACATAAAAGATATGCAATGCATGAAAGCATCATATGCAACACACAAAATCCTTGATACTTCTTACACCTTAGGTGCCTTATACTTGCCGCAAGCTCAAACGGCCGAGGTACTTGAAACATTGGCCCTCGTATCCCGAATACTTTACCTCCCGTAAGTCCTACTTATGGGTCCTAAAGTTGGTCGTCACCTTTTCTCAACACTTACGCATCCTACCCTTGATTTATTGTACAGGGTAGCCATCTTATACGGTCCAACTTGCTAAGCTCCTAGAGCTTAGCTTAGAGCTCCTTAATGGTTCACTTACCAAACCACATGGTTTAGTTGGGATACTCTTTGGATTCTTCTTCATTTCCCCTTAGGTCCAAGACCTCTCACTTAGACCAATGAAGTCTCCAAAACCCAACTTAATCCCCTTAATTCCTTAATGACCTTTTAGCAACTTGAGCACTTTTAGCCCTTAGCCACTCTACTTAGCTCTACCTTAACCACATCACTTAGCTACCACTTAAATAATACATAATTCTCAACTCAGGAATGAGTTCCATAAGTTTGAGACATTCTTAGGAAGCCTTGAGCCTAAGGGACTTATGCCTTAGCGTTGCCATCGACGATGCATCGCCAAAGGCATTAGTTCTTGGGGACTTTGGAAGATCGTCGATGCTGCATCACCAATTCATGTCACCAATAGCAATGCGTCACCAATGCTCTACAGCATTGCGTGCAGCGTGTGAACTTGCATTAAACTTGCTCAAACTTTCAATCCTTAAGACCAATTCACATAAGTCTTGTTTCCTTTTCATTACCACACATAAAGCTAAATTTCTACGCATTATTTGAGCTTAAGTAATTTGAACCCTTACTTCAAATTTAGCCACAAAGCAAGAATCAAAGCACAAGTAGACTTGAGCTCAATCAAGCTCTCTTGAGTTCCAATCCGAAAACCAACATGATATGGCACCAAGAACCTCAAATCAAGACCACCTTTAGCTAGTCAAACAAATTAGAACTAGCTCAAACAAAATCAAGAAGCTTACCTCAGGTTTCAAGCCCAAAACAAGCATCAAAGGACTAAATGGGAGCAAAAACACCAAGAACAAGTTGGGGTCTTGTTGTATTTACCTTAGGACCTTCAAATTTGATGGAAACTTGAGGGATTTGGGATATTTGAAGCAAAATTTCTGGTGGGCAGAAGGAGCTACAAAATTTGGGAAATGAAGAAATGAAAATGGAGGTCAAAGACTTGGTAGAAATATCCTACAAAGCCCATTAACTTCCTTTTTGTTTTCTTGCCTTTTGGTTCCCAAGTTCTTCTTTGATCTACTTTGGTCACTAAACCTACAACCAAAACCATCCCTCCATGGTCCTAAAGAAGGTTTAAAAGCCTCCTACACTTAGCCTCTTAGACACTTAAGCCACTTAAAACATAAATAACTCAATGGAGCACTTAGTGAAATTTTTGCACTTTTCCTCCAAATGATAGTTCTAGTTGCTAGATTAACTTATGGTCTTGACTTTATTAGTCAAAATTCCTTACATGACCCTAATTTCACCAAAATTACAACCATGCCACTCACTTAGGTCAAAATTACTATTTTTCCCTTTTGACTTTTAGGTGCCAAATAATACTTAGGAACTTACCTTTACTTACACTTAGCTTGTCTTTCTTGCTTAATAAGATGCGAAATTGAGGTACTTAAGTGAAAACACTTATATAAAACATACATACTTGGTCAAATCCAGTCGTTGACTAGTGAGTTGTCAAATCCTCCCCTCATTCAAAAATTTGGTCACCAAAATTCTAACTCAATCTAGTAAAATCACTTGGATATTACTTTTGCATATCCTCTTCGATTTCCCAAGTTGCCTTTTCCTCCCAATAGTTAGACCATAGTACCTTTATTATTGGGATCCACTTTGTTCTTAGTTTCCTAACTTGGTGGTCAATAAATTTGACGGGGTACTCTTCATAACCTAAGTTCTCCTTTATTAGTACGAAGGATGGGACTAACACTTGTCTGAGCTTCACAATGCATTTCTTTAAGAAACTCACATGAAAGACATGTGAACATGGGCCAAACTTGGTGGCAAAGCCAATTGATAAGTTCCCCACCCTCTCAAGAATTTCAAAGGGACTAATATACCTTGGAGCCAACTTACCCATTTGGCCAAACCTAGCCACACCCTTCATCAGGAAAACCTTAAGGAGTACCTAGTCTTCTGCATCGAACTTCAAGTTTTTCCTTTGCACATTGGCATACTTAGCCTGCCGATCTGAGGCAGCCTTGATCCTTGTTTGGATTAACTTAATATTTGTCGTAGTCTCAGCAATGATTTCTAGGCCACCAACTACTTCATTTGCCTTATTTGCCTAACAATGAGGCATCAAACACTTACACCTTTACAAAGCTTCATAGGGCGCCAACTTAATATCGTATTGATAGCTATTATTGTAAGCAAACTTAATCAAGGGCAGGTGTTAGTCGCAATCCCCTCTAAAGTCCATCACACAATTTCACAACATGTCTTCCAGGGTCTTAATCACCCGCTCAGTTTGCCTATTAGTTCGAGGGTGAGAAGTAGTACTTAGGCTTATAGTGGAACTTATATCCTTTTGGAAGGCATTCCAGAACCTAGAGATAAAACGAGGATCTCTTTTAGATACAATATAATTAGGGAATCCATGGAGTCTCACCACTTCCCAGATATACAACTAGGCTAATTTCTCCATGGTACATATAATCTTAATAGGGATAAAGTGTGCCGACTTTGTTAAACTAGCCACCACCACCCAAACTGAGTCATGTTGACTTCTTGTATTAGGTAATTCAACACAGAAGTTCATGGTGATGGATCCCCATTTTCTCTCGGGGAGGGGTAAACTTTGCGACATTCTTGATGGCCTTTAGTGCTCTACCTTCACCATTTGACAAGTGAGGCACTTAGACACAAACTCATATATGTCTCCCTTAAACTTTGGCCACAAAAAATGAATCTTAAGCTCATTGTACATCTTATTCACACCAGCGTAAACATTAAGCTTACTTGTATGTGCCTCATGCAACACTTGTTGCCTTAAGTCACTTGGCATATAGAGCCGGTCACCATAGTAGAACAACCCATCCTTATACTAAAATTCTTTCAGTACAGTACCATGCCTTTCCGCCCAAAAAGCTTTCTTCAAGTTCAGGTCCTTGTACTAAGCTTCCTTAACCCTAGCCAGCCACATTGACCGAATCTCTAAGAGCATAACTTGAGCCCTTTCCTAATCTAGCCAAATTATAAACAGGACCAAGAATTATTCCACGTTGGAACTTTCTGAGGTACTGGTCACTTGATCCTTAGAAAGAATCACCCTAGAATTCTTATGGCTCAAGGTATTGGCAACCACATTGCCTTTACCTGAACAATTATTTATCGAGCAATCATAATCCCTGATATACTCGATCCACCTCATCTGCTTCATGTTCAGGTCCTTTTGGGCAAACAAATACTTCAGACTCTTATAGTCTATAAAGATCTTAAATGACCTTCCTATAAGGTAATATCTCTAAAGCTTCAGGGCGAACACCACAGCCGCCAACTCAAGATCATGCACTAGGTAGTTCACTTCATTAGGCCTTAACTACCTAGACTCATACGTAATCACTTGCTTATTCTACATCAACACACATCCTAATCCTATCCTAGATGCATCAGTATACACCAAAAAAGTCTTATGTAGATTTAGTAGGTTTAAGATAGGAGAAGAAATAAACCTTTTCTTTAGCTCCTGAAAAATTTTTTTCATACTTAAAAGTTCAGATGAAATTTTGTGCCTTCTTTGTCAAGGCAGTCAATGACGAAGTTATCACAGAAAATTTCTTAATGAACCTTTGATAATAGTCATCTAATCCCAAAACACTTTGAATTTCAGTCACAGTTATTGTGTGTTTCCACTCCCTCACTGCCTTTGCCTTTTCTAGGTCAACATTTAGTCCCTGAGCATTTATGATATGCCCAAGGAAAGGAATCTCACTTGTCCAGAATTGGCACTTAGATAGTTTGCATAATACTGGTTGTCTCTAAGTACTTGCAAAGTTATCCTTAAATGTTCCTCATGTTCATAGGGAGTCTTAGAATACACCAAAATATCATCAATGAACACCTCAACAAACTAATCTAGGTAGGGCCTAAAATTCTAATTCATGCATCCATAAAAACTACTGGAGCATTAGTTACTCCAAAAGGCATAACTGTGTACTCATAATGCCCATACCTAGTCCTGAATGTAGTATTTAGGATAGCCTCATCATTTACTCTTATCTGGAAATATCCAGACCTTAGACCTATTTTGAAAAATACCTTTGCCCCTCTTAACCTATCAAATAAGTCATCAATCCTGGGCAATGGATATTTGTTCTTTACAATTACTACATTCAGTTTTCTGTAATCTATACACAACTGTAAGGTTCCATCCTTTTTCTTTACAAAAAACACCAGGGCACCCCATGGGGAAATACTTGGCCTTATAAAGCCTTTCTCAAATAGTTCTTCTAACTATTTTTTTGGCTCATCCATTTCAGGTGCTGACATCAAATATAGGGATATGGAAATTGGTTCTGCCCTAGGCTGTAAGTATATGAAGAATTCAATTTCCATATTTGAAGGTAATTCTGGGAGGCCTACAGGAAAAACTTCTAGAAATATATTGGCTATTGGGATTTCCTTAAGTTGCTCCTTAACTGCCACTTCATTCAATGAGTAATATTCTTCCTCACTCACAATGGGAATAAACTTCATCAACTTGAAGTGCAAGCTTTTGGCAATACTTGTTAAACCATCTATGCAAGTCACACTTACTCCTGAAGCATCCTCAACTGTGACCTTACAACCTGCATAGTCGATCTGGGCCTTAAGCCTACTTAACCAATCCATTTCAAGGACAATGCCATATGGGATAGAGGTCAAAACTCATAGTTCACACAAAAATCTATGGCACCCTAACTCTAAAGGATGCCCCTTAACCATTTTGTTGAGTGCTTAATTCAACAGTCAAAGTTGTTGACTTTTCGGCAACTTTAACCGTTAATTACTTGCATATCTTCACGTTTATCTTAATTTTTCTTGCTTTCATTATCTTTCTACAGGTGGGATGGTGTTGTGGACATGGAGGATTGGAGCAGGATTAAGTGAGACGGAGTTTGGGCAAGTGAAGCGGTGGAAGCTGGAAATCAAGGCTGGCGACGCGTCGTCAGAATTTTGCGACAGTTGGCGACGCGTCGCCAACATTAGCAACGTCATGTCCATTTTTCATCAGCTAGCAACGCGTCGCCAGCAATTTGACCCAGTTGGCAACGCATCACCAGCGCCTGCTCTATTTCACCGAATCTTAAAATTTAGATTGTCCCCCACACTTCCTACCTGGTAACCTAGCCTTTGAGAGGGATTCTTATCCTTTTAGGGTTTTGGGAAGAGGAATCAAAAAGGGAAATGACCTGAGGTATAAATAGAAGAAGGAAGGAAGAGCCCAAAGGACACCCACCTTGGCATCATCTTCTTCACATCATTTTCTGGGAATTTCCACCATTTTGGAAAGAGTTTTTAAGCATGGAGAAGGAAACTAGAGTTAAAGAGGCTTAGATTCTTAGGGTCCATCTTAGGTTTCCTCTTTTCCTTTTCTCTTTTTGTTGGATTCTTATGGTTAGTTTGTTTATTGCTTCATTTTTTAACATCATGTTGGATTGTGAGTAGTTGCTCATATTTCTCTAGGATGACACTCATTGACCTTGCTATTCAATGGATTTCTATTTATGTTTGATGAATGTGGATTACTTGTGTTGCTTCTTCTTGAGCTAATTGTTATGTGTTGAAAGGCCTTCATATACATTTTACTAATTCACTTAGTCCTTGAGAGAGGATTATTAGGTGACGCAAAAAGAAGGAAGGGGGCATAATGGGTCTCTTGGATTAAAGGTAATTTAGGAATCCATTAGGTGTTTAAGGAGGGATTAAGGCTTAATCCACCTTAGGTTAAATCTTGAGCTTGAGTATTGCCTTGTTTAATCTTTGGTGAGCAAAATCTTATCTTGGGAAATGAGGTTTTGAACTTTGTACCTCATCACCACACAAGGGGAGTCCACCTTAGGGCCTCATTTATCATGGGTAACAAGGAAGGGAGTGGAATTCTAGAGAGATAGTTTTCCCATTTTTAGCCCATTTCACAAGTGTAATTTAGTACTTTGTGCATCTCTAGAGCCTTTCATCTTCTAGTGCTTGGTAATTAGGAACTTCATTCCCTCTATTTCAGTACTTATCCTTGGTTAATTAGGTAGCTCGAGTAATAAAACTTCAATTCCTGGTAAAAAAATCTCATTATCCCTTGGGACAATACCCATATTTGCCTTGTAATACATGACGACTTTGTACACTTGTAGGTAAATGAAAAACTCTTGGTTTTACAACACATTTCATTGGTGAAAATGATATTTCTTCCTGAAGTCTTAATAAATCTCATTTCATCCATCAAGGTTCTTTGCAAACCCAACTTGATAACCATGCTCAAGGAAATGACAAAAATAGTAGCACCAGTGTCAAACAAAATCTTAATACTACTATCCTGAACATTAAAGTTACCTTGTATAGTCGTTGGCTCTCTGGGTGTCTGGCCCATCAAAGTAAAGACACGTGGCTGCACAGGGGCTCTAGCAGATGCATTCCCAACTCCTGAGGCTTATAGTCTTCCTTAGCCTTGCTCTTGCCTAAGCCTTTGGGCACTCCTTAGCCCAATGTCCAGGCTGGCTGTAGTAATTGCAGAGATCGGTCTAAAGAGTGCATGGTTTGTTACCATGAAACCTTTGACACTTAGGGTAACAGCCCTTCTCGACCTTCTTGTTTTTCTTGGAAGGACCTTGGTCTCATCCCAGGTTAGGCCTCTTACCCGACAACCTTGAGTGCACCAAGACCTTTGGCTTAACTGCCTTATCCTTCTGTTTCATGTCCACCAACTATCTTTCCAATGCCGAGGCCTTTTAAACGGCCTCATGATATGTCCAGATTCCAATAACGGTCAAGAAATTCCTTAACTCCCCTTTAAGTCCATGAATGAACTTCTTTGCATTAAGTTCATCCTTCCTGGCCAAGTGAGGAGCATATCCGAAAAGAGAACTAAACTCCCTCTCATACTCATGGACTGTTAAGCTCCCTTGAACCAACTCATCAAAATTTATCCTCTTTTGATCTTGGGCCGCCTCACTATTGAATTGATTTCAAAATTTCTTCTCAAATTCAATACAATCAAGTTCTTTGGGCCTTTACCTAGGTCTTCATTGCAAGACTTAAGTCTCTATGAAATCCTTTCACCACAAAGAAGCCTTGCCTTCTAAAAAGAAAAGCACCAAATCCATCTTGGCCCTGTCATCCAACTTCATGCTCTTGAAGATCTCATTGATTTGGTACAACCATCCTTCGGTTGTATTGGGGCCACCCACTCCATTGAACTTTAAATTGTTCATCTTACGGCATATCGAAATGAGTCCCTTATGGTCTGAAATAACCAATCTTCTCCTCCTCAAAGTACCCTTAATTCTTTTATCATCTATTTCAACTTCCCAGAACAAAAAAAAAATCTCCCTTTATCATCAATTTGTTTAGGGATGTCAACGAATATCCAGCCCAGCGGGGATCCTGATGCATCATACCCGATGGGTCAGTTTTTTTTTTTACAATTAAACGGATATGGGGTGGATATGATTTTTTTTTCACCTGCCGGATATGGGTAGGGTGCGGGTTTAAGGTCTATCCGCCTCATCTATGTATATGTTATTACATATTTACTTAGCATCAATAACGATCTCTTCTAATTAGGAAATATCTACTATGTTTGTGATGTACTGATTCTAAAGTGCGTTTTTTGTAATGTGTTGGTCTGTTTAGAGTGTGAATTTATGTATTATATTTTCTTGTGGTATCTCTTCTATTTTTTTCTCATATTAATAATGTTTTTGATGCCTTTGATCGATGCAATTTATAGCTTCTTGCTTGATTTTTTGGTTGTGTGTATGAGTGGGAAAGTATGGTGGATGAACAGGTTTTTACCCAATCATACTCGCCTAAAAATAGGTAGGATATGAGTGACAAAATTATTTACCCGATGGACGATGGCTAGGACAATGGTAGGGCGTCTAATGTAGTGAGTAGGATATGGTATTACCCTCTCATCCTATCTCATCCAACCTATCGACGTCCCTAAATTTGCTATCGATTCCGACTTCAATTTCGATTCATTTTTTCCAATTTCGATAGTTTAAGGGTTGCTGGTAAAGGCATTGGGCTTTGGGAGAAGCGATCGAGAAGGGGTGAGGCAGACGACGAAGCATAGTTAGGGTTTGGAAAGAGGAAGCGCCGGCGGTGGGTTTGAGGCAGGCAAGACGGATGGGGGTGGAGGTCGACAAAAGCGGGGATGGCAATTACTGGAAAAATTGAACAAAATCAAAGGGGAAAATGAAAGAAAGCAAATGAAGGAAGAAAACGAAGGAAATCAAGGGAAAAGCCGGTGAGTCATGAGATGTCGGCGAAACTGTCATTTGAAACTGTCATCGAAGGGCGGAGAGGGGATGTCACTGTTAGCGGCATCAATGATGATTCTGATGCCATAATTGGCAAGTGCGGAGGGCAGCAAATTTGGGAAAGCTTCGATGTGGTTGAGGGAGGGAGGAGCAGAGGAGCAAGCGAGTCAGAGGGAGAAGGATGGGATGGCAGAGGAGTTGGTGAGTCGGAGGGGCTGCCGAGTCCGAGGGTGGAGGATGGGGCAGCGAAGTTGGGGCGGAGGTGGAGAGGTGTGCAGTATTCTTTTTTTTGTGTTTTCCCATAAGTTAGAATGGAAGGGAGAACGTGTGTTGGATTTAGGAGTTAAGGGTAATTTGAGTAGGACGGAAGAAAATATAAAGATTAAAATTAGAATTTTGCGAAAAATTCTACCACATTTTATTGTGAAATTAATAAAAGGACCATGGCTGAGACAAAAATAGGGAGATTAGAGATTTTAAAAGAACAAAATGAATGTTAGAGACCATTTTAGAATGATACGAAAAGGTTATAGAGCATAAATGAATTCTACCCTATAAGAAAATTATGAACTCTAAATTTACCTATTTTCTCAAAATTATTATCCTTCTGTCTAAAAAAGGATTCAACATATTCTATTTTGGGTTATTTCAAAAATCTTTAACATTTTCATATTTAGAAAATTATTTTACCATATTAACATTCAAACAATCATTTTAATATATATTTTTCCATTTTTTTAATTTATGTGTAACAAGTGAAGGATAAAAGTGAAAATATTATAAATTAGTGAAAATAATATAAATTTCTTTCTCTTTTTCAAACTTCGTGCCAGGTTCAAATGTTTCATTCAAATGGGATAGAGGAGTATTATCTACTGTTCTATCCTCATATCTTAATACTCTTATATTAGCTATTTTGAATACCGAAAAAAGATTAATTACAAGTTGCCTTGTCAGGTTTATGTGATATTATGCTTTGCCCAACCTGTTTCAGATATATACATTTTGTCCCTACATCTTTTACATTGTCTAATAGCAACTTCTGAATTTGAATTTAAATTGTAAAGTAGTTATATTCTGGTAATTTCAGTCTGTATAATATTTTTTAATAGTTAAGGGATATTTTAACTTATTAGTTTTTCTTTACGTAAATTTTAAACAGTTTTTTGAAGAGGTTAAAGTGTACGGCATGGGGCAAAGCGTATATTTCTGAAATAGAGGAACAAATTATATTATCACTTAAATCTTAGCGGGTTAAATTGTAGTTAACCCAAAAAATTCTACCAACATAGGATGAGCTCAAGTTGATGTCAACCGGCATCGACTGGCGGACTGGGCAGACTTCTTCTTCCTATGCCGTCCATTTTCGGGTCCTTGAAAATTAATGGGAAATTGTTGAAAAACCCCCTGAGGTTTAATGGATATTTCACTTATACCCCTTCTGTTTGAAAATTTTCCACCTTACTTCCTAAACTTTAATACATCCTTCAATTACCCCCTTCCATAATATTGAGGACCAAAATGCTCTTTTCCCAATTTTTTTAATGTTTATCTTTGGAAAAATAATTTAGAAAATTTTTATTTTGGTAATTAGAAATTTAGAAAATGTTGACAACACTTTTTACCATCTCATATCAATTTAAATATGTACTATCTAGTTAGTTAATTAATATTAATAAATTAAAATTATAGTCTTTACAGAAATGTAGATTTTTATAGTAATAAGTCATATAAATACTAAAATGAATACTTAAAATAAAAATAAAATATGTTTATATGAACTTTTACATACTGGTATATGAACATTAATGCACTTGTCAAGTATGGACACTACATTTACTTAATCTAATTGCCCAATAATTATTGTATAATTACTAGAAATTTTAAATTATTAATTTTTCTTTACTTAAAGAAATAAATTCTTTTTTCTATTATTGATGAACATTTCACCTAGGTAAAATTTCAAAAAGGTGGCAATTATGATAGAAAAAATGTGTAGAAACCTTATGAAGCATTGAAAGGTGAGATTATTTTGCATTAGTTTTAATGTATTGTTGTACATTATTATTATATAAAATTATTATTTAATTTATTTCAAAAAAAAATTATTATTTACTCAAAATGTCAATTTACTGAACTTTACATTTTAAGAAGTCTAAAACTACCTAGAAAGTCACAAAAATATATTTTAAAATTATTTTTAAACATATTAAAGTGTAGGATTTTAATAAATTAATAATTTTAGCAAAATAATCAATTTATATAAGAATGATAAAATGATCTAATTCTAAGATTTACTTTAATTAACTTACATATGGCCCATTTTATATACATATAATTGAAGTAATTATTATATTATAGACATGTTAGACTTCCTTAAAAAATAAAAGTGTACGAAGTAATAAGAAAAAGTATCTAAAATGATATGTAAAACTATCAATTATATGTTTTTATTTAATTAATATAGTTTCCCCTCTGATATTATCTAACACAATACTCTTGGCAAATTTTTGCATTTGTTAAATAACATATGACAGTTGTTACATCCAGTAAGTAAGGGGTAATCGTTGGTTATAAAACTGAGGGGCATAAGTATGAGTACCTTTTAACCTAACCTATGAAGTTGCAAGTAACCATTTTTCACAAATTGTCATATTGACTTTGACATAGTATTTCACTTAGCTTTTTTATATCCAATTATACACCGATACTTAAATTAATTTTTAGAAGGTGTGTTATAAAATTAACATATTTTTGTGCTTTGAAATGATAAATTGGAATACAAAGGAAAAAAAAATTAGGGCATAGTCTGAGTCTGTCTTTGAAATAGTATGATATAGATATTTGCTAACATTTGTCTTTCTTTTACAAATTGAAGTAATTATTATATTATAGATATCTAAAACTTCCTTCAAAAATAAAAGTGTATGAAGTAATAAGTAAAAGTATTTAAATTAATATGTAAAACTATTATATGCATATAAAATGGACAATATGTAAGTTAATTAAAGTAAATCTTAGAATTAGATCATTTTTGCATCATTCCTACATAAAGTGATTATTTTTCTAAAATTATTAATTTATTAAAATCCTGCACTTTAATATGTTTAAAAAATAATTTTGTGACTTTCTAGGCAGTTTTAGACTTCTTAAAATGTAAAGCTTGATAAATTGACAAATTGAGTAAATAATTATTTTTTTTTTAAATATAGTAAATAATAATTTTATATAATACTAATGTACAAAAAAAAATTAAAACTAATGCAAAATAAACTCACCCTTCAATGCCTAGTAAGGTTTCTACACCCTCTTTCTATCATAACTGTCACCTTTTTGAAATTTCACCTAAGTGAAATGTTCATCTACTATAAAAAAAATTTTCTTTCTTCAAATAAAGAAAAATTAATAATTTTAATTTCTAGTAATTATACAATAATTTTTGGGCAATTAGATTAAGTAAATGTAGCGTCCATACTTGATAAGGGCATTAATGTTTATATACCAGTATGTAAAAATTCATATAAATAGATTCTATTTTTGTTTTAAGAATTCATTTTAGTATTTACGTGATTTATTACTATAAAAATCTACAATTTTGTAAATACTATAATTTTAATTTATTATTATTAATTAACTAACTAGATAGTACATATTTAAATTTATATGAGATGGTAAAAAGTGTTGTCAACATTTTCTAAATTTTTAATTACCAAAAGAAAAATTTTCTAAATTATTTGTCCAAATATAAAAATTGAAAAAATTGGGAAAGGGGCATTTTGGTCCTCAATATTATGGAAGGGGGTAACTAAAGGATCTTTAATCATCAGGGGGTAAAGTGAAGGATTTCCAAATAGGAGGGGGTAAGTGAAATATCCACTAAACCTCAGGGGGTTTTTTAAAAATTTCCCAAAACTAATCCAAGCCCCATAACCAATCGTTAAGCCAGCTATCCACTAGCTAGCTAGACCTAGACTTATTAGTGAGACTTCAGGTCAATAGGTCATTTGCCCATGTCGTACGTCAACCAAGCTTGGATCGTACTGTTTAATGATTTGAAATAAATTCTAAAATTGAAAAAGGACTTAGCAAATAATTATAGTTTTAAGAGAGATGACTAACTTTTATACCCTATAAATTTTTTTTTCAAAAAACATGGCAATTGGTTGATTGGTGAAATGATGAATTGTTGATTTGTATGACTAGGAAGCATGAAAATTTGACAAAATTTCACAAGTTATTAATATATGAGATGACTTTTCTTGGCTTTGCCAAAAATTGATATGAAAAGTTGAAACTAGATTCTTATATTCACAAGAAAAGAATTTGTAGTAAAAAATTTGATGTATTATTTATTTGGAAAACTATTTCACATAATGAGCTGGTCAAAAATAAAATCTATAAATAGATTCATTGAAGAAAACTAAGGGGTGTTTGTTCTTGAGGATCACCAAGCAAAGATGTGCATATCGTGTGAGAGTGTACAAAAAAAAAAAAAGGAGCTTTTGGATGCAAAGCGGTAGAGAAAATGTTTTATGCATCATGTAGATATGTTTGACTTGTTTAAAAATAAGGCGTGCATTATGTCTAGAATGCACACCATTTAAAATGGTGTTTTTGGGTACTGAATAATGAAAGTGGTGTTGTGTATTGTATAGTAAAGTAAGTTAAGCACTAAGTTATATGTGGTTTTGTGTGTGAAAGATGTATGTATATGAGACAAAAGTCAAATGTATAAATGACAAAATATAATGGTTATAAAAAAACAGAGAGAAAGAAGAAGGCCAGATGCTAAAAGTGAAAGGTCATACATGAAGTCTTTGCAATTCTTATTATTTTACTGATATTGGTAGCTATTTCTCTTTCGTGAACAAAGAATAGTTGAAAATTGAACCATTTAAATTGTGTAGTTCATAAAATGTAATTTACTTCTTTCTCCTTATTAGTGGAAAACTTAACTATCCTTTAAGAACCTCACCTTAGATTTGTGTGTATGCCATTTTCACCGCCTAAACTCTTGGCTAATCTAACTTCTATGAATTCTCTCATTCTTGATAATTGTTGGCTATAGGGACATTTCCAATAAAAATTTTTCATTTGCCAAACTTGTAAGTTCTTAATGTAGAGAGGAATGAAAAACTCATTGGTCAACTGCCTGAGTTTTTCTCGAGTTCTCACCTTGATACACTTAGACTTGCTTCTACAAGCTTTTTTGATAGTCTACCAGCTTCAATAGGAAATTGTAATTCCTCAACTAAGATGGTTGTTAGAGTTTCTGCCATCTAAGGTCCAATTCCTTCATCATTAGGCAAACTAACCAAGTTGAACTATCTAAAATCACAGCGAATAATTTCATAAGAACAATTATTTCTTCACTAGCATACTTCACAGAATTTATAGACCTATCATTTGCAAGGAATAACCTCAGCAGGAATCCTTTTCTTAGTTCACTGGTTAGCACAAGTTTGCTTGCCTTAACCTTGAAAAGACCAATCTAGTTTTTGGTTTTCCATCTACTCTTAGAAACTTGACTCAACTTACTAGTTTAGATTTGGGAAAACATAAACTTCCTAGCCCAATTCCATCCTAGCTTCCAAATGTTACCCAACTAGTCCTTCTATACCTTATCAGTAATCAATTTCATGGCCCAATTCCAAGGTAATTTGTAGACTCTTCAATCTTTGAATTTTGTTTATGCAAAATAACGACTTCACTTGAACTTTAGGAGTGGAGACACTCTTCAATTTAAGCAAATTGAAAGCTCTAGATTTAGGGTACAACCAATTATCATTGCTCACTCAAACTGATACAAATACTACCTTAAAACTTACATATTTAGGCTTAGGTGCATGTATTGAGGGAGTTTCTATGTGTCATTTAGAACAAGATGGTTTGAAGATGATGGACCCCTTTTAATAACAACATCCATTGCAAGATATCGAACTGGATATAGAAAGCAAGTAGAAGAATAAAAATTATCAGCGACCACTTTTAAGCTTAAAAGTTAGGCACTCATCTTTAAGTGCTACCAGTTATGCACTCATCTTTTAAAACCTTATAGCTAGGCACCTTTAGTCGAGATAAATTCCAAGGAGGTGATGCCATTATTGACCTTTTTGCTTGACACATGTGATATCTTATCTCACTTGCCCTGTGAGAATCCTTTCTTATTGGCTCGCAAGAATCTCTCACTTGACCCATAAGGTTTCCATCTTTTCTCACTTGACTTGTCATAATCCTTCTTGCTTAACCCGCAAAAGTCCCTCATTTGATCCATGACATTTAAATCTCAACTCACTTGACCTGTAACAATCTTTCTTGCTTGACCTGCAAGAGTCTTTCATTTGACCTATAAGGTTTACTTCTTATCTTACTTGGCCAGTGAAAATTCTTCTTGCTTGACCCCGTAAGAAGTTCTTGTCAACTTTTGAGACAAATCAACTGCTCTTCAAAGCCTCTAAGACAAATTAGACCACTCTCAGCAATCTTTGGGATGACCCAAGCTATCTGCATCAAATATTCAGGACAAACCATACCATTTTTGTCAATTTTTTAGAAAAACCAAACCACTCTCAAAAGCATTTGAGACAAATCAAACCGTTCTCGGTAACTTCTAGGACAAACTAGACTATTCCCATGAATTTTTTAGGACAAATCAGACCATTCCCATAACCCTTTGAGACAAATCTGACCACTCTCAAAAATCCATTTTGATTCATCGATAAGGCAAAATGAGTATTACCAGCATCAACTCACTGCGGTCTAACAAAAGTGAGTTAATGGAGAGCAAATTGTTAACACTCATTTTGACATTCATTTAAATGTCTTAGACTAGATTAGACAAATGTAAGTTAATTAGTTTCTAGGGGTATTTTCATAATTTTGAGCCTCAAAATTTTTGTGTCATGTTCCAAAGTTTGTTTGTGCTTCCCTAAATTTTATTTAGGTCTTAATTAGGTTGTTTTTCATATTTTAGTGTAAAATTTGAGTCATTTGAGTAATTTTTTATTAAAATTGCTCTTAACTACAAATTTTGGGTTTTAATTGGTCAACTTGTGTAAGTTTAGGCCATCGTTGGAAAATCCTACAAATTTTTTAGCTTAATTGACTAATCTTTGGGCTTCTTCTGCTTGACTGAAAAATCTATGAGAAGTCTTAGCTTAATTGAAGGTTTTACATCAGTTTGGGCTAGGCAAGAACTTAAGAGAGAATCAAGGACTAAATCCTTACTTATTAAATCTCCTAAAATTCTATCCTAATCTAATTCAAACATTAAATCTTTCCTTCGAGATCAAGACATGCTATAAATATGGCCCTTTTAGCTAGGAAAAAAAAGCACAAATCCCCAAGCCCTACGCTCCTAATTAAGAAAATGCAAAACTACACATTTGGTCCTTGATTATTCACTTCCAGCCACCAAAACCCTAAACGCTTCCGCCACCACCCTCAAGGCCCACTACTGCCTCTGGCCGCCTACCCAGCCTTCACTGTCGGTCCTAACCGCTCTGCATCACCTCCGACCGCTGTCCCAAGACATCCCAGAGCGTCACCAACCAATGGCGACACTTAATCGAAACGAAGAAGAGCTTGGTCTTGCCGTGATTCAGGTTCAATCTGCCACGATCTTCTCATCACAGTCTGCCACGCTTCCTCTCAGAGGCCACCCTACTCATTGCCGTCAACGCCTAACCACTCGATCGTTTGTCCATCGATGCTACATAAGGAATCGAAGAAGAACCCGTTTCGTGACTTGGACCCCTAACCCAATGCGACTCACTTCAAAACCCAACCCAGACCAATCTGGTAGAACCTTGACTTTGTTCTTCAGTTTTTTTTGTTTTATTTGATTGAGTCACTAACTTCTTTTTTCTGTTTGCAGGTTGGTCACTAGAATTTTCATTTTTTTTTATAATTTATCACTGACAGAATCTTTTTTCTTTGTGTTTTGGACATGTTTTTAGTAAATTTGGCTAACGATTTCCTTGTTTTCTCGTGTTTAGTCAATTAAATTTTATTTTCATTTTATTTATTATTTTCATTTATCTATTTTAATAGTGTTTTGTGCTAAAATAGTATTATTTTCTTTTTCTGTCTTTTTCTAGTGGTTGTTTCACCAATAGTTTTCATGCAAGATTTGTTTGTGTCAATTGAGTGTTTTGGGGATTTTTTTAAATTAATTTTAATTTTATTTCAAATACTTAATTATCTATTTTTATTTTTATTTTTTTTATTGTCATCTTTTCAGAGTCTTTATTAAAATTTTTTTAGACCATTCAAAAAGTATCATTACCGCTTTGAGGTTATTTTGATCATCCTCAACACCAAGCTCTGCACCACGAGGTGATATGGCCACCCTTGTCGCAGCCAACTTACCAACCATCCAACTACCCGTCCTAGCTAGTCACCTAAGCTTTCCATTCATATAGGACCAAATTATGTAGGCTTTGATCCTGACTCACTCTCTGTTACGTAGCCAGCTTGAGAGTTCAGCCCAAGTTCAAGCCTCATAACTAAAAGGCCAAAATGCACAAATGGTCCTCCAACTTGACAAACTCGACCGAATTAGTCTTTTTTGTTTGACTCAGTATGAGTTAGTCCTTTAACTTTCCAGATTGAGCGTTTTAGTCCATAAACTTTGCTAAACAAAACGGTTTACTCTAGTTTATAACGGAAAGTGGCCAAGTTGGATAACGTCTTCTATTAGGTGGGGAAGTGGATTGAAAATTAAAACGAATAGAGGGTAGTCACTTTATTTGTTCGAGTTTGGCTGTTTGTTGACAGAGGAAAGTGGTACGGAAGAAATCAGGAGATGGAGGCGCAAGTGGCAGTCATCGTCATCGTGAAGGTGGCGGAGGATCAAGCGGCAGTCATCGCAAAGGTGTCGAAAGATCAAACGGCACTCATCGCGAAGGCGGTGGAGGATCAAGCGGCACTCATCGCGAAGGCGATGGAGGATTAAGCGGCGGAGGATCGCTAATGTTGCACGATTCAATTAAGTCCCGATGGACTGAAGGTAAGCAATCAGTGACAGAAGCAGCAGCGATGGAGACCTATTTTTGTGGTTTGCCGGCGAAGATTTACACGGCCTGGAGAGACACCAAGAATGTCGGTCGAAGGTTCTTTGGTTGCTCAAAGTATCGGGTAAGTGCTTCATCCTTTGTGTGCAAGTGAATGTCGGTCAGAATGCAGAGTTTGGGTTGGTTTGTGTTTTGTGCTTTTGTCTAATTATTCTTATTATTATTATTATTATTATTTGCTTTTGAAGGATGATCCGTCTATTGAGTTGAAAGATTGGTGCAATATGTTGGTGTGGATTGATTCGGAATTGTGTCAGCGTTCGAGGGATATAATTAGAGAGTTACGTTTGAAACAGATAAAGAGTGACTCTGAAATTGGAAGGCTGAAGTGGCAAATTGGAGATGGTGGTGCCGACTATGGATGGGAGCAACAGATTCAGGTAATCCTGACGGAAGTAGAGTTGTTGAAGGTGCTAGTACTTAGAATTGAGAAAGGGTTAAAACGAAGCATGTTTGGAAGTATTATGTTTGCTAGATTGTTTGTTTTGACTGTGGTGTTGGTTGCTGGGTTTATGCGTGTTGGAAATGGTTACTTGATGATAGGAATGTAATGAGTAGGCTAAGGTTTGGCATAGGAGAATGTGGTAGGATAGGAGAAACGTAATGGTTTTTTGTTGCTGGCTTTCCTTCTAATATGTAAACAGAATTGTTTATGGAAATGAAAGTGCCTAATTTCTGGTGTTTGCATTAATGCCTCTGACTTTGTATTCTTATGGAAACATATGAATGTAAAGAGTAATGAGAAGAGAGGACTGACATAAGTAGAATATATGTGATAATAATAGCATGAGCCAATACATAATGGTTCAAAACCATTCATATACACTGACAGAAGGCTCATTCTAAATAACATGAGCATAAAGGAAGTTTCATGTACAAAATGATATAACTACTAATTGCTTTGTAGTAATTGTAAATACAAAAGTAATGTGAGCAGCTGATTATGCATAATCAGAGGGCAATAGTTAGAGAGCTAGGCTGATTTCGCATAATCAGTTAGCAAGTTTTGAGCTGGCTTGTTTCCTATGCTGGTTTTCTGAACAAAATTAAACAAAAGGGAAGTGGTTCTTCCATTGTATCATAGCAACTGTTGAGAGGGCAATCCATGCTATTAAGAAAAAGAAAAAAAAAAGTATCATTATGACTGGTATTATTTACTGAATTAAAACATGAGCGCATATTTAATATGTTTCTTACATTTAGTATGTTTCTCCCTTGTGCATCTGTGTAAATGCCCATACCAACTATCGTTCCTCTGCCCCTACCCTTGCCCATCCCCTTTCCTCTACCCCATACACCACCTTTGCCCTTGCCTCGATAAATTGTAAACTTTTCATATATTGTACTACTGGCAGCAACAAAAGTCTGAAGAACAAGTTCCATGTATCAGTAGTACATAAAGAAGGTAAATGTATGCGAAACGTATATATCTTTTGCAGTGAAAATATTATACTGAAAAATTTCAAAGTTTTTGCAAGGTTGGCTCATATGGACTGATTTAACATTAAGTCTCCTCCAGGTTTGAACAATAGGTACTTTAGGCCAGTTTTCCAGAATTAGCTTGCTTTTTTTATCTGTGTATAAATATGTGCTTGTTTATTGAGTAAAGATTATGTTAAAACCAGATAGTTGACTAACCATGTTTGAGTTGCTTGAACCTGCCATTGAATGTTGACTTGCACCATGCTCAGCAACATTATGTAACCCTTCATCTCCCTATGAAAAATCAAAGACATGGAAAAACCTTGTAAATTAGTAGCAGGAGACTAGAATTCATTTGATATGGAAAAAAACAAGAATTTTACTCTCATCTGAGATTCATGATATGACTCGCTTCTTGATCCATCACAACTCCTGCTATTGTGTCCAAGTTCTCCACATTTTTTACATTTCATTTTCCTGCTTTCTTTTGTAAGCCTGTTGTTATTCTTTTTAGGATGATATCTTGATCACTTTCTTGCCTTCTTGGGCCTTCTAGGCATTGCTTTTTCAAATGGAGGTTTAAGAATTCCAAAACCATTATTCTCCCACATGTCTTCACCAGACATTACCCCAATTGAGTAGGCATATGACTTCATAAATATTTCATTTGTATACCAGTTTGACAGATAGTCCATTGGTTTCTCTGCATTGCTGATTATTGCTTTGCATGCATGCATACATGGAATGCCGGATAATTGCCAACCTCAACAATCACAACTCTTGATGTCAAGTTGTACTGAGAACTTACTATTATAGCTCTTCACCTCATATCCTTGGTCACCATTACATGTTGCACGCCATTTAAAGCTCTCATTAATATATTTTTGGAGTTTCAACAGCACCCTTTTCCCATACTTCCCCTGTCATTTCTTACCAAAAGCTTTTCTTTTCACTTGCCTTAGCATTATGTACTCTCATATATCTTCGAGCATTGATATTATGGGCTTACTCCTAGCCCTAACAAGAACGAAATTAAAGGTCTCGCAACAGTTGTTGTCCACTGAGTCACATTTCACCATCGTTGAAAAGTAAGCTCTACACCATTTGGTTGGGTCAACTCTGATTGCAACAGCACTACCACCTTCAGCTAACTTTTCCAAATCCTCTAGGTTCCTTTTTAAAAGCTCGCTCATTCGTAGATTTTGCACATACATTAAGTGCTTTTTTCAGTGCTTCTCCTCTGAACTTACTAGACCAGTTGGTGTAGATATGCCTTGCGCATAATGTATGAGCTACACCATGGACTAGACCCTACAATAAAACAGTTCAAAAGTTTTTTGTCTTGAACAACACAATTAAATTAATTCAGCAGATTTTTGTCTTGAACAACAGAATTAATTAATTCAGTAGATTTTTAAATACTTGCAGGAACTTTGACGATGCCATCAGCAATGTAATAGACACAAAGTGAAGGTAATTCTATCTAGAATAAGCATCAAGATGTTTCACATAACAATGACCATATTTATACCTGCAATTTTGTATAATACTACTACTAACTTAAACAAAACTATGGGGACTTGTCAACTGACAGAATTTGTTATACAGGAAAATTATGAAGCAATGATGATTTGTGCCAATTATCTACCCTAACATTTCAGATGGAGTGTTCTCATATGCAACAGAAGGTACTGTAGACCTTGTGATTTCCTTGCATTTTCTATTTACTAAAACATACATGAAACATGTTTATGCATTTGGGAATTTTAGAATTACCATGAAACATGTTAGCGCTCAAAACTATGGGAATTTTAGAATGACCATGAAACATGTTTGTTTTAATTGTGGTTAAAACTGCTGGGGATTTTAAAATTACCATGGAACATGTTAGTACCTTGTGTTGGTTTGACATGAAGGTCCAGTTTTTACCATCTGTTGTGTTTAAATCACCCTTTATACACTCAAGAAACCACTCCCATGAGTCATTGTTCTCACCCTTGACCACAGCCCATGCAAGAAGGAAAATTTGATTGTTCCCATCTTTTCCAATTGTAGTTAGGAGCTGGCCTTTCACAACCCCCTTCAAGAAACATCCATCAAGTCCCAAATAAGGCCTGCACCCTTCTAAAAAACATTTCTTGACTGCTGCCAAACAGATATATGTTCTTTTAAAGATTTTGTGAAGCCCCAGCTGATTTGGTGTTGTAACTATTTCTATTGTGCTTCCAATGTTTGCTGCCCTAAATGCTTCAGCATAGTCCCCTAACTTGGCATATTCATACTCCACATCTCTTTCTTGTTTTTTTATTATTCTCAACTTTGTTCTCCTACATTGGTGTATAGAGAAATTAATACAAAAGTTTTTCTCTATATGCTCTTGGATGTAGCTTGGTTTTATACCCGGATGCCATGAAATTACATCCCTCACTTCATCAGCCATCCATACTGAAGTAGCTCTTGAAATATTTTGCACCTCAAGGTAATTGTGTTCCATATTAAACATTTTCACTTGGAAATAATGTTTCCTTCTTTCCAATGATGCAAATATCATCCACGAATAGCCACTTGCTTTGCAAATTGCTCTAACTTTTTTTTTCTCATTCTTTGGAAAGATGAAACATGCTTTGTCTGGATTGAATACTTTATGAGGGCCTTTTTGAACTGGATATGATGCTTAAAGACCATACCTAACAAGTCCTTAAATTCTCATTGTACCTTGGCCACACCTGTTGTCTTTTAACTTCAATACGACCACCCTCCCCATCACTTTTTGAACCATAACTTTCAGGATCAAAATTTCCAAGTGACTCACTTTCATATCCATCTTCAACCACTTCATCAAATTCAAGGTCAGCTTCACTTCTTATTCGAACAAGCCTTCCATTAGCACTGTCAATCTCCTTATAAGCCATCCCTGCTGCCTCTTTTGAATACCAGTTTCTAACTTGCTTAATTGCAGTAGTGAGTTCCTCATCTTCATCGGATTGTAGGACAAGATCTATTCTACTAAGTTCTGCTGCATACTCCACCTCTAAGTCTACATCGTCATCATCACTATCATTCTCACTTTCCTCAGCCAACTCTTGCATTTTATCTCCACCATGGGGTGCTTCATCTTGTAAAGTGCTCAATGCTTTATTACAGTCCTTAGTTATTGGTTGGAGGTTATTAATCAGTTTATCAAATTCTTCGTCAATCTGAGAATTTGACCAATTACATGTCTCAGCCAGTCCATTGTTTACTTCTTCATCTATTTCCCATGTAACATGATAGTTGGAAACGTGCTCACTTGACCTTTCACCCATGCTTGCTATTACCTTGTCATTGTCTACATTGTGATGAACAAAAACTTCCACAACACCAACTTTAACAGCATGCTTTACCATATCCACTATTGATGCATCATCATGCAACAATATATAATGGCTGCATCCCCCTATGCATTTACGAAAACATATGCCTCCTACAGCCTTCTTATCATACCCTATCTCCTTGATTTGATCCATCACACACCAATATGATATTTTGTCCTCATCATAAACCATTGAACATATTTTGCCATCAATATATCCATTCTTTGGTTCTCCAATGAAGTGTCCACCATGGTGCAAATACAATGTAAACATCACTATTATAAATATCCACCTACAAACATATTGTTAATAAAATTATTACACCAATATTTTTTACCTTTGCAATCTAACTTGTTGCTATAACAAACATCTAAATAATATTAATATTTTTTTTAATTTGAAAATTTTCTCAAACAAGTTCACATATCCAAATAATAATTTAGTCACACAAGTTTTTATGTACCATGTAATAGACCCATTTCTAATACTAACATAAATAAAAAATTTCTAACTTAGCCAAAACAAACATTTATTACTCACTTATCAAATTTTCTCTTTCTTTACCAAGTCAACATCCTCACATGGTCCCCCACGAGCTCTTCAAAACTGCCAAATTCTAGCTCCTTCAATGCCTTCTTTGTCCTTATACTCTCCACGGCTCCAGCACTCATTTGTTTTTCCTCGCAAACCACCAGCCACTTTGACTATTTTATGACTCTCTTGCTTTATTGCTTTATCTTATAAGTACTAACATATAAGTTGGCGCCTTTTCCTTGCCCCCTTTCCCGCCAAGACCAACTCAGCAAAGTCACACAACTGCTCCAAGCCACATCAGCCATATCAGCCAAAATTTTCACACCGTTTCTCTTCACCATCCATTTTGGACTAACTTACTAACTTTTTCAAAGTTTAGGGACTAACTTGTACTGATTCAAATATAAAGGACAAACTCGTTAGAGTTGGCAAAGTTGAGGGACCATATGCACATTTTGGCCTAACTAAAATCAACGATCTTTCTCTTATTTCAATGCTTGCATACATTCTTTTTATTACGAACAACTAGTTTTTGCTTGTTTTAGGCAAGTTGGGTGCCTAACACCATTAGAACTTGTACTCAATCTTTGATCCTAAAACCTTTGGCTTTTCTGAGAATTATTATTTATCATTGTTTTGGAGTCAAATTAGGGTTTTCCCTGGTTTTTATCTCTTTTTTCAAATTAAGGTGGTGACTATTTTCCTTCCCGTGTTGTGAGGATCTGCATGAATCTACACCAATAATTACACCAATACCCGAAGGGCTGCTGAGGTTGAGGCAACTCACACTACTATTGTCTTTCAATTTGGCTAGACTAATCAGATAGAAGCAAGGGAAACTAAAATAATAAAGGAAATGATTTGTACCTATAGAATAGATACAGTGCTACTCAAATCAAGCAAAATCATAAAAGCAACAACAATCAAAATAAAAAGTAAAAAAAAAATTTTGACAAAAATATTCTAAAAGACTTTGTTCTTCACACTACTAAAAAAAGGTCATCGATATATTGGAAATTTTTTTACCAATGTAAAACCGTTGGTAACGAGCTAGAGGTCATCGATGCATTGGAAATTTTTTTATCAATAGTTTAATACTAAGCTGTTGAAAGTTTCTAATATTTGGCTGTTGCTAAAGAAACAATTGAAAATTACCAACAATCTAAATTAAAACGCTTTGTACTAACGGTCTAGTTTTTACTAATGTACTAAACCATTGGTACTTACCACGCATTTGGCCGTCACTAAATTACCAATGGTCAAAGCTGTTGGTAAATTTGTTGATATTTGAAAAAAATAAAGCAATTTCCAACTTGAAGTAATTTCAAACAAAAATAAAGCAATTTGCTTGAAAAAAATATTACAAGAAATTAAAACAACATTATACCAACTCGGTTGCATAAAATGAAAAATAATAAAAAATTTCATAAATAACCAAATTATAAGAAAAATAAAATTATAAATAAAATAACTTAAAATAAAATTACAGATAATTTAAAAAAAAAAAGACCATATTTCTTTTATTTACCTGTCACATTTCTCTAACCCATATCTTTTATTTACCTGACCCGTTTCTCCAAAAACCCTAGGTAACATAACCCACAGAAGTCGCCCCAACAAAGCTTTTCTTAAACCGCTGCCGCTGCTTCCACCTTCACCTCCACCGCCCTGCTTCCATGATGACAATCGCCTTCCCCCCACCCTGGTTCCACACTGGCAACCACATCATCCTTCAACCTCATCTCCTCAACAATTTAATGGAAGCATTTAGACCCAGGCCATTAAAAATTAACAGAATCAATAAACAAAGACATATACAGAGACATATACGCATTCAATAAACAGATATAAACAGAGATATATTGCTTGAAAATAAAACAGAATAAACATTCGGACCTTGAACGGTGTGCGGCACGTGAATCCCATGCGCAACCTGTAGGCCAACCATCCGTCGCCGCCACTGCTGCTGCTGGGACCATTCAACTCGTCTCTATCCCGCTTACAAAATACTCCAAAGGTGAAGTACAAAAAACACAACAGAAAAACCCAGAAAATTAAAAAAAAAAAGAAAAATTGGCTTCAAAACTTCCAAGCTCAATCTACGAAAGTCAATTGATTTTTTTGAAAAAGTGGCTTTAAAAAAAATTAAAGAAGAGAAAAAAAAGGAATATAAACATGTAAACGAAAAAAATATGTAGAAAAAAAAAATTTCCGGCCACCACTGGGATCACCAGAAAACTCATCTGAGCGGCGGCGGAGCCGAGCAAAGCCAGAATCCAGCGAGTCTGTGTTATTTGCGAGAGAGAGAAGGGGATAAAGGGGGAGGAGAACATTTCGGGCCTCAGCCGCAGACCACGGGTACGTGGAATCAAAATGTTTCCATGTTTCCCCATCTTAAGGATGTTTTAAAACATTTGGGTCGGATCAATGCTCACTGTGCCACCTCATGTGCTCTGCAGTTGAAAGTGAAGCATATAGTCGCTGAAGCCGAGGAGTTAGTGATAAATAGTGCATAGTCTTTCTTGCTCTATCCTTACCTCGCCTATCTTTTCTCGGCTTAAACCGAGATTCACCACAAAACTTGCATTCTGAAGCAGCTTCATCAGTATTCCAAAACAACATGCAGTCGTTAACACAAGCATCAATTTCAAGATGGGCAAGACCTAGTTGTGAAACTAATTTCTTCGTCTCATACCAATTGGATGGCATCTTGCTATCACTTGGCTGAGTCTCCTTCATCAACGCTGCGATACCATCATAACACCCTCTTGGTATGTGATATTCTTCTTTTAGGTTTAACAAACGAATTGCAGCAGAAAGCTCAGAATGCTTATCACATCCATCCCAAAGAGGTGTACTAGCAGAGTACAGTAAATCAGAAAACCTTCTAAAACCTTCATTAGGTTGTTCATTCTGTTCAGTGGAATTCTGATGGATACTTGGACCTGCTGCATCAAATATCATTTGAGCATATGGGTTTACATTTGAACTGTACTCAGCATGTTCATACTGATCAGAATTATCACATGGCTACTGCGTAGGCTCTGTAAATGGCTCCCCATGAGCTGTCCAGTTGGTGTAATAAGGCATGAAACCCACTTTGTATAGATGCACTCTAACGTCATCACAATCCTTAAATCTCAAATTTTTACATCTCCTACACGGGCAACGTATTTTGTTTCCATCCATGTGACCTGGGTTACTACAGGCAAATGTTATGAACTGCCCAATCCCTATCTCCCACTCCTCTTTGTACCCAACTCGACTAGGTAAATAACGACTATTATACATCCAACTACGTTCTTGTTCCATGGAGTCCTGCCAATGGATTAATATTTCAGTTACTCTAAACAATCTCAGTTAAAACACTAATGAGTAATATTATTACTGTTGCCATCAATATTATTCGAAATATTTAAACTGTTATTGGATTTAGTATTAGTATTATTATGGATAATAATATTATTAATATATTTATTATTATAATAATAATTATTATTATTACAAGCATTATTCACATATATTATATTCAAGGTCAAACCCGAATTGGATTAAGTTTTGGGTTAGGTTTATGGTTTTAGTAAGCGTTGTTTTTAGGATTTAGAGTTTTAGGATTAATGGTAGCTAGTTTTAGGGTTTAGGGGTTAATTAATAGAGTTTGTATGTAACGTTGACGGTTAATGGTATTACTATTACATATAAATATTTTATCCATACAATTACTATTACGACTACTGTTATTATTACTAGTACTTTACTACTACTCGTAGAATACAAATTGATTCTTTCAATTATTATATATTATTACTATTTTTATTATAATTATAATTACTCTTATTGGATTGGTTATTACTATAATTATAATAATACTCGTTTATTATTATTATTACTATTACTAGTAGTACTACACCTACTATTGTTAATATTAAGATTATTATTATGATTATTATTACAATTATTATGGTTATTATTATTATTATAATTATTATTATTACTATTACTTTACTACTACTCTTAGAATAATACTTATTGTTTGACTGCAACTTTATTATTATAATTATTAGTATATTATTATTATTAAAGATATAATTATTATTTCCTGTATTTGATTAATTATTATAATAATGATAATAATTATAATTATTATTATTACCACTATGACTTTACAAGTACTCTTTGAATAATAATTATTCTTACAAGTATTATATATTATTACTATTATTATTATTATTGACATATAGTATTATTCAAGGTCAAACTTAATCAAATAAACTTATTTAAATACAAATATTTTGTTCCTTTATATTACTTCCAATTCTGAAAACATTGTAAGAATAAATCCAATTAATTATTGTACGTAATAAAAAAATATATTACCTAAACAATTGACTACAAACTAAAGATTTTGTATTTTTAAATATACTAACTAATTTCACACACAAATATACTAACTAATTTGACACATAAATATACTACCTAAACAATTTACAGAAAACTAGTTATTTCCTATTTTTAAATATACTAACTAATTTTACAAAAAAAAATATTACCTAAACAATTTACATCTAACTAATCATTTTATATTTTTAATAATAGTAACTAATTTCACACATAAATATGCAAGTGAAACAATTTACTTCAAACTAATTATTTATTATTTTTTAAATATACTAACTAATTTAACACATAATATACTACCTAATCAATTTACTTAAAACTAATTATTAGCTATTTTTAATTATACTAACTAATTTCACACATAAATATACTACATAAATAATTTAATTAAAACTAATTATTTTCTATTTTTTAATTCATTCCGAAATTAATAAAATAAGTTAGAAAATGGGAAAAAATGTACAATTATAATGGCTACCCCAAATACTTCACATCCAACCATCAACAACTACAAATCACATACTAATCACATATTTCAACCCAAATTACCATGAAATAATCTGGATTTTAACTAATTCATAGAAAAAAAATTTAAAAATTTGGATTAAACAAACTTACCTCAAATCCATAATAATACTTGCTTTAAATGCCTCGAAATAGCTTCAAATCAGCTATAACAACCAAAATCAAAACCCATCAGTCAACAAACAACACCAAACAACCCGAAACCGCAAAAAAAAATTGAAGAAAACTAAAAAAAAAATCCAAACTAACCACCAAATCGAGAAAAATGAGACCAGATTCACGTCAAAATAAGCTCCAGGAAGTTGATTAACCCCTTAATCGAACAAAGGAACGTGCTGTGTGTGCGTGTGGGAGGAAGAAAATAGACAGAGACGAGAGAGAGATGCATAGAAATGAAACGAGGAAGAAGACGATGCGACTATAGGAGGAGGAGGGGGGGATTTTTAAATTTTCAATTTCCAACGGCTAAGACCATTGGAAAAAAATTCCCAAAACTCACCGTTTCATTAAATGACTTTCCAACGGCTAAAGCCGTTGGAAAAATTATCCAATTTAAAAAAAAAATTTAACTTACAAGTATTTCATACCATAAATTTCCAATGGCTTGAGCCGTTGGAACAATTAAAGCCTTCATTCAAAAAAACTGTAATTATTATCCGATTTAAAAAAAAAAATTCACTCTTTCCCAAACTATTATATATAAAAATTAGTGCAAAATATACCATTATTTTCCCATTTCCAACGGCTAAAGCCATTGGAAACATTATATATAACAAAACACACTAATTGGAACTTACTACATATTATATATATATATATATATATATATATATATATATATATATATATTGCAAACAAATGCCATCATTTCTACATTTTCCAATGGCTAAAGCCGTTGGAAACATTAAGAATATATTAAACCAATTAATTTTACCTCATATAAAGATTTTCCAACGGCTAAAGCCGTTGGAACTATTATATAATTTTCAGATTTGAAAATTCCAACTGCTAAGCCGTTGGAAATTGTTTTCTGTTTCTTCCAACGGTTTTGGCAGTTGGAAATTTCCAACTGCCTAGCCGTTGGAAATAATGGCAGTTGGAAATTTTGTATTTTTTACTAGTGGAAGAAGAAAAAGAAAGCTGGAGAAGGAGAAAGACGGGAGATGGAGAAGAAGAAGGAAGAAAAAAAGAATAACAGACACGGGAGAAGCGTAAATTGCACGATTAGACCCTAATCCTTAATTATTGTTTTACCTTTAACCCCAACCTCCAAATTACACAGTTTACCTCCCTAACCTCGTTAAAATGTTTGATTTTGGATTTTCATGTGGCGAAAGGTGTTAGCTTAGACGAAAAATGCCACATTAGCATAATATTGTAGGAAAAAAATGCTAAGTTTAGCCCCTAAAAAATTTTTCTTTTAACAAAGAATCCTTAAAAATTTAGAATCTAATATCAAACTCCTTAAAAAATCCTTGGACCATCCTTAATCCTCTCCCACCTCTCCTGGTACCAAGCCCTGCCCTCGACCACCCCCCGGTCTTCTGTCCTCTGCCTTTTAGTCTTTCCACCCCTGCTTTGAATTAACAAAATTCACTTAGGCATTTCATCTAACATATCATAAGCAAAACTTAATTTGAAGTAAAAAAGCCTATACTAATAACCCATCATCACCAACATCTCTTGCAACAAATCAAAATCACTACTCAAAGAACTCAAAATTTATTGCAAATTTTGAGTTCCATCCAGTAGATCAACAATACCATTGTCATCATCTCAAGTATCTTAGCTCAAAAGTAAAGAACCTCCCAATCCTTTACAGGTCTATTAGCTGACCTTGTTTTTGCCCGCCGTCCTCTACTTTCATCGGTTTGCGCATCCCTTCCCTCCTTTTTAGCCTTCCTCTCCCCGCCATCTTTGCACTCCTTTCCTTCCTGTTGTGTGATTTCCCAATTCACATCTCTGCTGTTAGATTACCCAATTCCTAATTTCCTAATTTGTGCATTCCCGCCATTGCATTTTCTCATCGTGATTTCTAGACAATGATGTCACGAGGAAGGTGGATAGGGGCTAGGGATAGAGGATGGGGGTGCTCAAAGAGGGAGTAGATGGAAGAGAGGGTTAGCTAAAGAGGGAGGTAGAGCAGGAGTCAAGATGGAGGTCGGATGGTTTTCAATTAGATTTTTTAGGGAGTTTTTTTATTAGATTTTAAAATTTTAAGAATTCTTTGATAAGGGGAAAAGTTTTCATGAATTAAAGTTAGCATTTTCCCTAAAATTTTATGCTAGCATGACATTTTTCCGTTTGAATTAATGAGTTTTGTCTGCCAAAGATTTAAAATGAAATATTTAAATGAGATTAAGGAGTCAAAATGTACAAGTTAGAAGCTGGGATTAAAAGTGAAACAATAATTAAAGTTTTGGATCTAATCATGCAATTTACCTAGGTGAAGCAGAGGATGAATCCTAATTTAATTCTACATTTCCCATAAATTGTTTCAAAATAGTCCCTATTTTTCACTTTCTAACGGCTTAAGCCATACCAATGGTTATTTACGTTAGTAATTACCAATAGTTTAATCTATTGAAAAGTTACTAATGGCTTAACCGTTGGTAGCTATCACTAATGGTCTAACACATTTGCCAATGGTGTGGCTGTAGGTAAAATGCCAACTGAAAAATCGTAAAATTTTAGTAGTGCCAACTATGATTAGCATAAAACTATTTAAATTGTGGAATTTTTTTCTAAGGAAAAAATGTTAGTATACATATTCTATATTTCTTCAATTTCGCCTATTTAACCCCAACTAACGCGCAACAGATGTCGAGCATTATCTAAAGTTCACAAATGTTCATTGCTGTAATAAACCTATTGACTAAAAGGTCATTTTGAAATAATGTTATAGCCGAACTGAGTAGTCAGCTGATCATGTTCAGTTTGAATAATTTATCAAACTTAATATTTGTTTATGTTTGTATTGAAAACAATATGAACGAGCTTTTATCCGATCGAGTTTGAGTCGAACTCGAGTTTTTCGCTTAAATTAAGGAAAAAATTTAAAATTAGGCCGAGTGAAGTCTAGTAGTAAGTAAATAGTGTTTTGTGTGAATTGTATATTTAACTTTAAATTTTGCTCAGACTTGGCTTAACAAATTTTCAAACGAGTCATAAACAAGCTTTAAATCAAGCCGAACTCGAACAAAACTCGAGCTGTTTGTTCATTTTTCACCTCTAAGTAATGCACCCAATATGTTTATAGTAGTTACAAAAAGAACAAAAGCCGTAAATATTACAGAATAGAGAAAATATCAATTTTTATTAATTTTTATAAAAAAAGGGAATATAATTTAACAGCAACTGCTAGAAAATTTATTGAATTTTGTCCAAAAACTAATTGTTTTTTTCTGAAAAAAAGAACTTACTAGGTAAAAATAAATTCTTGAAAATCATCATGTCCAATAGAAATATCTTGTTTAATAAAAGGTTCATATTATGGAAAAAAAATTGCTTCAATTAGCAATTTTGCCACCCTTTATCTTTAAAAAAAAAAAAAATTGGTGCATAACAAATGCTAACATTATAGTGTAGGAGCATGTTTGCCATCAGAACTATTTTTGGCAGAATATTTAATCTAGTTTTTTACGTTGCCGGTTGAGTACAATTTACCCTTGAGATTTATGTGATACTACACTTAGTCTCTTTTATTTTTTAAAAATAATCACTTTGCTCATGTCATTTTAACATTGTTTGGTAACAACTTCTAAAATCTTAATTTAAACTGTATGGTAGTCATTTGTAAGTAATTTTAATCTATATGTTACTTTTTTTACATTTAATAAATAATTTAAATTATCAATTTTTTATCTTTGTATATGTAAAACAGTTTCTTTTTTTAAAGGTAAAATGTAATGCAGGGGTAAATTGTACATTTTTTTAAATAGAATAGGTAACGTGAAATATTACCTAAACTTTATAAGAAAAATTGTAATTAACCCTCTCAAATATACTATATGAGCCATCCACAAGAATCTTAGGGAGCTAGAGTAGTGGCATATTTGCTTTGAAAATTAATCAAATGGACTTAATCTGAGTGATACATTTACCCATTTCTCTAAATTATTATCCTCTACTACTGCAGGATGAGTTCAATTTGATCTGACTTACTAGTGACACTTTCACTTGTTTCCTATGCCGTCCGTTTTCAGGTTCTTGAAAAATGATCCACCCAGCCAACAAATTGGAACGCTCCAGGTCAAGGTCAATAGGTCTTTTGCCCATTTCGTACGTCAACCAAGCTTTGGGTCGCAGTTTATAAAACGTGAACTACTTCTTTCTCCCGGTCAAAATTCACATCCCTCTACTTCTTAGAGCCAAAGCAGTACAAATGGCTTCACCAATTACACTAGCTTTTCTGTCGTTTCTTCTCCAAACTAGTGCTTCCATCTCTTTGCAGCCCCTTTGTCACGATGATGAAAGCTCTGCACTTCTCCAACTAAAGAGCAGCTTCGTCTTGGACAGGTATGCTTCCATCAGTTCTTTCTCATATCCTAGGACCCGGTCATGGAGGCAACAAGGCCACCACACTGACTGCTGTTCGTGGGATGGGGTTGAGTGTGATGCTGAGACAGGCCATGTCATTGGCCTTGACCTTAGCAGCAGCTAGCTTTATGGATCTATCAGCTCCAACAGTAGCCTCTTTCGTCTTGTTCATCTCCGGAAGCTTAATCTTGCAGACAATGATTCGAATCACTCTGGAATTCCGTATGAAATAGGACAGCTTACAGCTCTATCATACCTTAACCTTTCCAACTCGGTATTTTATGGTCAAGTCCCTCATGCTATCCCAAAACTCTCCAGACTGGTTTCTTTTGACCTTTCTCACAATGTTCATAATGGTTATGCTTTGCTGGAACTCGAGAAGCCCGATTTGCGAAGGTTAGTGAAAAACTTAACTGCCCTCCAGGAACTTCACCTTAGCTATGTGCATATTACGTCTTCACAACCTCATCTCTTGGCCAATCTAACTTCTTTGAATTCTCTCATTCTTGACAACTGTTGGCTACAGGGAACGTTTCCACCAGAAATTTTTCATCTGCCAAAGTTGCAAGTTCTTAATGTAGATAGTAATGAAAATCTCACAGGTCAACTGCCTGAGTTTCTCTCTAGTTCTCACCTTGATACACTTACACTTCTTTCCACAAGCTTCTTTGGTAGTCTACCAGCTTCAATAGGAAACCTTAATTCCTTAACAAAGGTGGATGTTAGTGATTCTGCCTTCTGGGGTCCAATTCCTTCATCACTAGGCAACCTAACCAAGTTGAACTATCTAGACCTTGAGTGGAATAGTTTCATAGGACCAAGCCCTTCTTCACTAGCAAACCTCACAGAACTTATATACCTGTCACTTACAGGGAATAAACTCGGTCAGGAGTCTTTGTCTTGGCTCACTGGTCAAACCAAGCTTGCTTACCTTGACCCTCGTAAGGTCAATCTAGTAGGTAATTTTCCATCTGCTCTTAGAAACTTGACTCAACTTACTAATTTAAATTTTGAAGACAATAAACTTACTGGCCTAATTCCATCCTGGCTCCCAAATATTACCCAGCTAGTCCATCTATCCCTTCGCGATAATCAATTTTATGGCCCAATTCTAGGGTCAATTTGCAGATTGTACAACCTTCAACTTCTGTTTCTACAAGAAAACAACTTGGCTAGAACTGTAGGAGTTGAGACATTCTTTAATTTGACCAAATTGAAAGCTCTAAATTTAGCGTACAATCAATTGTCATTGCTCACTCAAATTGATACAAATGACACCTCAAAACTTGCATATTTGGGCTTAGCTGCATGTAACTTGAGGGAGTTTCCAGGTTTCATTCAAAATCAAGATGATTTGAAGGTTTTTGACCTCTCTAGTAACAACATCCATGGAAAGATACCGGAGTGGATATGGAAAGCAAGTAAAAGAATAAACTATATCAAGCTTGATAACAATGTGACTGGTTCCATCAATTCTTCACTGCTTCTTGATGATAACAAGCTGCAAGGAACTCTTCCGATCCCATCGTCTTCGTTGCATATGTATTCAGTCTCAAATAACACACTATCTGGGGTAGTTTCCCCTTCCATCCGCAACCTGCATGCTCTCTCTCCTCTCGACTTGTCCCACAATAATTTCAGTGGCTCTCTCCCAGAATGCTTGGCAAATTCCAGCTGCAATATGCAATTGCTGAATCTTCAGAATAACTCTTTTGTAGGAACCATTCCATGGTTATTTGCACAAGGGAACACGCTGAGCATGATTGACTTAAGCCACAATCAATTGGCAGGGCAGATACTGAGATCCTTGGTCCGTTGCTCGATGCTGTAAAAGTTTGACCTCAGTGATAATCAAATCAGCGATGTGTTCCCTTCTTGGTTGGGAGGTTTATCACAATTACAGGTCCGAGGTTTGCAACCCAACAAACTTTACGGTGGAATGGGAACCCTGACCATGAACTTCAGCTTTCCTGCACTACGCATCATCGACCTATCCCACATTGAACTCACAGGGAATCTGCAATCCAAATACTTTGAGAATTGGAATGGCATGAAAGGTTTCCAAGAACAGCATCTGAGCTATATGACCATTGGCATTGCTCTTGGCTACGACGAGGAAGGTTTCGAGTCAACAGAATGGCTTACTTATGTAATGGATTTGGGAATCAAAAGAACGTACATGGAACAGTTGCAAATCCTACAAACCACGGTAGCCATTGATCTCTCGAACAACAAATTTGAAAGGCAAATTCCAAATCCGATAGGGGGTGTGAAGGCGCTCATTCGGCTTAATGTTTCAAACAATCAACTACCAGATGCAATTCCAAAATTTATGGGGAACTTAACAAACCTGGAAGCACTGGACCTCTCGCACATGTTGTCCGGCCCGATTCCGAAGCAGCTAGTGGCACAGAGCTTCTTGGAGTTCTTCGATGTCTCTGACAATGATCTCGTAGGTCCGATTCCCCAGGGGCCCAGTTCGACACCTTCCCAACTCCCCAGAAGCTCGTTCTGGGGCAACCCGGGATTATGTGGCCGCCCTCCTTCCAAGCTCTATGTAGATTGAACAGGGTCACCGGGAACTGGGTCAACGTCCGACATGGATGAAAATTCAAATTCAGATTCTGTGATTAAATGGGTGATCATTGCTTTGGGATTTGGAAGTGAGGTTGTGGTGGTAGTCATTCTGGGAAACATCTTTTTTGAGAGGAACAATGAGTGGTTCAGACATATCATTGGAGGGAGGAGTCGAAGGAGAGTCAGAATCAGCAAACCAACCGGTAAAATTTGTTGCTTTTGGTAAATCTAAAAATACTTTTCATTATTTGGCAGCAAATGAAGGAAAGTTCATAGTTAAGAAATTCAAATATTGTTGTTTTCAGACTCAAGAAGCTAATTAAATGGTTTTGGGTTGATTTTAGGGACTCGGGATGATGCTAGAATAAGAGAAATTGGAAGAGGTAAAAAACCCGCTGTTCAAGGTAGTTGAACTTTATTTATTTGTTTATTTTACATCAATTTCTACTGCAAATAACCGAGTATTACCCGTCGATTGGTTTGGAGATTTAAGAAAGAAATGATGACTAGAAAATATAAATTGTATGATTTTTTGTGGTTTTATGAGAAAAAGAGGTATCAAGATTGGTAGTACCATATTTATCTAAGTAGTCTTTCTTTCTGTTGCTTTGTTGGGCTAAGGCTGTCATCAATTACTGGAATTGCATTTTCATATCTACATAATATATCTACATAATATATGTACTTATCAATGTTCCCACATATCAATTTTTATAAGATTTTAGATAAATTATATCTTTTTAAATTGAATTACATGAAATGTGTATAGATAGTCTTATTAGGCTTTATATTGCAAATAATCCTTTGTTTCATGAACGCATAAGCACATCAAGATTGACTATCACTTTGTGTGTGAGAAGATTTTGTCAAAGGAATAAACAACCAGGTATGTTCGAAGCAAAGCTCAACCTGCAAATGTGCTTACTAAAGCACTTGGAAAAGGAGCAATTCTTGATTCTCACAAGCAAGTTGGGCATCATAGATCTTTATGCTCCAACTTGAGAGGAAGTGTTAAGATTAAGATGATATTTCTTTGTTTCTATCCATATTCATTATTTTTTTCCTACTTGCACTGGTCTCTATATAGGAGATGTCTACTTTACTAGAGTTTTGATATGCTCAAACTTATTGTAAACTTTCATATAATTATGTACACATTAATGAAGTTAAGCAGTGCATTGTTGCACAAGAAACCTCAGTTTGCAGAGAAAAAGTGTAATATATATATATAAAAGTTGGGTTTTAGCAATAAATGTTAGCAACAAATATACTAGATACCTTAATTTCATGTCAGTCTCTTAGTTTTAAATATCTTAAGGTTTTAGTTCCTAACTTATTAATCATTCTATTTTTATAATAAACTTATTAAAAATGTTTTAGTTTGGTTCATCACCAAGTGGTATCACATATTATACTTTTTAAAAAAATCTTCACTCTAATTTTTACTTTTTCCAAAGATCAATTCTCCAATCACATATTATATTATATAAATGTTAGTTAAAATTTTTAGATTTATTAATTTAATTTTCAAAAATATATATTAGACAAGTAGATTTCTTAAACAGTCAATTAACTTTAAATGATATACTATTTTAGTCACTAGCCTGTTAACCATTTTATTTTGGTCTAACGAGTAAATTGCATAAGAAAATCTCAAAAATTTAATTTGGGTTGCAAATGCTTCTCTAACCTCTCAATTGTTACTTAATGACCCCAAACATTTTCATTCCATTGTAAATTTGTCTATGACCCTAAGTTAGACCAAGTTGTTATAAAAATTTGATTTATAGAGCAAAAATAATTTTCAAACAGTTTGAATTTATTAACTTTCATATAACTATTTAACATCAGTTTTTTAAGTTTTAATTTAAAATATTTGATGATTTTTTTTCCATTCATTCAAATTGTCCCATAATTTTTTGATAGTTAATGAATTATATAAATATTTGTTTTTCACACTACAAATCAATTTTTTGTACCTATTCTGTTTAGAATGTGTCATGGATGAATTTTTATGAAGAGAAAAGGCTTGGGACCATTAAGCAACAAGTGAGATGCTAGAGATATGCAACCCAAAAGTAAAAGGTTTGAGAGTCTTGATGTAATTTACACTAGTCTAAATCGATTAAAAGTGTTTTAGTTTGGTCTTTGCCAAATGTAATCACATATGTATAGGGATGGCAAGTGGGTGGGTGAAATCCATGATCTGTGGATATCCATCTGTGACGGGCGGGTAAACTGGTAAAAATACCTACGATGGGTAGGACGTGGGTAGCAACTTATACCCATTTGGCGGGTACAGGCGGGTTGCGAGTAAGAGGTATCCATCACGGGTAAATCCGCCCCGCCTACCCATGAAACCCACGAGCGTAAATTTTTCACTTATTAATTATAATGGGATACAACACTTACATTTAACTAATATTTTATACTAATTCACATAAAATATTTTCTTGTATGTATATTACGATTTTGTGTATTTTATGATTTTGTTGCATTATATATGGAGAAAAACTTTGTATACATTTTTTATATTTTATTTTTATGAAATTTAAAAAACAAAGTTTAAACCGTGGGTTACCCGCGGGTCGTAGGCATAGGTGAGATTTTTTACCCCCTTACGGATACCCATGAAGTCATAGGTACTAAAAAAACCGCGGGCACAGATGACGGGTAAGGTGTATCCGCACCCAATCCGCTCCGTTGCCATCCTTATATATGTATGGTAAGAATAAAAATATAATGTCATATAGAAATCCTTAATACATACATACATACATACATATATATATATATATATAATGAATAAAGAAAATTAAATATTAAACTACAAAGACTATTTTGCTATTTCATGAACAGTGAGATGAATACTTTAAATGTTATTTATAAATCCCTAAATTCATGTTTATGCATAATGATCAACAAAATTTTATGGTGGAAGTATTAAAAATTTTGCTCTTATCTAACCAATTTGTCTCATTCTCAAAGTATAATATAAGTTATTAATCATCATATCGTTCCATATAAAGAAAATCGAACACTTTTATCTCCTTTTATAACACTTATTCATCTAGAATTTCCTTTCAATTTTTTTTTCTCCTAAACAAAATGTCCTAAAATCCTCTTAATTTTAAATAAATTCAAAGAAATAGGAAATTTACATTTCTTTAAATATTTTATGCTTATTCTCCTTTTCAACCACAAACAACTTGATTGTTAACAATTTTTGTTAATTTAGTCAATTTAAGAATCATCCATAAATTTGTTTTTTTTTTTATCAATAGAAACAACTTTAATGCAAGTAACAACATTTACTTTAATTCGACGTCATATATTAAACTATATTCTAAAAGCCGTAAAGGCTCCACTGTTCAAACTACAGTGATGAATAGTGTAGGGACGGTTTTGCCCTTCGTCTCTCATTCGCTACTGCCTTTTTTTTTTCGGCTTCTTCCAACTATGGTCAAACCCCTCTTTTGGCCTCCTAGATGTTTCACTTCTGCCCTAATGCTCCCCAACTTTCACTTTCTGTCGCTAGCTTTTGGTATTTCCCATTTTTGGTCCCCAGATGTTTCACTTCTGTTCTAATGCTCCCCAACTTTCGCTTTCTGTTGCCAGCTTTTGGTATTTAATATGAAATAACTTTATTCAATTTATTTGTTTTCTTTTTCTTTTGCCTTTACTGTATTAATGATGTGTTATTTTCTAAAGTAAAACATTAGTTACCATTAACGTAGTAAAAGTAAAAAGGAAAATCTTTATGGTTTAATGAAGTGATTTAGTCAATAATTCCTAAAATTAAAAGTGAATTTTTTTAAATAAAATTTTCATCTGTATTAAAAATTGAAATTTAAATTGATAAAAGATAAAATTTTTTAGTCAATTATTCTTTAATCACTAAAAAAATATCTATCATTTCAAATAATGTATAATATTATGTTTCACAGTTTTATGTTTTGATCATAATTGATAATTTTAATGACAAGAATATAATATAAAAAAATCTTAAATCAAAATTTTAATCAATGAACATAAATTTATGACTTAGAATTTTTAAATTATTATTATTGATATTTATTTTAATTATAAATATATTAAAACTCGCTACAACGTGCGGGTCAAACATAACCTCGTTTCACTTCTATAGAGCGTAATGTTTTCTTTTTTCTTACTTGGTTTTAGTCATCCTATTATGAATACGTTATAAAAATGTTCTTCTATCTCTTTTGTAACAATTTATAAATCGGCAATCAGCTAATGCCATAAACAAGGCGATTAAAAAACCCACAACCTCAAGTCCTTCAGTTGATTCAATAACTGTATTTTTTTAGGTTTTCCACAATACAACCCGGCTTCACTTTTATTTCTTTTCACAAAAAATCCTGTCTTTACCACCTATTTATAAATTGTGCTAATGTATAAAATAGTTTTATTTTCTTCATATGTGTTGATTTTAAAATAAATATAAAATTTGTGCTACTCTAGAAATAATTTCTGAACTTTTTCATAGTAATAAATAATCATGATAATTTTTTTTTAGGAAAGGCAAGGCATTAAGCACAAAATTCCTCTGTACAAAATACACCCAGGCAAAGCCGGAGAAAATCAAAACAAATCTAATAACTCAATAGCTGTTGCCATCATCTAGAAGCCGACAAGCGAGAATGAGACACCTTCAGTAATCTAATACAAAGATTAACAGAGGAATGCCCTCTATGGAACGAATGTTCTTACCATGACATCTGCGGTTCCGCTCCACCCAAAGATGACAGAGGAAGGCCGAGAAAGTAGCACGTTTGATTGGCCGAATTATATGATTTCCACGCAACTCAGAAGCAAAAGCACGCCAATTACTCACACTGCCACAAGGCAATCTCATATCCAGCCAATCTGCTAAATTCTGCCAAACATTAACAGAGATAGGATAGGAGAAGAAGAGGTGATCCAGAGACGACTTAGCTGCATCACACAAATAACACCTGCTGGCTAGACAAATGCCCCACTTTTTCACCCGATCCTGAACTGGCAAGCCTGCCTCTGCATAATTTTCCATGAATGTATATTATGTTTAGGGGCAGCAATGGACTCCCAGCATAATTTGTGTCATCTCACTGCCTCATTTTTTAACATGCAAAAGATCATAAATTTGTTTCTGAAAACTAGAACTAGAAGTAGCAGCATTCATCAAAGTAATGACTCTCTCAACCGACCTCATTTTCAAGCAAACAGTATTTCTAATTTTCAGCACGTCTTGCCAAATAGCAAAATCAGTATATATTTTCTTGACCAGACCAAAGACTCCTATTCTTTAAGTGATAACTGTGAACCCATCTCATCCAAAGAGAATCTTTCGTTTTTTGGATTGCCAAAGGAGCCGGAAAATTAAAGATTGGTTCCGAGCAGTCAACCACTTTCCACCCAAGCCTTCTTCATTCTTTGGCATGCAATCTTGTGCCAAGCAATGGTTGGCTTAACTTTAGAATTAGCATCACCTTTCCAAAATAAATTCCCGCAAAAAAGATTTAATCTCATGAATAATCTGGTTTGGCAAAACAAACACAGCCATATAATAAACTGTTAAGCTCTGAAGGATTGATTGGATAAGTTGCCATCTGCCTGCATAGGAAAGAAATTTAGCACCCCAGGCATCAATTCTGTAGGTTATCTTGCCAAATAGACCATCACAATCCTTTCATTTCAACCGAGAAGCACTCAAAGGCACCCCCAAATATCGAAAAGGAAGGGGGCCCTGCTGAAATCGAAGTACAGACATAATGTTTGCCATGATTGAAGCATCCACTCCCCCGAAATAAATCACAGGCTTCTCATAACTCAGATTTAGGACTGAAATAGCAGAAAACTTAAGCACAAAGGATCATAAAATTTCAAGTGATCAAACATCACCCCTGCAGAAAAGTAAGAGGTCATTAGCAAAAGCTAAATGTGTCATCCTTTGCTGGTGACACTTGGGGTGATAGAAGAACTTGTTAGCCAGCTTTATATCCTGAATGTATCTGGAAAAAACTTCCACACAAATGACAGACAGATAGGGGGATGGGGTCACCTTGTCTAAGCCCTTTTCCATGTTTGAAGTACCATTTAATTGAACCATTGATAAAAATAGAGAAAATCAAAGTAGATACACATTTCAGAACCCATCTAACAAACTTTAGAGGAAAATTCAGAGAAAGAAGAGCATCTTCCAAAAAAACCAAGTGAAACTATATTGATAGCTAAAGGGAGGGAGGGGGACTTGGATCCGCCGCAGGATAAATTATGGACTAGGAACTTACATGTGAAGATAATTGTCGGGGCCCTAGGAAATGTTCATTGGGGAAATCCTCCGACAATCAAGTCAGATTTCTAGCAAGTTGAGAGTAGCAGAAAAAGGGAAAAGAGCTAGAAAGTCATAACTCGAGTTTGATGTTTGGGGGTTTATATAGTTAGGATGAGCTCCGAGTAATTTGTCATTGGGGTATGAATCCTAGAGCTTGTCCCATATTTAAGGGATATAATTTCCTTCTATGGAGAAGTTCACTTGGGATTTATTTTGGGCCCCCAAGGGCAGCTCTTTTACTAGTCTGAGGTTTGGATTTGGGCCATCTAGGCATGTTGCCTATCAATAGGTTCTCCCCCATAAGGGAATGTGGGCTAAGGGCCCCCACGTTCCCAGGCACATCGGTATGTTTTTCCTAGAATGGAGATATGATTTTCCCTTGTTGCTCTACTGGTACATTCAGGTGAAGTCATTTAATGCAATTGTGCGATCCCCCTGTCAGCTTCCTGAGGAAGCCAGGCAAACGACATCATTTTGAATCTCTCTCCCACTATTCCTATATATGTTGCCACAACATGTGGCAGACGTGTCAATTGAGAAGAAGACAAGGCGGCATTCATTAAATGCTCTTCAAGGAAGTGATCGGGCTTGAGCAACTTGACAACTATTAATAGCCATGTGTCCCTTGATGATTGCCCTATTACTTGTAGTGACAATTTCCGGGAGGAAACCCAACGGGCATAGGTTTCCCCTTATATATACCATTAAGGTTGTCACTTTTTCTTTTCACTGTTTGGCTTGTTTTGCTACTTTTTCCTGTGATCTTTTTCTTTTCGCTAAATATTAGTGCCCATATCCCTAAGGGATGATTTTGCAATAGAGCTGGGTGAGGCCTTCTTGGTGCCAAGTGGTTCTCGACAATCTCTTCTGTGATCCTTAGTAGAGCCATTTATATGTGATCCTTAGTAGAGCCATTTATATCTTTTTTGTAGCGTCATCTTTAGCGATTCAAATAAGGCCTGAAACTGATCATTGTTCATCGGCATGGAGCTTTACCTTTACAAGGGTCCCTCTGGAGCCCCATAAGGTCTACTGGAACGACCCTAAGACGGTTCTCCTTCTTTAGGTCTTATAGACCCATCATGGTGGTGGCTTTCCTATTCATTTCCTAATAGGTCTGGGTTTTCCAAATGAGATCTCTAAATATTCACCAGTTCTCACAAACAACACCAAATTGATAGCTAAAAGGATCGAGAAGGCTTGGATCAGTCTCAAGGTGAATTAAGAACCAGGAACTTACACATGAAGACAATTGTCAAGGCCTCAGGAAGTGTTCTCGGGGGAAATTCTCAGACGATCAAGTCAGATTTCCAGCAAGTCGAAAGTAGCAAAGAAAAAGAGGAGAGCCAGAAAGTCATACCATGGGTTTGATGTTTGGAGGGTTTAATATAATTTGGATGAGCTTCGAGTAATTCATCTTTGGGATAGGAATCCTGGAGCTTATCCCATATTTATGGGATATAATTTCCTTTTATGGAGAAGTTATCTTGGGGTTTATTTTGGGCCCCAAGGGACGGTTCTTTTACTGGTCCGAGGCCCAAATTTGTGCCACCTGGGCCTGTTGCTTACCATGTATCATAAGCCTTTTTTATATCTAGCTAGATCATAAACCAAGAGGAGATATTCTTTCTCAAATAATGCTTCAATAATTCACAGGCCATCAAGATGTTTCCTTGAATTGACCTCTCACTAATGAAGGCAGCTTGAGTACGGTCAATAATATCATTCAAAATCAGCTTCATTCGAAGAACTAAAATTTTTGTCAAGCACTTATATGCCACATTAAAGTAGGCAATTAGGCAGATGTCCTCAACTCTAATAGCATTCTTCTTTTTAGGAATCAAAACCAGATTAGTAGCATTAACTGACTGAAGAAGCTTGCTAGTTCTAAAAAACTCCTCAGTGGCTTCAAATATTAAGTGACTAATTTTATCCCAAATTCTTTTGTAAAATCTAGCAGTGAAACTATCTGGGCCTAAGGCACTATCTATTGGGGTAGACCCAGTAGCGGCTTTAGGAGTTATATCATGTGGGGGCAAGTTTAGTAGTTCATTTATTTAAAAAAATTTAATATTTTTTACACTGTTGAAGTTGATTTTTGTTTCAATTATATCTAAATGACATATAATTAAACACACTAATTATATACATAAATACAAACTATACATTTTTTCTTTTGATAACATGGATATTTCTTTTACGTGAAAATGCATTGACTCATAATCAACATGCTCATTTGTTCTTTTTCAAATTTTTTTTCAATACTTTTGGAATTGTTCCTTTTGCACTTGATATGTGTTCTAAAATGTTGTATTTTACACTATATTTATTAATTGTTGACATATTACAATATGAGCTTAAAGCAATTAATTGTTATCTTTTTTATTTTTTAAGAGGTAAAACAAATAGAGAATTGTATATTTATAAACTAAAAAGAAAAGTAATTGCATGAGTTGCGAATGATAATTATGAGAGCGATTTAGAATGTTTTATTGGTTGGAGTTCTATAAGATAAATATGTCTCCTTTTAAATAATAATTATGAAATTTAAAAAAAAAAAGAGCAAATATCTTAGGATTTACATATATTAAGTACAAGAGGATTGTTCTCTGTGCAGTGAAAAGTATTTAATTAGGTAAGATGAAATGAGATTTACGGTATACTTACAATATAATTCTCTTGTAACTATCTCTATAATTTTGAGTTAAAAAAAACATATGGATAAGTTGATGAAGTAACATTTAAATATTCAACATCAGATAAAAATTAAATAAACATAAAATTATAGCATATAGAAATAAATAACAAATAATACAACTAATCTCTAAAAAAGACTAAAGAACTATTATGGGGAGAGGCGGGTTTATGAGACACAAAGCAATGAATTTGTGGGAAGCAGTGAATGGTTGTGCAACAATACAGTGTTTTTTATCAAATTTTAAGTGATGTCCTTAATTTGATATATATTAGTTAATTATAGAATGATTACATAATATGTTAAAAGCTAAAATTCAGTATATGTTTGTGTGAGACTATGAGCGTCATATGCTTTCAAAAGGCCTAGAGAATTTGAGGGGGCAAATCATAGCCAAAGACTTATACTTTCTAATTGTGGACATATATAATCTAAAGTTTCCATGCCCCAGTTGCCCCATTGTGGAGCTGCCCCTTGACTTCTTACTGCGTTACAGGCTTCAGCAACTCATAATGATGATCAGTAGATAAACATTTTGCTTTCTTACCAATATCAGGCCTTAATTTCTCTGGAATCAACTCCCCTGTACTAATGAGGCGCTTATATTGTCTAGAAAAGCAGCAGCCACCTGTTGATGACCAAATCTAGCATGTCCAGCTTCATCTTGCACCTCCCAAATTCTACCACATGCGTTTACACTGCACGGCTTCATCTTGCACCTCCCAAATCTGGACCTTATTTACATAAGAATAATTTAAGAGCTCATAAATTAATCATCAATTTATAAGGAGTTGACTTACTCACAAGCCGAACCCCTGAAACTTGGCGGCCTCCTTTTTTGAGTTCAGGCTGCTCTCCCAAGGCTTGGAATTTGTTTGCCAAGTTAATCATGACTTTCTCCACCCCTTGCTTGCCCCCTTCTTTTTTCGGCAGACGTTTATTTAAAAGTCTCCTCAGTTCAAAACTCCTACATTAACATTATTTTAGATGCTCAATTGTTTTCTTTCTTAGAAAATAATCCTCTGGATGGACCCAAAAATTGAAAAAGGAAAAATAATCCCAAAGCTAACTTGACTTTAAAACAAATCAATCAATAAGTCATAGCATTTTTGGCTCTTGCCACTGAATCCGAGACGATGTCCCAACACCCAACTACTCCCACAAAAATCAAACTCAGAGGAAATAGGCATTGGAGAGTCAAAGATTGCGTGTAAAATTAGTTAATGGGCTTATCATTATCATAATCGTCCGATTCTTAATTTCAGTAATTCGATTCAATTTGATTAACCATTTTTCGATTCAAATCAATAGGTTAATCTATATGTAGTGAATACAAGTGAATGACTTGGCTTTCCGATTAAATCCCTACAATTTTATTGAGTCATGATTTACTAGCTACTAAAATTCACTGTTTTTTTTTTTAAATTTGCATATCAAATTGAATTATAAGGAGAACAAGCTAATAGCCAGTTAAAGCTACATTAATTTCGTACTTTCCAACGACTTGAGCCATGTGTAAGTACAAAACTAGACTTTTGAATGTTTATTAAATAAGGCTCCACATCCATTTTGCATATAGATTCCATGAATATTAATACTTAAAAGTTGCATGCTCATTTATAATCAATTTATTATAATAAAATAAAATGACAAGTACCAAATGAAACGATTCAATTCCCCATTCACAAAATTAAGGTTTCAGTTCTTGATTCGAATTTCAATTGTTCTGTGTCGGGATCATTTTACATTGACTTTTTCCAAGTCAAGCTTTTGGAATTATTTTCCAAGGAAATTAAATGCTTTCTCCAAGTGTTATTTGGTCAAGGAGTCATTGTCAGTGAGGGTTTACGTCCACTTCATAATTAATTTCTAGCAAATAGGGGGAATTAGCCACCGCCGTTAAAAAGCCAATGCAGCAATTACAAATAAACTAATGAAATTTGTGTTTTCGTTCAGTTAAACCACTGAACAATTCTTTAAATTAAATTGCGCTTCTACTGGAGCTCAATGCTTTTGAAGACAATACCAATTTGAATATTTTTTCAACTTGTGCTTCTCCTGGAGCATTTACTGTGGCGCCAACCTTCGTATGGGATTATCAACGACCAAAATTGAAAATCAAAGCAACCAAATATATAGAAAAGCAAATGAAAGCGCTATTCATACGAGTTGGTTTAGAATTATTTCTTTCAATTTCTCAAGTTTACATTTCTGTAGCAACAAATGGTAGCTTTTTATATGAGTTCGTTAAACAAAGGTATTTCCCAGAAAAGGTATTGGAAATTTGTTTTCCTGTTTCGAACAGATTAATGGATTAGTTGCCTGTAAAAATCCTATATATGGTAGGCAATTTGTCCTCAAGTAAAAACTCCGGTGGCATTTTTGCCTCTTTTTCCATTTCAAATTTCTCATGGCTAGCTATAAATTCTATCCCCCCACTCCACTTTTCATTAATCACACGAACAAAATGGCTTTACCTGCTGCATTGTTTCTGGTTTTCCTGTTGTCGTTTCTTCTCTTAACAAAAGCTTCCTTCTCCAAGATGCCCCTTTGTCAGGACCACGAAAGTTCTGCACTTGTCCAACTCAGAAACAGCTTTGTCATAAGCAGGCATGCTTCAGACACTTCTTCCGGATATCCCAAGACTCAGTCATGGAAGCGCCACAAGGATTGCTGCTTCTGGGATGGGGTCGAGTGTGATGCGGAGACTGGTTATGTGATTGGCCTTGATCTGAGCAGCAGCTACCTTCATGGGCCTATCAGTTCCAACAGTAGCCTCTTCCATCTTGTTCATCTTAGGAAACTCAACCTTGCTGATAATGATTTCAATCACTCCCAGATTCCCAATGAAATCGGCCAGTTTAAAGCTCTGTCCTCTCTTAACCTCTCTCATTCGTCATTTTCTGGTCCAGTCCCTCAAGGTATCTCAGAACTCTCCAAACTGGTTTCTCTTGACGTTTCCCACAATGATTATGATGGCCATCCTTTTCTGGAACTCGACAAGCCCAATTTGCAGAGGTTAGTGGAAAACTTAACTAGCCTTGAGGAACTTCACCTTAGTTTTGTTTATGTGCCATTTCCATTTCCACCACTCATGGCCAATCTTTCTTCTTTGACTTCTCTCGTTCTTGAAAATTGCTGGCTACCGGGAACATTTCCTCAAGAAATTTTTCAGCTACCAAAACTGCAAATTCTTAATGTAAAGAGCAATAGCAATCTCACAGGCCAAATACCTGAGTTCCTTTCAAGTTCTCCCCTTAAAGAATTGAGACTTGCTTCCACAGGTTTCTTTGGCAGTCTACCAACTTCAATAGGAAACCTTGATTCCTTGTCCTTCTTCGATATCGAAGAATCTAAGTTCCGGGGTCATCTTCCTTCCTCACTCGGCAACCTAACCAAGCTAAACTTTCTAAACCTTGCATATAATAATTTCATAGGACCAATTCCTTCCTGCATTTCAAATCTTACCCAACTATCCGTTATTGACCTTGGTGGGAACCAACTTGATGGTCCAATTACAGGGCCAATTAGTAAACTCTACAACCTTGAACTTTTGTTTTTACAAGAAAATAACTTTGGTGGAACTCTAGGACTCGAGATATTCTCTAACTTGACCAAATTGAAAGTTCTGGATGTAGCGTTCAACAAATTGTCATTGCTAACCAATACAAATGCCACTTGGAAATTAGTACATCTAGGTTTGGGTGCTTGTAATATAAAGGAGTTTCCACGTTTCATTCAAAACCAAGATGCCTTGGAAAGTTTGGACCTCTCGAGTAACAACATACATGGGACAATACCCGAATGGATCTGGAAAGCAAGTAGAAAAATACAGTCTTTAATCCTTGAAAGCAATTTTTTGACTGGTTCCATCAACTCTTCATTGCTTCAACAGTTAAGCAATCTGCACGTGTTGGTTCTTGGCGATAATAGGTTGCAAGGAACTCTTCCAATCCCACCATCTTCCTTGCTTGTGTATATAGTGTCCGATAACGCACTATCTGGGGTGATTTCCCCTTTGTTCTGCAACCTGCATTCTCTAATTATTCTTGATGTGTCTGACAATAATCTCAGTGGCTCCCTCCCACAATGCTTAGGAAATTCCAGCAACAACATTCAAGTACTGGATCTTCAGAATAACTTTTTCCAAGGAAGTATTCCATGGATATTTGCACCAGGGAACAAGCTGAGGATGATCGGCTTGGGCAGTAATCAGCTGAGAGGACGGATACCGAGATCATTGGTTAACTGTTTAACGCTAGAGATGCTTGATCTCAGTAACAACCAAATTAGTGATATATTTCCTTCGTGGTTAGGAGGTCTGTCGCAGTTGCAGGTCCTTGGTTTCCGATCCAACAAACTCTATGGCAGAATTGGTACCCCCGCTAAGTTGGACTTCCCCGCACTACGCATCATTGATCTGTCCTACAACAAACTGGTGGGTGAGTTGCCAGCTGGGTACTTTGAGACCTGGAGAGGCATGAAAGTTGTCCAAGAAGACTCGCTGAGTTATATGAGCATTGATGTTACCATCCTATATACTGAGGCGCGGCTTTTTGAAACACTATCATTTTCTTATTTGATTGATTTGGGAATCAAAGGAACATATGTTGGCATGATAATCCCGAAAACCATGATAGCAATTGATCTCTCCAACAACAAATTTGAAGGGCAAATCTCGAAATCACTAGGGGGCCTACAGGCGCTTATTCTACTTAACCTTTCAAACAATCACCTATATATCAAGTGTGATTCCAGAGTCCATAAGGAACTTAACAAACTTGGAAGCCATAGATCTCTCACACAACATGTTGTCTGGTCGGATTCCCCAACAGCTAACGACGTTAAATTTCCTAGAGTTATTTGATGTATCAGATAACCGTCTCGTGGGTCCAATTCCAAAGGGGATGCAATTCAACACTTTTCCCAACAGCTCTTTCCTGGGGAATCCAGGGCTGTGCGGCCCTCCTCTGTCGAAGCCATGTTTCGATCAAACAGGGTCAACCTCTGACGAAGATGAAGATGAAGATGAAGATGAAAATGAAGATTCTGCGATCAAGTGGGTGATCATTTCCTTGGGATTTGGAAGTGGGCTTCTGGTTGGAGTCATTCTAGGAAACATATTTGTCCAGAGGTATGATGTGTGGCTTGCTTGGAATATTTTTGGTTGGAGGACACTAAAGAGACCCAGACGCAAAGTCAACAAACCAACTGGTATCACTTGATTCTGAGTTTGCATGCAAAAATTTTGAAAAATGCGTCTGTGATCAACTTTGGATTTTAGGCATCAATCGGCGGAAAAGCTTACGATCAAGAGCAGGAAAATCAGTTCAGGCCCTTGAATTAGATCAAGGTAGGTGTTATAACAAGTATTCCTTCTCCCCATATTTTTTGAAACATCTAATTTTTTAATAGCTTTGACTTATATTTAGTAATATTATTTTTTGTTAGAATTTTTTTTTAAAATATACTTAGAAACTATAGGTCTGTTTTATCATTTATAGAATTTTTTTATTTATAAATTCATTTTAACTAAAGTCAATTTAATCCAAGATAACTTATTTTTATCTCTACATTTTTTTACCTGGAACCAATTTCATTTGAAAGCTAATACTATGTAAGTATGATAATCCATTCAAAATAAATTTTTTATTATGTTATTAAATTTCTATAAATTTATTTATTTTCATGCCTGAAAAAGAAAAATGCATAAAAATTAATAGTATAATAGAAATTTTACAATCATTGACTTATTTCACCAAAATAATATAGGTTTTCAAATGAAGTTGGTTCTGAGTAAAAAAGATGAAAACATAAAAATTAGCCATTTTGAATTAAGTTGTTTTAAGTTAAAACAAATTGACTTTAATTGTTTAATAGTGAATGCTGTAAAGAACTTGGGATGAAGGAAGTAGCTTCATATATAATTTACATTCTTGTCGAATTAATTTTGCATTAATTATTTGTGTTAATAAAGACTATGTTAATACCTATTATATTTTGTGATGGATTAGGTTCATTACAAGTTGAATTAGGAAGTGTTCAACTTCAACCAGGAGTAGGAACAAAAGAGGATGAGATGCCTGACAGTCTTCTCGATCAAGGTGATAAATTTAATATATCTCTACTTCTATGACCTATTCTTTGTTCTGTATGTATTGCATTTCAAAGTTGGTTATGAAGGACAAACAGCTCCATTTGTTGAGGGAAAGACTACTATAGTTCTTGGAGCAAATTCTTGGACAAGGAATGAAAAAATTTGAAATCCAAAGTATTTTAAGTCAAGGGACAAGAATATGTTTGGCACTCATCATGGAATGTTAAAAGTTTGTTTTCCCAAAATTCTCTAATAAGCTAACTAATTATATGGTTTTGGGTTGATTTTAGGGGCTTTTGATGAGAATGCTAAAAGAAGAGAAATTGCAAGGGGAAAATTACCCTCCATTCAAGGTACTTAAATAATCTCTAAATAAAACCTAAACGCCTGCGCTATTCAATGCCTCACTTGTGTATACTTTTTCTTTTTCAGGTTCTTGAGTAGTCCATCATGAAGAAGGCTTAGTGTGGAGTTAGTGGACCCATTTCATTCATTTTAGATTACACAAATAAGAAAAACACCACCAATTAAAAATGTATTAGTTCTATGCTTGCTTTGTTAATTAGGCTTAATGGTGAGTGTTTCTTTTTCTTAAAAAAAAAAAACAAATAGAGGAAAACTTTAAGTGAATCTCAGTTGCCATATTTGCATGTGTTCAAATGTAGCTCGAGGCTTCGAGCCTCCCCATCATTTCTCCCTTCATGTTTCACTTTTCTTGCTATACAATTCTTAGTTGTACATGAAGCTTGTTGTAGTTTTTATTTTCTTCAAAATAAGAAGCACTTTACCTAATTTAAAATATCTTGCACATGGAAAGCTTTATAAAATTTTCTTTTACTTTTAAATTTTAGGAAAATTAACAAAAAACTCCACAAGGTTTGGTTGAATCTACATATGCCCGGTTCTAGGTTTTGAAATGCATTACGTGAAACCCATATAAGTATATCATTTTTGTTCATTTTGGATATGGAAAACTCCCTACTGAGTAAAAACAAAAAGATCAGTGGAATGTGAAATAAAAAATGATTAGAATCAAACAAAGTGTCTAGCCAAACATGGAGAGCTAAATATGTCAAATTATTAAGATCTAGATTTACTATACAAAATTATGCTTACTATCATATTTTATATATCCTATGTTTGGGTGGATGTTCTTTATAGCCATCAGTGTTTTTTATTTGACATTCTAGTCACTAGTTAATACATTTTTAATATTTAATATGAATAGCAACTCTGTAACTACAAAAAGTTTTAAAAAACCTAACAAGATATAATATATTTCAAATAGACGGTTAATTATAGGTTCAGCCAAACCTTAAGAGTAGGGATGGAAACAAATTAAGCATTTTTCAAGCTGCTTGAGCTCCAGCTTAGTTTTTCCTTTATTGAATCGAGCTTATTGAGCATAAGCTCAGGTTGCATTTTAGACTCAAACTAAGTCGATAGGTAGTGTGTTACTATGAAAATTACTTGTTCGGGAATCCGATCATGATGAAGCAAAGTTTCCAAGAGGATAAAGACTTGCGAATTGATGGATCAATTGTTAGACAGGAAAGTTTGTTGACTAAAAAAGTAAGATGCAATATTGAAGATAACTATTTCAGTATTTTGTCTTTGTTTGGCTTTGGCATCTTATTAGGTCAAGCTTGCACAATTCATCCACGGGTAAAATCTCTGTCAGTATAGATCTATGGTATTTTTCAGTACATATCTAATATATACGATGATTATTGACTCATGTATTGCACTGGATATTTATGTCAATAAATCAAATATTTAAAAATTACAACAATAAATAGTAAAACAATTTTAACTCATAAATCTATGGTATCTAATAAAAATTTCCCTTAGTTTTTTAGTTCTGCTCTCTCTATGGCTTGTTTATAGTTTTTAAAATGATCAATTAGAAGAAATGCAAAACTAAAACACAACTGTATGTTCCCCAAAACCATGATTTTTTTTTATAAAAAATAATTCACAAAAAAAATTCATGTTTTATCAACTCATATTCCAATATTAAGGAGAAATTTATTTTAAAATGATTCAAGATTAATTTGAGCTAAATTGCTTTATTTAACCATACCGCCTTTGAAAACGATAACTCAAGCTAAAAAAATAGAATTATCAATAACAAAATGGTATAAACAAAATATAAATGTGTACTTGGGGGCTAATAGGACAATAAACTATATTTTAGGAACTCAAATATTAAAAAAGAATAGGTCAATTGTCAAAAAGGGAAGCTTGAGTACCAAAAGAGCAAAATACAAAATAATGGGGAATTTCTTGGGTTTTTCTCATTTTTCTATTTTGGACACCACCGGGCCTGTTATTGTTTATGTTTTTCTTTTTGCCTTACTATTAAAGAGTTCTGCTATCCTGTACCTGTATTCAAACAAATACACCGTGCTACTGTACAAAGCTAGTCCATCCTTTGCACTTTTGAAACCCAACCCATCTCTATATACAGTACAGATATAGTGAGGCCAAACTTCCTATAAATTATGATCTGTGCCACTATGTTGTTATTTATATGGGAAGCGAGAATTAAAATTCTTATAAATTATGGATCATGCCATTGCAATACGGTTTCCCCTCCAAACTCATTTCACCATCTCTAAATCTGAGACTCCAATCTCTCTGTTAAATCTTTTCAAAATTCAAAAAAATGGCATTACTGGAAAATAACAAAAGCCCAGGTCACGATAAACCTAACAGGTTGAAAATCTTGAAAAGAATCTTCTCTAAATTCTTCCGATGAGCATAGATTCTATAACACTTACATAATTTCTATTGATACAACCAATTCATTTTCATATCATGTTTTTATTGACACATTATCCTTGTTTCCATTGACATATCTTATACTTTCCACATATATTAGGCAAATAGTGTCACCTCAAACTGTATTAACAGAACTCATGCATTGCATGTCCTATTATCTTTGATACATTATCCACTTTTCATTCACATATCTTACTCTATCCACATATATTAGGTAAACAGTGTTACCTCAAATTGTATTAACACAACTCCTGCATTGAATGTCCTATTTTCTTTGACACATTATCCACTTTCATTGACATGTCTTACATTTTCCACATATAGTTGGTAAATAGCTTCCCTTCAAATTGTATTGACCTAATTCATTCATTTTCATATCTTGTTTTCTTTGACACATTATCCATTTTTCATTGACATGTTTCAAAATTTCATTATCCATTTTTTATTGACATGTTTCAAAAAATTTTCATATATTAGACAAATAGATTCACTTCAAGAATGAAAGCACCATGTGCTTATTTTATTCGATTGAACTTCTCATAAACACTTGACACAAAATTCTGTTAACAGATTATGAATTTTTTCTTGACAGATCTAATGGCTTTCTTATTTGCTTGCTAAATAGCTCTATATGATAGAATAAGTTATTTAGTTCCACGTATGTAGTTGTTGTTTTCATTGACAAATTTTAACTTTTTTATTGACATATCTCACACTTTTCATATTATTATGGTGAACAGCTTTAAAATGATTAAAAAAAGTTACTAAGTTTTATGTAATTATTACTTTCACTGGCAAATTGTGACTTTTCATTAACATATCTCATACTTTTAATATTAATTATAATTTTATTTGTAAATAAAATTCAAACAAATTTACTAACATATTCAATTGTAAACAATGCCAAACGTGTGGCATATGAACGATCCACAACGATGAAAAATTGCCTCAGACCGGCAGAATGGAAAATGGTGCTATGGCTATCACACTACTGTGATCCCGGTAGCTTGATGCCTTAGAGTAAACTCCAAGTGCACTTGCTAGAGCTCTACTCACTTGGAAAGTTCTTAGATGCATTGGTTGACAGAAACATGATTGAAGGGCTTTGTCAAAACTGCCGACACTTGATGTCCTTAAGTTTCATGTCTAGTTAGAATTTCACCATCTGGAACATGAAAACATACCATTGTCGCTTCATTGATTTCTTCAAAAGTCTCATATATTTTTTCCTACCTCTTCCCATCCCATTCTCAATAAATTGTGAACAACTCTATTACTTGAAGTGAAGTTAACCAAATAGAGATCAAAGCGACTCTGATTTTGGGCTAATTGGGATTCGTTTCTCTGCACTAGAATCTGCTGTAACTTAATTTCTAGGACACACTTGGTATAAGAAAAAATAATGAAGGGTAATAAAGGAATAAAACATCCAGTTCATTGTGGACATATGTCCACAGTAGAAAAAGTAAATGAATAGTGAAATTGTTAGTGTTTTAGAATGATTGGTCAATATGAATTCTTAATGAATGGAGTTTGAACCTTATACTGCTTGGTTCAAAATCTTATGGAGATTTAGAGCATAATATAAACACATTTTTTATAAAATAAAATAAAATAAATATAATATAGCTGGCTCAATAAAAGTATTTCCTTAAATCTTAATTCGTCTTTCAAAATTAAATAGAACGTCTGGTAACTTGTTCGTTAATCATTCAATGAGAGTTTATTTCTATTTGATTATTTAATTAAATGAATGAACATAAATAGGATTTTATATTTTTTTATGTAAACAAGCAAATATGAACAAAGCTATTGTTCAACCATTTATGTTCACAAATAGTTTGTTAATGTTTATTTATGTTTCTTTATATATCTATTTGTTTGTTTGTTCATTCGCTTATTCATTTATTTCTATGTACTCTATGCTCACATGATCCCCCTCTTAATATTTTGATATTGTTCATTTGTTTGTTTGTTTACTTATGTTTATTTATGTTGTTTGTGAACACATTTATTCATATTATTCACGAATATGTTAATTTAATTAATAGTGTTGATGAACACATTTGTTTGCCAAATTTGTTTAGTTCACAACAATTTTAATATTAACAAATGAACACAAAGAGAGATATTTATAAATAAATTAACACAAACAGATAAATTATTGATTTATTGTTCATCATTTTTATGTTAATGTTCATTTAAGTTAAAATGCAAATAAAGGTCATTCACATTGTTTGTTCCATTCATTTATAGCCTTGGCAGATTCCAAAGAAGCCCTAAAACCTGAACCAAGACAAAAAGCCTGTGCAGCATGGCCTTTGTTCTCAACTGCTCATCTCATCATCTTTCACAACCATACCCACTGCCATCGCCCATCACCCACCATTCTCATCTAATCATTAGCCACCCATGAGCGCCACAACCAATGGGTCGTGACCAAGGTGTTAAATACTGTTACCGCTAGGTATACACCCCAAATTTTTAATGTATACCACATAGTATACTGCACCGCATACCATTACCCTTTTTGTAAAAAAAATAAATGTTAGAATATTATTTTAAAATGACATAAATTCAATAATTATTTTTGCACATTTTATATGCATTCTAATTCTTTCCATCATAATTTATCAAATATAAATAAAATATATATGATAGAAGATATTTTTTTAATACAAAAACATAAAAAAATATTTTACGTATATAGAGCAAAATAAATAATTCTCAGAAAAAAACTAATTTATTGACATAAGAGAAAAAATAATACTTTAATAATAAAAATAAATTTTCTACCACATTGAGTTCCTAGATGGCTCAAAGTAACCATTAAAGTTTTATGTTAGCCAAGAAAAGTAATCAAAAGAATAAAAATAAAAATTTATTTTATGATATGTGTATTAATTATATTTTAATTTTTATATATTTATGATATTTTGAAGAAAAATGATCAAAAAAATATCTCCCATGCATCTGTGAAAAATAAAATATCACAGTGGTCTGTATCTCATGATATTTACAGTATATTGCGGCTTTTAGACAAAATGTATATAAAAAGTGAGTGGCATATGAAATACCATGGTATACCATGGTATATCATGGTATATCATGTGATAAAATGCAAAATGAGAAAACATTTATACCACGGGTAAACGATATACCGTAGTATTTAACTCCATAATTATGGCTACCGTCACTCCAAATCCAAACTTTCTCATCCTGCCATCGCTTTTTCATCATAACCATGAGTCAGCACTTAACCATTGTCGCCCATGAGATCCAAATTGGAGATTATGGTGATGAAAAATTTCTCCTTAGCCGCAGCTGCTGCACTCTAGTAGTTGTAACCTAAGTGTAGGTTATCGCAAGTAATAAAATCTCGTGAGTCCAAGTGTGAAACCACAGGGAAGTGAATTAAGAAATACAAATTATAGATTTGGTAATAAGGAAATATTTTGGTGCAAGGTGTGAATAGGTGTTGATTAAAAACTCAAATTCAAATAAAATAGCTAAGGTTAGAGGATCCATTTTTAGGATATTTGTTACGATTAATTTTAGCCCATCTTACCACTCAATTGAGATTCACAAATAAAGGAGGTCCTGATTGGGGAATTTAGTTAGTATTTACTTTTATTGATCTTAAAACAACAACGCTTGCTAATGGGTTCAAGTATCCATCATGCCAATATTTGTCTACAATAACTCAAGATTCCAATATAACCGGCAAAACCATGTTCTACAGAGGGAATCAATAAGCTTTTGTGCCAATGATTGACTATGATGAATCAAGAATCCCACTTAACAAGGAGGGAAGTTAAATAGATTAAGGAAGAAAATACTGTTAACGTTGTGATCCATTCAAATCAATCATAACCTCTATACCAAAAGCTTCACCCTTTCACCTTAGAAAAAGGAAGATTAGTTAGTCATGATAAAAATAAACAACATGAAGAAAGATGGAATGAACATGAATTGAAAGATTAAAAAAAGAGCAAAAAGAAGAATGAGAAAATATTTGGACAGAACTTCGGTATTGAAAACTAGAACAAAACTAAATAAGAAAAGCTAAAGATGATACAAGAGCATAAAAGAGGCCTAAGAAATAGCATGAATTCGTCCTCTCCCCCCCCCCCCAAGGTGCCTATTTATAGAGTTTTTGGGGTAGGTGAAATGGTAAAATAGTAAAATGTAGGTAAATATAAATCAACAAAGGCAGGCTGTAACTTATTTTAATTTTTTGACCATTGTAGACATCGAATCAACTATTCCTCAAAGCATAGAACTTGTATATCTCTTCTTTATCTTCAAATCGATAGCTTACTCATTCGAATCGGACATCCGTAGCTCAAGTTATGATTTTTCTACCGAAACTGCTCTTCAGCACATGAAAGAACGAATTTTCTCATCTATAATCAGATTTCAGCAATGAAAACAATCAAACTAGCTCACGGAATAAAGCAAAGTTGAAGATCTATGTGTTGGCTTTCAGATGAATTTGGAATTACTCAGTTCCAACGTCTACAGCTCTAGATATGATTTTTTTCATGAATGGCCGCCAAATGATGTTTTTACCTACATAAAAAAAATAATTATTTAATATATATATATATATATATATATATATATATATATATATATATATATATATATATATATATATATATATTAATATTAATGAACAGTAAACCACGTTTATACAATAAATATGCATATGAATAGTGAAATATGTGTATGAATAGTAAGTCAGTAAATAGTAACTTTGAATAGTAAAAACACGTGTGAATAGTAACTCGGTGGAAAAATGCTCAGAATATAGAAATTAATCATACTCAAAGTGTATACTGATGATTTAAACCTTTAATAGCAATACACTTATAAGTATTTATCACACCCACCAACCAGGTTCTTGTTAGTCCCTAGCAAGTAAGGCAATGTACTCAATGAATACTCAGGTTTCATCTAATGTTTTCTACTATCAATCTCTACACTATAGATTAAAAACCATTGAAGTAATGAGCATCAAAATTATAGTACTGAAAATAAAATAAAAATTTCATAATGATTTATGCGCATTTCAACCACTCAAACAGGGGAAAAGTGTGAAAGATTATGAGTTACTGAGTATAGTAAGTGTGTGACTAACTATCAAGAGTGTCTAAACGATTTCAGTAAATCATACTAACATTTGCGGCTTATTAGAACAAATCTAATTCAAAACAATCACTTTGGCGGTCTTTCACACTATTACACTATAAAAGGTTCTTTTTTTTTTTTTTAAACTTTGACTCAAGCCTTATTTGGAGAACCCTGATAATAGGCAACCCTTTCCAAGAGCAAACATCGCTTGTTGTGTTTTTTTTTTCATTTTTCAAGTATTTTCAACACTTCTTGGTGTTTTTTTTAAGTTTTTTTATTCAAATCAAGCGAAGATATGGTTCATTAGAAGTCCCAAAGCCGCATAGTTGAAGTATTCTTTGAAATCTAAAAAATAATAAAGATTTTCAACATGTGTAAAAATATTAGTAATTCATAACTTAAACATCCTAATCCCTTGTCCCTTATTAAAGTGAATAAAATTTAACTAAATCATTATGTCAAATAAGATTTCAAACATGTAAACTTTAATGTGGCCCATCACCTCAACAATTTCATCACCAAGCATAGAAATTTTCAAGATAGAAAATATAGATTAGTAGTGAGCGTGTCATCTTGTACGGGTTCAAAAACCTACTGAAAAAATGTTATGACTAGCATGCCTAATAGGATGCATCTCAAAAGTAAGATTACTCCTTACTCAACCATCCTAAACTAAAGGCTTTATCCAATGGTTTTAATATCAACATAAGAAAAACTATCTTAAAAGAAGAAAAAAAATGTGACAACTATCCCTCACCCTAACCAGATTAAGACATTGTCCCCAATGTCAAAATATAGATAAGAAGAGTAAAAAAGAGATTACCTGAAATGGTAGTTATTGAAAATTAAAAACCTGAAATAATTTAAACCAAAATAAAGAAAATGCTGACAGTAAAACTAAAAGACAAGATAAAAAATCCAGAAGTCCGATTGTTCTCTTACACAGTGCTTTATGACTTATTAACAAAAATAAAAATGAAAAGCAAGGTAAAGGATACTGATGGGATGGAACTGATTGGGAAAGACTGTCGTATCCAATCTATCTGAATCACTGTTAGATCTGGTTTAAAAACCGAAAGCTTGCATTTTGTCTAGCAATTTTTTAGCAGTTGATGCAGATATTAGGATCTGTTGTGCCGTCTCTGAGATAAATTTCTCCTGCATAGCATGATCCATAAAAAATAACAGACCTGCAAAAAAATTGTTAACATTCAACAGCCCAATGGGTTTCTGGTGCAAATTAAGTTAGGCCATGGAAGTAATTTAAAAAATTTTCCCCCAATGTGCCAAACCCTCCTGGTAGAGCAACAAAGGCATTAAAATTACAGAGCATTTGCAACAAATGCTCTTGCAAGTTTTTAGCCATTAATTCTTCTCCAATCGTGCCTCCAGAAATCAATTTCAAAGGTGCAGGGATGATAGCCAAAACTTAGCTACCCCCTATAGGTGCTGCTGTTGCTACACCACCCATAAATCTGACACTACCTCCACCATATGCCAAATGTATTTTTCGCTCAGCTAGGACTCTACCCTAATGGTTGGCTGCTCTTAAGAACTCTTCATCCTTTCCAGGAAAAAATCAACAAAATACACAAATATTTCAGAATTTGCGAGTTGAGGTTCCCTCTATTTTTATTCTTAACCCTATGAAAAATGAAAAGAAAAACATGCATTTATAGAGATGAAAAGATAATGCAATAATTACACCTACAGAAGTAGGTAGATTATTGTAAGAAGAAAATGAACATTTTCAAAAATGACAGCTTGTATGTACAGTAGTTGTAACTGTGGCTCACATCTTCCATTGGTTTTACATTTAGTAACGGCTTCAACACCTTTTATGAGTCGGGGATTTGCTTCCCATCCAGTTTTCTTACAAACTGGCAAACAAGGTCTTTTAAAGTTAGATTCCCAAGACTATAATGCTTTCGTTCTTTATGAAAAATACTTCATAAATCAAGAAGTTCATGTTGCACTAATCCATAAGAATGCGTCTCAAGAGTCAATTGGATATTATCCAAAGAATCCTTAATCAGGCCATTCTTGATGAATTGTATTTTATCTTCTCGATTATCGGACATCATTCCTAAAGAACGACATCTAGTATCACAAGTCCATCGATCACATTTGTGACAGACTCGTGACCTTTTCGCTCTTCGCTTTTTTGCATAAGAGCTTTTGCCTAAGCCAGGCATGTGAGACACAAATGCATCTGGGGTTTTACCAGCCAAACAGACCTTAGCTTCAATTAACCAACGCACATATTCGGGAATGCCCTTGTGCATCAAAACTCTTAATTGTTCATATCTAGCTTGGTAAATCCTTTTAAGAACATTTATTGGGAGAGAGGGAAAGTATTTTCGTAAAGTAAAAAGAACAGAATCCATTGGTGAGAAAAAATTGAGAGAGGAGAGAAAGAAATCAGTTATTATGGGAAACTGAGATAACCGACTTGAGAGCCACGGAGTACCGTATCCACCACTTAACCGGGAAGAAGTGGATCCTAATTTTTGATAAGTTTCAAACACTTTGCAGAATGCATGTGCGTCTTTAAACAAAGAGGGCCAGTGAAATCCAGACTACAAAATCTTTATAGCTTTTTTCTTTAACAAAAAAGGCCTTTCGTATGTTTCAAAATGAGAAAATTCAATGACACTTTTTACCTTATCCTCAGGTATGCATCTCATAAATATCTTGTCAGTATAGTATTTGAAAAGATAAAAGTCGTCCCAATAAAAATTTGTCACCTCATGTGAAAATTTCTTCTTATCTTGGATACTCCATTGAGCTGGTATCCGTCCTGTCACAAAAAAGTTGACAATATTAGCGAACCAAGGTACTGTTGTGGCAAAGAATAAAAATTTATCAGAAAAATAATCATTTATAAATGTAGCCTCAATTGATGAATCTATTGTCAGTCTTGACAAATAGTCAGTGACAACATTTTTTGTGCCTTTCTTATCCTTGATCATAATGTTAAACTCTTGGAGTAATATAACCCAGCGTATCAGTCTTGATTTAGCATCTTTCTTTGACATTAGGTACTTTAATTCTTTGGGGAAAAGCTTTAACTCAATTGTGTGAATTTTATTTTTCTCTTCATCTTTTGGTTTCCAACATGTGTTTTCTTTCACCTGTGAAGAATCAAGCAATGAACATATGTTAGATATATCCTGATCCATTTGTATAATTGATTCAAATGAATTAACTAGATAATTTTTTAGAGCATCAGAGATACTCCCTTCTTTAATGTGATTTTTCCCAGTAGTGTCAATGAGGCAAACTTCCTCACTTTCATCTTCCTTTTTAGGAGGTTGCTTAAACAAGTTGAAAATATTTAACTCCAATGTCATGTTCCCAAATTTTCACTGGCGGTGTGTCCAAAACAATAAAATCCACAGAATATATGAATTTATCAACTTGGACTAACACATCTTCAATGACTCTTCTAGCCACTTTCATTAATCTGTCAGCAAGTAAAAGAGTTACTTTTGTTGGTTTTAACTCATCCAAATTTAGTTTTTTGTAAACTGAATTTAGAAGTAAGTTTACATTAGTCCCAAGATCAAGTAATGCTTGCTCAATTTTATGTTCTCCAATAAAACATGAGATTGTTGGATAGTCAGGATCCTTGTATTTCAAAGCAGTATTATTTTGAATAACAGAACTTACCTGCTCGGCCAAGAAGGCTTTTTTTTTTCACATTCAGTTTACTTTTGACAGTGCACAAATCCTTCAAAAATTTGGCATAAAAAGGTACCTGTTTAATTGCATCCAACAAAGGGATATTGATCTTTACCTGCTTGAAAATATCCAAAATTCCAGGATTTCAATTTACCTTATTAGGAATAGTTAATGCCTAAGAAAATGGAGGTGCTGGTAGAGATTCAATTTGTTCTTCGCTTGGTATAGGTTCAACCCCTTCTTTACTCTCAGAAGTTGACTCATCGTTTTCTTCACAAGGATCAAGAATGGATTTTTTAACAACCTTACCATTGTGGAGTGTAATGATTGACTTCACTTGATCCATGGTTTGACCTTTGGGATTCGCTTGTGATTGAGAAGAAAATTGTCCTTTCTCCTGAATGTTGAGTGCAGATGCGAATTTTGCAAGAATAGCTTTTAAATCAATCAGGTTTTGACGTGTTTGAGCATTGATGGACTCTTGCTTCTCAATGAATGGATGCAATGTATCTTCAAAATTTTTCCTAAAAGGAGGAACATATGGTGCATACCTTTGAGTTTGTTGAAAATTTTGTTGAGTGTGCAAAGGTGGTTGTGATGGTTGAGCATGATTATTAATTCTCCAACTAAAGTTCGGATGATTCCTCCAACCAGGATTGTAAGTTTCCGAATATGGATTTTGCGTTGGTCTTTCGAAGTTGTTCAATGCATTGACTTGTTCATGGAGACAATCTTTGAAAGAGGGCAAGGTTGGGCAATTACTAGTAGAATGGTCATTAGTCTCATAAATGTGACAAACAACTTCTCCAACAAATTTTAAATGACCAATTTTCTTCATTTCTAATGCACGAACTTTTCTAGCTAGAGATGTAAATTTTGCTTGAATGTCATTATCTTCCTTAAGATGATATATACCTCCACTAGATGCAGGGGATTGAGTTTTACCTGGAGCCTCATAGGTACCAGTGGTATCCCAATTCTGTGCATTTTCTGCTAGTATGTCTAGGTAATCTATTGTCTCGTCCGGATTTTTATCTTTAAATGTTCCATTATACATCATTTCTACCATTTGTCTTCCCTAGGTGTTAAACCTTCATAAAAATGTGAGACTAATCTCCATGTTTCAAAACCATGATGTGGGCATGTATTAAGTAAATCCTTGTATCTTTCCCGATAATGGTAAAAAGTTTCTCCCGGTTATTGTGTGAAAGTGGTGATTTGCCTTTTGAAAGAATTTTTTCTATTGGCAGGGAAAATTTTTTTCAAAAATTATTGTTGCAATTCATCCCATGAATTAATGGAGCCTGATCTAAGATTCTGTAGCCAAGTTTTAACTTTATTTTTTAAAGTAAAAGGAAAAAAGCTTAAGCCTAATGGTGCTCATGTTACAGTTTAGATTGTTATATGTGTGACAAACTTCCTCAAATTCTCTCAGATGCAAGTAAAGATTTTCGGAATCAAAGCCATGAAAAGTTGGTAAAAGTTAAATAATACCTGGCTTGAAATTGAAGTTATATGCATCAGCAAGAAAAATTAGACATAATGGTGTACTATTTCTTATGGGGTTCATGTATTCTTTAAGAGTCCTTGGCCGATCTTGGTCATTATATAGAGGATGATTATCTTCTTGTTCATTCATATGTTCAGCCATGTTTGAAGAAGATGAAGATTCTCTTACAAGTCTAACAGTTGATGTACGTGACCAAGATTTTATGCATTAACAAAATAATAACAAGAAAAACAGATATCAATAACAAGTTATGTAGGAGGCTCAGCCTTCCATACAATAAAAAAAAAAAAGAGATAGGAGACTCAGTCTTCCACTTAACAATAATAAGAAAAATGAATAAAAAGAAAGCAATATGAACAAATAAATAAATAAATAAATAAATAAAAGATAAGAGGCTCAGCCTGCCATTCAAAAATTAAAAAAAATAAAGAAAAATAACATTAACAGAAATTAAGAGTTAGGAGACTCATTCTTCCATATGATTAACGAAAAAAAATGAAACAAAATAAAAAGGAACAAAAAGAAAAAAAATAGAACTTGTACTCTTCTTTTACTTCCCTGGTAACGGTGTCAAAAACTTGCTACACTCTAGTAGTTGTAGCCCAAGTGTAGGTTGTCGCAAGTAATAAAATCTCGGGAGCCCAAGTATTGAACCATAGGGAAGTGAATTAAGAAATGCAAATTATAGATTTGGTAATAAGGAAAGATTTTGGTGCAAGATGTGCACAGGTGTTGATTAAAAACTCAAATTCAAATAAAATAGCTAAGGTAAGGAGATCCACTTTTAGTATATCGGTTATGATTAATTTTAGTCCATCTTACCACTCAATTGAGATCCACACATAAAGAAGGTCCTAATTGGGAAATTTAGTTAGTTTTAACTTTTACTGATCTTAAAGCGCCAACGCTTGCTAATGAGTTTAAGTATCCATCATGCCAACCTTTGTCTACAATAACTCAAGATTTCAATATAGTCGACAGAGCCATGTTCTACAGAGGGAATCAAGAAGCTTTTGTACCAATGATTGAATATGATGAATCAAGAATTCCACTTAACAAGGAATAAAGTTAAATAGATTAAGGAATAAAATACTGTTAATGCTGTGATCCATTCAAATCAATTATAACCTCTATTCAAAAAGCTTCACCCTTTTACCTTAGCAAAAGGAAAATTAGTTAGTCATGATAAAAATAAACAGCATGAAGAAAGATGAAATGAACATGGATTGAAAGATTAAAGGAAGAACAAGAAGAAGAATGAGAAAATACTTGGACAGAACTTTGGTATTGAAAACTAGAACAAAACTAAAGAAGAAAAGCTAAAGATGATACAAGAGCATAAAGGAGGCCTAAGAAATGGCATGAATTCATCCTCCCTCCCAAGGTGCCTACTTATAGAGTTTTTGGGGTGGGTGAAATGGTAAAATAGTAAAATGTAGGTAAATACAAGTCAACAAAGGCGGGTTACAACTTCTTTTAATTTTTTGGCCATCGTAAACATCAAATCAGCTCTTCCTCAAAGCATAGAACTTGTAGATCTCTTCTTTATCTTCAAATCGATAGGTTGCTCATTCAAATCGAATATCCGTAGCTTAAATTATGATTTTTCTACCGAAACTGCTCTTTCGCACACGAAAAAATGAATTGTCTCATCTATAATCAGATTTCAGCAATGAAAATGATCAAACTAACTCGTGGAATGAAGCAAAGTCGAAGATCTATGTGTTGTCTTTTAGTTGAATTTGGAATCACTCAGTTCTGACGTCTATAGCTTCAGATATGATTTTTCTCATGAACGGCTGCCAAATAATGTTTTTACCTACATAAAAAAATAATTATTTAATATATATATTTTAATATTAATGAACAATAAACTGTGTATATATAGTAAATATGCATATGAAAAGTGAAATACACGTATGAACAGTAAGTCAGTGAATAGTACCTTTGAATAGTAAAAACGCGTGTGAATAGTAACCCCATAAAAAAATACTCAGAATATAGAAATTAATCATACTCAAAGTGTATAGTAATGACTTAAACCCTTAATAGCAATACACTTATGAGTATTCATCAGCAGCCTCCAATCGCCATTTCTCCTCATTGATTGTTACCATGAATTTAACTTGTGTTTCAAATTACCTCATACCAAACATACTTAATCATTCTTGAATTGAACTCCACACCATTGGAACTATTTATTAGTGTACCATTCGAGCTATTAATTGTCACCATTGTTTTTTGAAAAATCAATAAACCACTAATAACTTTGTCAAAGTAAACTAGATCACCTTATTCTGAGTGTAGAAATTAGGGAAACCTTCATTATCTATTTCTCTTTAACAAAATAGACCATACTCTTAGTTTAAAGAAATCCAAAAAAGTTACTTTTCAAATTAAACACTTTTATCCTTTACTAACCCATGTCAATTTGGGTTTCCACCGCTATCCCTGTTTGTCGTCCTTGAGTATAGATGCTTAAGAGTCCAGCGTAATGTAGTCTTACTCTATGTTATACATGTTACTTACATGAGTTCCGCTTACACACCACTAACCAAAACTTATATTCTTTTAAGGTAAACTGTATCCATTGTCTCTAAATTATATTCAATATTACTTAATCATCCTAAAACTATCAAGTGTTGTTTAATAGTTCCTAAACTATATCCAATGTTGTTTAATCATATTACCGTCTATCACAGCCATTAAAAATGGATGGAAAAATAACTTGGCTACTGATATAATATGAAAAAATTATATGACTGCTAATAAGACGTTACTTTTTTATCCTTTCGTAATGATGTGGTGGACGGAAGTACAAGAGAGTAACAATTAAATAGTTTGAGGCCGAATGATGCAATACTTGATAATTTCAGAGATGATTAAACAACATGAGATATAGTTTTGGGATGATTGGTAGAGTTTACCCATTCTTTTACTATTTGTTACTACAATATTCTATGTGTGTTTTCTTCATTGTTTAGGCAACATAATTTTTAAATTTGTGTTTTTGTTGTATTTTTCTATATAGTAAAATCATTTTTTTTTTATTTTTTTTTCCTTTTTATTTTCAATATCATACATACATTTTATCTACTCCATTAATATTTGGGAATAATTCTTTAATTCATTATTTTTCCCTATTTAGGTATTTATTATTTTTTTTTATGTTTATAATTTTTTTAGGTAACTAAAAATTTGCCCCCTGAGATTTAGGTGAAATTACACATTGCCCTTCCTGTTTCAGAAATTTACACTTTGCCCCTTTGCCTTTTTTATATAGCCCGACAGTAACTTCTAAAATCTTAATTTAGGCTATACAGTATTCATCTTCAAATAATTTCAATCTGTACGATATTTTTTTATAATTAATTAACATTTAAAAAATATTATTTTAGAAACTGAAAGAAATACATAAAGAAAAAAATTGATGATTTAGAAGGTCCATTTATTGTAAAAAAATACTATACAAATTGAAATTATTGAAAGATAGCTACTATAATAATTAAATTAAGATTTCAGATGTTCCTGTAGGACTGTATTAAACAAGCAAAGGACAAAGTGTATATTTCTAAAACTGGAGGGACAAAGTGTAATTTTACCTAAACCTGAAGGGGCAAATTGTAATTTTCCCAATTTTTATATTGCAACATAAATTTATTTTTTATTCATGCTTTTCCTCATTTCCCAGGATGAGATAATATTTTTATTAACTTTTTCTTTTTTCTTTTTATTACAAATTTCTCTTTTCCTTTTTAAAAATGTATCAATGGCTAGGCAAGTTAAGAAATTGCAATAGGTGGTGTGGTACCTCAGAAATGCTTGGGCATTGGTGGCTAAGTATCAAGCCTAGTTTCTTCTTTGTCTTGTCTTTTTGAGGCAATACTAGGCAAACTTTTAAAGATTCAAGCTATAAGTAATTATTGATTAATATTAAAATTTTTAACATCTATTTGTAAATGATTTTATTCCAACTTACCGCCCTTCCAACTCAATGATGGGGCCTTACGATAGATAGGTGACTTGGGTCATAGATAAGCAAAAATCTTAATATAATAATTTTTAGTTACTTGTAGCAAGAAATCATTTGAAATTTCGCTAATGCTTGATTCAAAGAAATAAGAGAAATGAGTAAATCATAGGGGCCAAAATGACAAGAGGTCAGAACCTAGGGAGTAGAGCGGTAGATAAACCACAGACCACTCCGCACCATTGAAAATAGACATTTCCAACAACAGCTTCTAAAATTTTAATTTAAACTGTATAATAGTCATCTTTCAGGAATTGTAATCTTTTAAATATTATTTTATATTTTAATAGATATTTTAAATTATTAATTTTTCTTGGCTGTAAATGTATTTTTGCCCCTGTAAGTGAAAATAAGTATTTGTAAATTGTCAGTAACCTATGAAAGATATCAAAAATTTTAAAATTATTAAAATATAGTTACCAAACAGATTAAATTAGAGGTTCAGAAGTTTTTTGTCAGACATTATAATAGAAATAGAGTAAAGTGTAAGTTTTTTAAAATAGTGTAAGTTAGGTCAAACAAATGGGTTATATAATTTTTTTTCTCCAAAATTCTTTAACGTATTGCTAAGGTTTTTCTGTTTTTCCGTACTTCCTTGTTTGTGTGGGATTAGTGCTGGCATTTACAGTCTCAAAGTTTTTTGGGTTTTGGGATCGGAATTTCGGTTTGGGAGCCACCTTGGCATCTTTTTAATCACGGTTTTTTTAATAAATTGTAATATATTCCGATTATACAAAAAAGTACCCATTTTTATAGTCCGACGCTTGCTCACTTGACTTGACTTATAAGACCTTTCATTTTTAATATGTGGGATTTTCCTCCGTCCTATTCTTTTTTTTTAAAAAAATTATTTTTAAATATATCACTTTATTATTTTTAGTTCTATTTTATTCTATATTATCTAAAGTTCATAAATGTTCGTAATTATCCTTTGTATGCTCTCTTTGTCTTTGAGTTAATGAGTCCAGGAATTATCTTTTTTTCGAATGCTCTTTTTTCCTTTCTCTTTGGTGGGAAGCTATATGCAAACTCATATTGTGGGATGTTCCCAGAAAATGAAACAAGTTTTGTGATTGGTTTGTTCATGTGATGAAAGGCAAATCAGTGAAGTTTACATTTCACAGAAGCATCGGCTGGAAAAAGGGAAGGCGAAGCATCGGCAGCAGAAGGGGGCTAACCAGGGACAGCGGTGCAAGGAAAAGGTTTAGGGTCTCTGGGTAGAAAAGATGAGAGACTAGGGGGTAAAGCTATTGTTTAACCCTTTTTTTTCACTAGAAGCTTAAGGTTTCAAATCTCCTCTCTTTTTCTCAAAATTAGGACCCCTATTTATACTAGTGGGGGCATTAAATCCCAGAAATTAGGTTTTCCAAGTTAAAAATTTTTCCAAGTTTAGTTTGAACAGGTTTTGGCCTAATTTGGTCAAATACCAGTTTTAGTCCCCTATCTCTCACAGCTTACTGATCTGGTCTCCAGGTTTTCACGAAATTGCAATTTGTCCCAAATTTTGTCTGATTTGTCAAATTAGCCTTAAACTTTGCAAAAACCACTAGATTTTCCTAAAATTTCAAGATTTTGTCAGATTTACCCCCAAAATTTCCAATTTTGACAGATTTACCTCAATTTTTTTCCAATTTTGACAGATTAACTCCAAGCTTTCAAATTTTGCTCAAAGCCTTCTAAAAATTTCCATTTTCCTCTCAAACTTTCCTTTTTGCCTAAATTGGCCCTACAAAACTCTTTAGACTCCAAATTAGTGCCTACACTAAATTAATTTCTATTTCTACCCTAGATAAACATTTTATACTCCTAAAATTAGTAACACATAAAAAGACCAAATTGTTCCCAAAATAAAATAGCCCTTAAACAAATTTTTCTAACCTAATCTTAAACAAAAGTTAGTACCTAGACAAAATTATGTGTCAACAGGACATATGTTATGGAATGAAGAAAATATAAATTTTTATTAGTTTTTAGATTAAAAATATATAATTTATTGGCAATTGCTAGAAAATTTTTGAAAATCATCATGTACCAAAGATATCTTGTTCAATAAATGCCAAAATACCCCATTAACTCTTGAAGTCGGTTGATAAGAACCTTTATCCCCATAAAGTTGAAGTTGGACAAGCTTAGTCCCTGAACTTCAATAAGTGGGCCTGTCTACCCCCTTAACCATATATGTGCACATCACGTGATGCTTAATAACCAATGTTATTTTCAATTTGTTTGGCAGCAACTAGAGTCAAATAAATGAGGCCTTCACTTGCAGATTTAATTTGGGAACTGAGACCTTCAAAAACCCTAGAACTTTATTCCCATGTCAATCAGCAGCCAATCTTCCCTAAGTGATTACTTATCTCCCTTGAGAAATGCATCATAGTGAAGGACTAAGGATCAATCACCTTTAGTTCATATGTTTCTAGTTCTGGAGAGTAGTCATTTACAACGAGTGTTGTAGTGGGCAAAGAAGGCCAATTTTGGTCAGTTTCTTTTCTTTTTTTTCTTAATAGATTTTTCACTAGCTTCTTCAGTTTTTATTATCTTCATATTTGTACATTGTTGGTCTTTTGTTCAATACTGTTTAAGAGTTGTTTTTGAGTGACAGTTGCTAATTGCTTGCTCATTTGGAAGTCTGAGGTGTACTTTATGGAGCAAGTAGGCACATTTTATCTAGCCAGAGAGTACTTTGCTGCTCTTTTTAATTGATTTCCTATCTCTTGTTGCAATGTTTTTTGAATCTCATAAAGTGGCCTATATCTACTTTCCATTTCCACAACAACAATGTGATTTTCCAACCCACACTAAAAAAGCTCTCACAATTAAAATTGCACCCAAGAACAACATTGAACTATTCATCTTTAAAAAAAGTAAGGCCTAGGAAATTTTTGAACGTGATGCATTAAAGTTCAAATGAAGTAAGAAAGCAACATCCAATTTAAGTTAAGATTGAGAAGAGGTAAAAGAAGAACAACCAATTTGGCTCTCAATGAACCTCCAACCTATTTCTACCCAAACTTACCTTATAACCATCATGACCATTCCATTGCATCCTCCATCTATAACTCTTATCAATATTTTCATGCTAGATTTCATGGATTTTTTTTGCCACTGTTCTCCATGTGGCAATTTTGAAACAAAATTCCTTTTTTTCCATAGCTTTTTGCATCATAAAAAGTCTAATGTGTTTTAGCATAGAGGTGATTGGCTTATGCCTAGCTCTAAGAAACATAAAGTTAAAAGCTTCACAACTATTATTATCCACTGAATCACATTTGGTAGCTAGTGAAAAATAAACTTTGCACCATTTCCATTGGTCTACACACATTATAGCCTTTTCTGCACAAGGTTTTAACAATTCAAGTTCATTTAGCCTTTTTCTAAGGGTCAACTTATTTGGTGCTTTTGCTGCTGTTGCATAAAAAGCAAGTTTAAGGGCATTAATCTAAATTTAGGATGCCAATTTATGTATATATGCCTCACACATATTTGATATTCTACCATTGGAAGTATTTCTTCAACCATATTAAGAAGTCCATATGAGGAGAAAGAAAACAAGAATTAATCTGCATATAAATCCTACGTAACTTAATAAAATATTTATGCAAAAAACATCAATTAATCACCATATTGTTTAGTAACCACAGAAATTATCTCAATTTAATGCAGAAAAATCAGCAATTAACCATAGATTGATCATGAGTTAATTTTTTTCATTCAACTAGAAAAAGTTATTAAAACAAACAAGTCTAATTGGTGGCCGGTACTAGGCACAATACTAAGCAACATAACATTAACTCCCTAACTTTTTGCAAATTGTACAATACGCCCAAAAACTACTATCAAAATGGTGCTTTAATAACCTATGCCTATTTAACTAAAATAACTTACCCTAGAAGTTGAAATCTCCCTCTTGGGCATATAGGTAGATTATTTTAACCTTAAAATATATGTTAGTCACACATACACATATAAACCAAAACAATACTCAAGTACATAAAAACAGGTTATATGCTGACAATTAAACTTTCAGATAAATTATTAAACTTAATAACGTTCTCACCTTTTCTTGGTCAACATAAAACACCATCCCATTTCATCTCTTGTTTGTGTATCATGTCTCAAATGCTCTAAAAACCAAAGCCAAGATGCAATACATTCAACTTCAACTACAGCCCATGTTAAAGGATACATTTGGTTATTTACATCTTTGCTTACAGTAGTGAACAATTGGCCCTTCACCACCCCCTTTAAAAATGATAACCCCTTTTAAAATGCAACCATTCAAGCCTAAGAGCTTCTTACATCCTTCCAAAAATGCATTTCTCAAAGTCACAAAACACACATAAAATCATTTGAAAAAAGGTGGATAGTTAGGGCCTTATGATCAGCCTCAATATCTATACTGCTTCCTGGATTTGCTGCACAAAAGGCCTTTGCATAATTATGTAACCTTGCATACTCCTCACGAATATCCATCTCAAATTTATTCATGACCTTCCTCTTCATTTTTTTACACTAATTTCTTGACACTTTTATATTGAATTGATTTCTTACTTGGTCTTGAATAAAATCAAGTTTCAACTTCCAGTGGCCATATATTAATGACTAATTTGAATTGGTTATTGATGGACTATTTGCTCTAGAAACTTTGTAAAGCTTCAAACAATTATGTCCCCTACATAAGTCTTCACCATGAAGTGCATCTTCGATTTCACCTTCTCTGCAAAAGCAAAAAATAACCATGGACAATCTTTTGCCTTACATTTGGTTATAACTCTTCCTTTTTCATTCCTGATGTAAAATAACTTTCATCTTTCACTTATTTTATATTTTTTAAGTGCCCTCATACATTGCTTAGCATCTATGAAACAAAGACCAAACAAAAAACTTAACTTTCTTGCATTTTTCATCATACCTAGCATACTTACTTCACCTTTTTACCAAAACTCTTTCACCATTATCTCCACTTTTTAGGGAAATACTCCCAATGTCAAAGTCATCTAGGTCATTTACATCTCCATCACTACAATCTGAATCATTTTTGTTCCTATATTCCCCTCTGATTTGCCCTTGTTCGGCTCCATATTTTTCTCCAGTTCAGCCACATTGCATTTGAAACTATAAGGTTAGATGTATTCTCTTACTATTTGAAATGCTTCTACAAGTTTATCTCTTTTACTAGAAAATATACTCTTAGTAATATTGTTTAATTCACCTTCATGCTCTACTGAAAATCTTCACCTTCATCATTTGAACCATCCTGACCACCCTTCTCATTTTCATTCATATCCCCATTACCCTTATTTTTATTTGCTTCAGCCCCTGTCTCATTTATATTTTTACCTTTTGCCTGTTTATTGGCAATGTTTTTAGGTGAGAAGTCTTAAATGCCCATGTGGTTAGATTGCTCAAAGTGTTCGATATAAACTTCCCCATGTCCACCGAAAATACAACATACTACCATATCTAGTGCACTTGCATCATTTTGTAGCCATCTTAGTCCCACATCAAAAGACATACCAGAAATTTTATAGCAATTTTTTTTTCACCTCACTAGGTTCTTACCTAACTTCTTTTAAGCAATCTAACAGTTACCAATATGTCATTAAGTCAGAGTCCAACCTTTTCTCAAACTTTTTCTCACCAGTACACCTCGAACTTAGGTGTGTGACAATTCTTTTAGTCAATGCCTTGCTTTGACTTGGTAAGTATGTTTTATTTAAGTATTTATACTTAAATGCCTCAAATTAGTATCTTGTTAAGTAGGAAAGAGAGGCTAAGCAAAGTACAGATGAGTTTCTAATTGTGATTTGACACCTATAGGTCAAAAGGGTAAAATGATAATTTTGATCCAAGTGAGTGTCATGACCATAATTATGATGGAATTATGGTCATGTAAGGTTTTTTTACTAATTAAGTTAATACCATAAGTTATTCTAGTTGTTAAAACCACAATTTGAAGAAAAATTATAAAAATTTCACTTAGTGTTCAAATGAGCCAATTATATTTTAAGTGGCTTATGTGTTTAAGAGGCTAAGTATGAGAGCATAAAAATACTCTTTGTGACCAAGGAGGGATAGTTTTGAGAGTAGGCCTAGTGGCCAAATTGAAACAAGAAAGAATTTGAGGGCCAAAAGGTTGGAAAACAAGAAAAATGCCTTAGTAAAGTAATTGAGATATTTGTAAGACTTGGACCTAAGTTTTCATCTCCATTCTTTTTCATTTTCATGGCTATCCCTCTCCAGAAACTCCCCTACTTCAGGCTCACCTAATCCCACAAATTTCCAGCAAATTTAAAGGTCCCAAAGTAAAATCAAGAAGACTCTAGCTCATCCTTGGTGCATTAGCTTTATTTGGGCTTTTTATTGCTTGTTTTGGGCATAAATACTAAGGTAAGCTTCTTAGCTTAGATTGAGTTAGTTCTAAGTTGATTGAATAGCTATAAATGTTCTTGATTTTAAGTTCTTAGTGCCATATCACATTGTTTTTATGTCTGAAACTCAAGCGTGCTTGTGATACTTGTGTTTTTGTTCTTGCTTTGTGGCTAAATTAAGATAAGGTTTCAAGTTGATTTAGCTCAAATACTACATAGAAATGTAGCATTACATGTGGGAATGAAGTATAAACAAGACCCATTTGGATTGGTTTTGGGGATTGAAAGAGTGAGCAAGATTTGTGCAAGGTAGCACACAAGCACGAAGTGTTGAATAGGCCATTAGGGATGCATCATCAATGGTTCTCGAGGCAACTAGGGAGTTGTTGGCTTTGGCGATGCCCTTGCCCTTGGTGCCATGTCACCGAGGCCTAAGCCCCGTAAGCTCAAGGCACCTTAAGGGCATCTCAATTTATTGGTTATCTTCCTTAGGTTATTCTAAAATGTTTTACAACTTTGGTTGGGGTCTAAAAATCATTTATAAGTTGGGAATTATGCATCATTTAAGTGGTAGCTAAGTCATGTGGTTAAGATAAGGCTAGGTAGGGTGGCTGAGGGGGTTAAAAGTGCTCAAGTTATTGAGGAAGTACTAAGGGGATTAAGGTAGATTTCAGAGTCTTCATTGGCCCAATTGATAGCCTTTAGACCTTTAGCAACGAAGAGTAAACCTAAGAGGATTCCAACCAAACCTTGTGGTTTGGTAAGTAAGCCACTAAGGAGCCCTAAGCTAGGCTCCAAGAACTTAGCAATTTGGTCCAGATAAGATGGATACCTTGCACAATAAGTTAAGGGAAAAACGGGCAAGATTTTGAGAGAATGTGGCAACTATTCTAAAACCCATAAGCAGGACTTAAGGGAAGTAAAGAATTTGGCATACATGGGCCAGTGTCTCAAGTATGTCCACCGTTTGCATTTACGGCAAGAATAAGGCACCTAGGGTGTAAGAAGTCTCAAGGATTGTGCATGTTGCATATCATACATTCATGCAGTGCATATTTATTATGTTTATTGGTTGTGTTGATTGTTGGTTGGTTGTTTGCTTGTTTGTATGTCATATCTGCATGCTTGCTTGTTATCTTCTTTGCAGGTACCCCAAGAGACCTTTACTGAGTACATCCATGTATTCACTCCCTTAAGTTTGTCGTGCAGGTTCTAACGTCAGGCCTAACAACTAAGTGAATAGTTGTGGGTTAAGTTTTTCCTTTTGCATGTATTTTATTACTTGAATCCTTGAGATTCTAAAGTTGCTTAAGGGATAAGTTTTGTACTAACTAAGTTTTTGAGCCTTTTTCACTTAGAGCTTAATAGCTTAAAGGTAGGAGCTCAAGTAGATGATTTTAGTAGTATTTTGCCTTATATATATGGTACCTTGTGTACTAAAATATTGCCTATATTAGAATACATTGTGGTGTAAGACAATTGAGTTACTTTTAGGTGCATGCTAGTGTGTTAAAGAGTGTCTTTCCCCTCTCCCTTCTTTCTTTTCTTTCCATCTCCTTCTCTCTCTCTTTCTCTCGCTCTCTCTTTCTTTCTCTCTCTCTCTCTCTCTCTCTCTCTCTCTTTTTCTTTTTCTGTTTTGATGCATTAGCTATATGCCTTTATATGTTTGATCACAATTTCCTATTTTTATTTTTATTTTATGAAATTAATTTTATTTGAAAGTTAATATTATATAGGTGTAATAATGCATTTAAAATAAAATTTTTATGATTTTTTTAGATTATTATGAATTTTTCATTTTAAATGCCTAAAGAAAAAGAAATACTCATAAAAATTTAATAATATCATAAAATTTTTACAATCAATGGAATATTATACCTAAAAAATATTGAATTTTAAATAAAATTAATCTTTTAAAAAAAGATGTAAAATAAAATAATCCATTTATATAGTGTTCTCCTTCCTACAATGCATCTTTTTATTGTTAGATCATATGCATTTTTTGCTTTCGGCCCATGAGGCATTAGAAACCAAATAAAATGGGTAAATGTAACATAAGTCCTCTATGTGTGTATGACAATATCATTTGATTCTCAAACTTTGAAATTTCATTTTCCTTATATCGCAATAGACACAGAAAAATGTCCTAAGCTTTCTGCTTTTGATGTTTTAAGTCTTCACACTTTCTAAGTTACAATCAAAGCCTCAATTTATACTGAAATCTCAAATTGACTACCTTGGTCTTTACGTCGTGAGTCTTCTGTTTAGAATTTTGGTTACCTATAACTTTCAAACGCTCCAACCTTTTAAAAACATTAAACTAATCAAAATTATAATTATTTTTTTAACTTTTTTTCTATAATTATAATTATTATGAAAATTTTCAATCTTCATTGATCAACCCGCAATGAAGTGCCAGCCAATTACTTGTGTGCAATTAAACCGTAAGCAAAAGAACGAAGGACACCATTGAAGAAATTTTTTATTAGCACGTTTCTATGTGTACTAAAGGTGGATTTGAGTCTTTGATTAGCAACAATCAAGACTTTTTCATGGACCACTACTCCGCTAAACAGCCAACCACAGTAAAAAGGAATCAATTTTTTTTATGTTTTTCTTTTTCCCAAATCCATCAACTCTTTCCTCAGTTGACTTGAGGTAAGTCTCACGTGAAAGTTTCTTGCTCCTAATTTTACTGTTGCATGTTTAGGTTATTTTTGTTGGTAGACAAATTGCCAATAGCATGAGTTATTAGGCATCATGTGATGTGTACATGTATGGCCAAGGAGGTAGACTGGTCCACATAATGAAATTTAGGGATTGAGCTACACTGAGTTCAACTTTAGAGGGTTACAGGTCCTTGTCAACCGAGTTCAAGTGCCAATGGTGTATTTTGGTCTTCAATAAAAGTTCTGTATTATGGAAGAAGGATTTCTGTCCTTTAATGATAGTTTTGGTAAAATATTTAACCTAGTCCTTTAAATTTGCTTTCTAGCTCCCATCTATCATGAAATTTCAAATATACTATATGTAGCTTATTTCTAATAAAGTCTTTTTCCAATCCTACTAAGCTCCTATATGTGCCATCCATAAGAATCTTGGTGACTGGCAAGCCAAGGCTCCTTCAGTGTTAGGTAGTGAGCTCTAAGCACAGAGTCGTGGCATTATTTGAGCACTAGAGCATCTCCATTGTTCATGAAATCAAAGAGGGGATTAGAAAAGCAACTAGATATTTCCACTATGAGCACCAATTGATGATGCATGGACCTTAGCATGATGCTTTGATGCTAGAGAGTAGGTCTTCACATATAAGCACACATTAAGAAAGAGGGTGTGAAGACCTTTAAAGAATTTTTTGATGCTTAAATAAATATATATTCTTGGTATGGCACTTATACTAATAAGATGATCTCATATTTCATAAGTTAATAGTAATACCTTTATATACACTACGGAAGTGATGGACTTTGGATTTAGGGTCTTTAAATGAGGCAGTTGCTTTTCATAGTCTCTAGATTGCTTGACGCATGTCTTATGGTGGGACCTACGTGTGTTGCTTCTTAAGGGAACGAGTTAGGGGCCTTTTCTAAGAGATTTAGCCCTTATGGATTGTTTTGGGCTTTAAGCCAACTTAGGCTTTCTTTGCTTGCTCCAACCCAATAATACTGGGTTGGGTTTCACCAAGTATCAATAACATGCTGTGACACCTAAGATCTTTGGCATGGATTAAGACAGAGCAACATAAGCGATGAATATGATTTGAGTTTTGAGTTATTTTACTTAAAAGCTAGATATAATGAAGACATATGGAAGAATCAAAGATTTAAAACTCAAAGTGACCATGGTTCTAGAAAAATAAATTTTGTGATCGAAACAAAGATTGTTCTATGTCCATTTTTTCTTTTTTTTTTTGCATTGGCTATCTTAACAATACTGGCATATTGATTTTCCAATGCAACAATAGCTAGATTTATACAAAAAATAAAGGCAAAAATAATGAATAAACCATTAATGTTTTGGACCCAGCTTAAATCGACCATTAATGTTTTTTTTCGGCCAAATAAATCACTGACATTAGTCAAAATAGCCAAATAAACCACCAACATTACTCAAATAGGCCAATTTACCCACTTAACTCTTGAAATATTACAAAACTCCATCATTAACTTTTTAAAATTAACAAAATAGGTCCACTTGGTTTAAAACAATTCAAATAGGCTACCTTCATCATTTATAAAATTCCATAACCACCTTCCACAATTACATTTTTTGGACACAGTCTTTTCATTACTGCTTTTAGCTCCTTCAAAGTGTATCATCTCCATTGCTCAAGATAGGATGCCTTTGGCCCCACACAGCCACTTCCGAATGATGTCTCACTCATATTAGTGCATAACACAAGATTATAGTACAATATAAGGCAGAGTAAAAGAAGAAACATCGTTGGCACTATCAACAAATTCAGGAGAATCCCAATTACTACTCACAAACGGAGTTCAAAGATCGATGTCGGCTTCAAGAATGTGGTATAAATGTCAGATTAATAAACTTTATAGGTGTAGGGGCAGAAGTATAAAATGTAGGGACTAAACTTGGTATTTTATGCTAAGATTTCGTTAGACTTAATGGAAAAAGTTACGAGAGTGGCCGATTTGAGTCGACTCAGAAACATTAGTGGTTTATTTGGCAAAAAAAAACCTTAGTGGGTGAATTGGCCAGCACAAAAACGTTAGTGGTTTATTTTTTATTTTTGCCAAAAATAAAATAAGAGTAAGAAAAAGGTAAAATTCATTTATGTTCCTTAATCTTTTCACGTTGCCCTAAAATGATCCCTAACCTTCATTTTGTCCTCTTAGAGTCAGCAACCTCCATTTTTTTGTTCTAATCGTGGTCATTCCATCAATCGCTTAGTCAAATTTAATGAAATCTTAGAAAAATGGCAAATTTAGTCCTTAAATTTTATTCATCCGACTCAAAGTACCCTCAATTCTTCTTCCGTCTATTCTAACTTCCCAGAACAAAAAAAGATCTCCCTTTATCATCAATTTGCTAGCAATTCTAATTTTAATTTTGATTCATTTTTCCAGTTCTAAGTATTTAAAGGTGACTAGTGATGGCATTGGGGTTTAGGAAAAGTGACCGACATGGGGTGAGGTGGATGTTGAAACATAGTTAGGGTTTAGAAATGAGGAAGGGTCGACAGAGGGTGCAGGGAAAACAAGGTGCATGGGGGTGGAGGTCGATAAAGATAGGAATGTGTGGGAGGGAGAGTGGGAGGGCAATTACTGGAGAAACCAAACAAAATCAAATGAAATTGAATGAAATTGAATGTGAAAATGAAAGAAATCGAATGAAGGAAATCAAATGAGAGATCATCAGGAGTCATTCGATGTCGATGAAACTGTCATCGAAGAGTGGAAAGGGGATGTCATTGTTACTGGCACCAATGATGATTCCAATGCTATAATTGGTGAGTGTAGAGGGTAGCAAATTTGGGAAGGTTTGGAGGTGGCGGTGGGCGGGAGGAGTGGAGGAGCTAACAAGTCAGAGGGACAAGGATCGGGTGGCGGAGGAGTTGGCAAGTTGAAGGGGTTGGCAAGTCGAAGGTTGAAGGATGGAGAGGTGAAGTTGGAGCGAAGGTGGAGAGGAGTGCATTATTTTCTCCATTTTTTCTAGAAGTTGGAATGGATGGGAAAGGTTGTGTTAGATTTACAAGTTAAGGATAATTTTAGTGGGTACGAAGAAAATGCAAGGATTAAAGTTAGAGTTTTTCCTAAAATCCCCTCACATTTAACTGTGAAATTAACGAAAAGACCATGACTGGGACAAAAATAAGGAGGTTAAAAACTTTAAGAAGACAAAATAAATGTTAGCGACCATTTTAGGACGACACGAAAAGGTAGGAACCATAAATGAATTCTACTCTCTAGGAAAATTATCCCTATGAACTCTAAATTTACCCATATTCTCAAAATTATTATCCTTCTACCTAAAAAAGGATGCAATATATTATATTTTGGAATATTGCAAAACTCTTCAATATTTTCATATTTAGTAAATTACTTTACCATATTAACATTCAAAACATCATTTTAATATCCATTTTTTCCATCTTTCTTGATTTATGTGCAAGAAGTGAAATATAAAAACAAAAATAATATAATTTTTTTCTGTTTTTTTAAACTTTGTGCCAAGATCAAATGTTTCATTCAAATGGAATAGAGGAGTATTAGCTACTGTTTTATCCTTATACTTTAATACTCTTATACTGGCTATTTTGAATACCAAAAAAGAGTTAATTACAATTTTCCTTGTCAAGTTTAGGAGATATTACACTTTGTCCATCTTGTTTCAGAGATATACACTCTACCCCTTTATGTTTTACACTATTTACCAACAATTTCTGAAATTCTAATTTAAATTATAAGGTAATTATATTTTAGTAATTTTAGTCAGTATGATCCTTTTTTATAGTTAAAGGACATTTTAATTCATTGATTTTCTTTATGTAAATATAAAACAGTTTTTTAAGAGGGTAAAATGTAAGTCATGGGGCAAAGTGTATATTTCTAAAATAGAGGGGCCAATTATAATATTATTCAAATCTCAAGGATAAATTGTAATTAAGGCAAAAAATTCTACGAGTCTAGGATGAGCTCAAGTTGATGTCATCCACCATCGACTAGGCAGACCTGTTAGCGAGACTTCTACGTCATATGCCATCCATTTTTGGGTCCTCGAAAACTAATTGAAACGCCACAACCAATCCGTAAGCCAGCGATCCACTGTTTCCTATGCCGTCCATTTCGGAGTATTTGAAAAATAATCCAACCCACAACCAATCAGTAAGCCAGCCATGGTTTGCTAGACGGGAAATTTCATTTATATTGCTTTGGTGCACTGTTATTTTATTATTATTATTTATTTGTTTATATATTATTTATTATTTTTACCTTTCGTGATGTCCTTTTGGCTCTTCCGGAAACCCGAGACCAGCCAACAAAATGGAACGGTCGACAGGTCTTTTGCCCATTTCGTACGTTAACGCAGCTTGGACCGTACTGTTGAATGATTTGTAATCCATTCTAAAATTGAAAAAGGGGCTTAACAAATAACTATACTTTTGTGAGAGAGGACTAATTTGTATACATAGACCCTATAATTTTTTTTTTTTTTGAAAAACATGGCAATTTGGTGATTGGTGAAATGGTGAATTATTGATTCGTAGGAAGTCTGAAAACTTGACAAACTTTCACAAGTTATTACTACATGAGATGATTTTTCCTGGTGTTGCTGAAAGTCGTATATATAATGTTGAAATTAGATTCAAAGAAAAAAATTTATAATAAAATATTTGATGTAGTATTTATTTGAAAGACTATTTCACATGATGACTTGGTCAAAAATAAATTCTACAAATAAATTCTATAAATAGATTCATTGAAGAAAACTAAAGGGTGTTTATTCTCGAGCATCACCAAGCAGAGATGTGTATATTGTGTGAAAGTGTACACTAAAAAAGAGGAGTTTTTGGACACAAAGTGGTAGAGAGAATATTTTATGCATCATGCAGATGTGTTTGACTTGTTTAAAAAGAAGAGAAAGACATGCACTATGTCTAGAATGTTCATCCTGTAGAATGGTGTGTTTGGGTACCGAGTAATAAAAGTGTTGCTTGTTGTGTACTGTATAGTAAGGTAAGTTAAACACTAAGTTGTATGTGGTTTATGTGTGAAAGATGTATGTATATGAGAGAAAAGTCAAATATATTAATGATAAAATATAATGGTTATCAAAAAAAAAAAAAAAAGAGAGAGAGAGAGAGAGAAGAAGGCCATAAGCTAAGAGTGAAAGATCATACAATAAATTCTTTGCAATTCTTATTATTTTATTTATATTAGTAGTTATTTCTCTTTAGTGGAGATAGGTTTGTTAAAAAGCTGAACCGCTTAAGTCATGTAGTTTATAAAATGTAATATACTTCTTTCTCCTTGTTAGTAGAACACTTAACTGCCCTCCAAGAACTTCACCTTAGATTTGTGTGTATGCCATCTTCATTGCCTCAACTTTTGGCTAACCTAACTTTTGTGAAGTCTCTCATTCTTGATAACTGTTGGCTACAGGAACATTTCCAATAGAAATTTTTCATTTGCCAAACTTACAATTTCTTAATGTAGAGAGCAATGGAAATCTCACAGGTCAACTGCCTGAGTTTCTCTTGAGTTCTCACCTTGATACACTTAGGCTTGCTTCCACAAGTTTCTTTTGTAGTTTACCAACTTCAATAGGAAACTGTAATTCCTTAACTAAGATGGATATTAGAGCTTTTGCCATCTAGGGTCCAATTTCTTCATCACTGAGCAAACTAGCCAAGTTGAAATATCTAACCTCGCAGCGAATAATTTCATAAGACGAATTCCTTCTTCACTAACAAACCTCATAGCCAAGTTGGATTTAGGAACTTGAAAGGGCCAATCTAGTCGGTGGTTTTCCATCTACTCTTAGGAACTTGACTCAACTTACTAGTTTAGATTTGGGAAAAAATAAACTTACTAGCCCAATTCCATCCTAGTTTCCAAATGTTACCCAACTAGTGCTTCTATACCTTATCGGTAATCAATCCCATGGGCCAATTCCAAGGTCAATTTGCAGACTCTTCAATCTTCAAATTTTGTTTCTACAAAATAACAACTTTGTAGGAACTTTAGGACTTGAGGCATTCTTTAATTAGACCAAATTGAAAAATTGTCATTGTTCACTTAAACTGATACAAATACTACCTTAAAACATACATATTTTGGGCTTAGGTGCATGTAACTTAATGGAGTTTCTAGGTGTAATTCAGAACAAGTTGGATTGAAAACGTTGAACACCTTTTACTAACAACATCCATTGTAAGGTACTAGAGTGGATATAGAAAGTAAGTAAAAGAACAAACATTATTGGCAGCAACTTTTAAGCCTAAATGTTAGGCACTCATCTTCAATGCTATGCATTCATCTCTTTAAACCTTATAGGTAGACACTTTAGTCAAAATAAATTCCAAGGAGGCAATGCCCTCATTGACCTTCTCACTTGACACGTGTCATATCTTATCTCACTTACCCCATGAGAATCATTTTTTCTTAACCCACAAGAATCCCGTCACTTGACCCCTAAGGTTTCCATATTAACTCACTTGATTTGTCAAAATCCTTCTTGCTTAACCTGCAAGCGTCCCTCATTTAACCCATAAGGTTTGCTTCTTAGCGTGCTCAATCCTTAAAAGTACCACTTAGGGTATATCAATTTTGTTATTTGGTTATTCAAATCATATATATTTTCACTAATACTCATAGATAATTAATCAAGTAAAATAATATGTCTTTTTTTTCTTTCAATGCCACTTATATATTGCAACATAACTATGTACATTCATAGCAATGCATATATTTATTCATATCATTACAGATAAATGCTCATACATGCGAGTATATACAATTGTTCGTATAGTGGCATTTTATATAATTTTAACTAGTTTACATACCTGGTATTCTCCCGGGACTATAAGTTATGTTGAGTATCATAAAATAATACTATATATTCAAAATTTATATAAATATTATTAAGAAAATTAGGATCATCGAAAAAATAGTTTAAAAAGTACTATAGAATACTAGAAATTAATATTAAAAAAATATAAACATAAAATGTGCTAATCTCTTCATTCCAAAGCCTTTAAAACATTTTTTTGATGAGAAGATTAAGATGTGATATAATTCATTATCTTTTCCAATTTTTCTCCTATAAAAAATAATGACCAAACCATTACTTTTCAAATATTAATGATTTTGTTTGAAATTTTATCAAAATTTTAGGCAACTTCAAAAGTTTTCAAAAAATATGAGAATATAAAAATTTTATCAAAAAAACTTATGGATGAAAATGAAAATAAAATAAAAGAAAGAGAGATACTAAAATAATAGCAGCAGATTAATATCTATTTCATGAAAGCATACATATACATTAATTGGCTACTAAGTTGGATTTAGTTAAAGGGAATAAGGCTTGATTTGGGAACATTCAGCGTTTATTGTTAAAGATTGGAAAAGCTATTCAATGGTAGCTTTTGGCTTTAAAGGTTTGGGAAAACTATCACAACTATTGATAATTTATTTCAACATCTAACACTAAATGAAGCCAAAAATTTCAAGCCCTTTTCCAACTTGATCAAGATATCTCATATGTAGCAACCAAAATTCACAAGAGATAACATTAACTTGATCAAGATATCCTATACGTAGCAACCACAATTCATGAGAGATAACATTGAATGTTCTTTTGGTGGTAGATTTGGATAATTTTTTCTAGGGTTAATTGTAATTTACCACTGAGGTTTAAGTGATATTACTCGTTGCCCCTTCTTGATTTAGAAAAATATATTTCACCCCTACTTGTGCCTTACACTTTACCCTTAAAACATTGTTTTACATCAACAAAAAAAATTGATAATTTAAAGATCCACTAATTATAAAAAAGGTATCATACAGACTGAAATTATTTAAAGATGACTACTATACAATGTAAATTAAGATTTTAGTACTTGTTGTTAGATAGTGTATATTTTTGAAACAGAAGAGGGCAAAGTGTAATATGACCTAAACCTCGGCTGCAAATTATAATTAACTATTTTTTTTTACTTTTGTCTATGTTGGAGGCAAACTATTACACGCATATATTATATATATATATATAGTTGTAATTAATTATTTTTTTTTTACTTTTGTCTATGTTGGAGGCAAACTATTACACGCATATATATTATATATAAATAGTTGTCAACATTTTCAACAAATTGTTAGTATTCAAATATGGAAATTTTTTCCTGCACCATTTTCATTGGTGTCTTTGCTTATATTGAAATTGAGGTTGATCTTGATACAGACTCTTTCATTGGTTTGATGGCAGTCATTTTTAAGAAGGTGAACATGGTTTCATTTGATCTTAAAATTCCAACTAGAAACGGTATGTCAATTAGGAACAACAAAGACATGATGAAGGTTTTCTCCTGGTACAATGGAATTGAAGAGATTATAGAGTATGTGAGACATGGAAAATCATGGCATGTTAATGCATGTAGTTTCCAATCCCCTTAAGAGTTTGCCATGCATGCTATCTTGAGATAACAAGTTTTGATGAATAATGTGGACAGTGGCGGGGGAGCTTCTAATGGCTCAAGCATGATGATAGTAGATACTAGGGTATAAAAGGGCTGATAACAAAATAGGGGGTCAAGATTGGGCAATTGTCAGACTAAAGCTAGATGGTGTGAGGAAGAAAGATTTGCCTACTAAATATGAGGCAATTTTTTAAGTTCACACAAGAGAGACAAAGGGGTTGGATGTAGAAGTAGAACTTGATCAAGCAAAGGCATGGTAAAGTGGAAAAGTTATGCATTGCAGGGAAGGAGGGGGGAAGTTACTAATGAGGGTTTGAATGCTAGTTATAAGCTAGATGAGGAGGGATTTAAAGTTAAGTGGTAAATGTTATGAATTTTTTTATGATAATGTTGAAGAATGGAACAATGCAAAGAAAGGTAAGGGTGAAAGTAGCTTTAATGATGGAGATAATATCAAGGAGGTGTCTAAAGAAGACTCTAATCAACATGAACTTAGTGATTGTCTAAATGACTAATCACATGATAGGTATTTAATAGATGATCAGAATGAAGGTATTTCCAAGAAGAAAACTAAAATCTTTGATATCAATTTGAGAAATGTTACAAAGAAATTTAAGAGAACAATTGAAGGGAGAATTGTGTTTGGAAGGTTTTAAGTATTAAGGGATGTTCATCACTTTGGAGAGATTTTAAGGGACTATGCAATAAAAGAAGAGGATGACATTGGAAAGCTTAAGAACGAGGTGTACAGGGTAAGGCCATATTGTAAAGCAGATGGTTGCCATTGGCTTATTCTTGCTTCAAGATTGACAGACAAAGTTACATTTATGGTGAACACACTTTATGAAGAGTAAATGGCTTTGAAAGCAAAATTATATGATGAGCATGATTGTATAGTATGGATTAACATGTTAGCCCTAATTGTGAGGTCATTTTGACATCTTCTAACTTTATGTTACATCTATTCTTTTTAGGATTTTTTGTAGCTTAATTAGTTTGTAAACTTTATGTGACATTAGCTCTATTTTATACGACTAGAAGTAAACTTTACAATGGTTTAACTAGACGTTGGCTTTTAGCTATAGATAAAATTTTTGTGTAAAACATTGGTTACAGGTTAAACATGATATATGAAAAAAAATTTAGCCTCTAAAATTGATCCTATAACTTCTTACAATGACTTTGTAGCTAACTTGGAAATGTTGTGTTATTCATATTGTTTCTTAATACAATCTTACTTAGTGTACTAGCAGATTTATATTAATTGTATTTAGGGCTTATGTTAAGCTGCCAGTCATGCACTTCCATAAGCCAGGCATCAATTTTGTTTCAATCCATCTATATGCCAATTTTATAGCCAAGTTTGGATGGTTAACATAGCGGCACAGTTTTTTTTTAGCCGTTAAAGGTTACAATAACATAGATTTCTAAGGATACATGAACAACATTAGGCTTTTAAATAAGATTGAGAATGGTAATAAATTGTTAAATAAGAAGAAGCCTATTGAAAGTTAGGCAAGAATTGGCTTAAACCATTATTGCAAAGTTGAAAATGTGACAAATAATAGGGCAGAGTCCTTAAATAGTTAGCTAGATATGATTTGATCTATTCCTATCCTCACTTTGACCAAGAAATTGAGGTTGAAAGTGATGACTTATTTTCATAAAAGATTTGCTTCTGTGTGCTCATGGACATCCAAACTTACTCGATTTGCATTAATAAAGATAGATAATAATTTTTGGGATTCTAGGTATTTGACTCTTATCTCTGCTGGCAAGGATGGGTTTCAGGTGCATGTTGGTAAATATATGGATGGTGTGAATTTAGGGATGAAAGCATACACATGCCAATAGCGGATGTTAATTGGGTTTCCTTGTAAACGTGTAATGGCATGCTTAAAATTTAAGAGAGTTAATGTTAAGGAATACTACTCTGAGTACTATACAGTTGATGCATATGTGAAAGCCTATGGTGAGATTATTTACCCATTACATGAGGTCGACCTAACCCAAACTAACCCAAATGAGAAGTTTTTCCCTTTACCATTTAAAAAGACAACCTGGAAGGAAAATGAGAGAAAATAAGGTGGGAGAAGAACCAACCTAAGCTAGACAACAATTAGGTATACTAAATGTGGGACAATTGGTCACAATTCTAGAACATGTAAAGCCAATTCTGCTCCATTAAAGATCAGTAATCATAGGCATAAAAATATCTAATGTTTGTTGACAATATTTAAGTGATACAAAGCTTTTTTTGTTCATTTGTTGCAAGGACAGGAAAGTGTCAATCATCTGAAATCACTACAGGGAAATATGTAAATAAGGCATAAAAAGAAAAAGGAAAGCTTTAGACATGAAATTTATTACACTTTTGGTTATAACTTTTTGGTATATGTTGAAATTTTTTGCTTGAAGGCTAGAAGGAATTCTATACAAATTTAAATTGATAGAAAAAAAAAGTTTTTTGCTTCAATCTTTGATTGAACATGTTACCATTAGGCAATGCCATGTTATTATCATACTTTGGGTTAATCACTGTCCAATTATCAATTCCATGTTAATCAATGTTAGCCATGCTTTTTGTTGTAGTCACTTTTAATTTTATGTTTAAATGGTACAAGAAATGGAGGTGGCCTGCTATTGCACTTCTGTTATTAAGTTATTTAAGCTTGCTAGAAAGTATAATTTTTTTACCCTACATAAGCAAAGTAAGTCATTTACTAATGTTTCATTCTTATCTATCACTATGAGAATTATGCCTTAGAATGCATTTTTATCATTCTGTTAATTCCAAATGGCCATCATACATAGATGGTCAAGTCTTCGCCTTTAATTAGTTAAAGCTTTATTGCCAACTAGTATTATGTCCTGGTGGATGAAAGTCTCCAACTCGAAGAACATATCATAAAAAAGATGTATGATGAATAAACTTTAAAGCATAAAAATTTGCCAAAAGGTGGAAGTCATTATAAAGCTACTTTTATTAACATCACTACCAAACACTATTATACCATAAAGCTCTTACAAGAGTGACTAAATCAGTACAAAACATCATACAAATGTTAAGGCAAACACCTACCACTACTTTCTTAGTGTAATGACAACTTCTATTAAAACAACAAACGTGAATGCATGGAATAATATGCCTATAGTGACCAAATCCTTAGTCTTTGCTAAGCTAACTGCAAGCCTATTCCCCAAATACTTTACACCTACTGCCTTATTTAATACTATCCCATAAAACTTTTGATGTCTTCCTCCACCTTCTGCATAATAATGTCTTTCACTACATGAGATATATTCAATGGCAAGCACCTTCTCCAAAACCCACATCTGTTCTCTTCATAATAATAGTACAAATAGTTTAAGATTTTTTTTTATTCTGATATTTTAACCGTAGCCTTATTTCTACAGCCACACCATTAATTCTTATATCTCGGCACTTCAGTTTCTGAAACATTACCTAAGTGATTAACATTACTCGATGACATCATTCACACTAAACACCTAATATAAAAAATCAATTACACTCGATTAACAAAACATCAGCCAATTCTAATTTTGACTTATACAAGATACTCAAAATCAATTAACTATACATAGGTTGAGAAACAGAGCAACATATAAATCTAAGTTACAATAGTATCACAAACCCAAAAGAGTTGTAACTTAGAAGAACAAGTGAACAAACTTGAAAAGTAACACCTTAGAAAAACAAGTAATCAAATGATAGCTAACGAAAAAAAAAGTTATAGTAATATCTTAAAAGAATGACAAGCAAACAGACAATAGCCAATGAAAAGAGCAAAACCCAATCCAGATAGTAAGGAATACTAGTAGAAGTAAATAGCAGAACAATTATTTAAGCTTCTATAGCAATTTCTCAGAAGAAAATGGAGAAGTCATTGAATACGATAACAATGAAATATAACTATTGTAGTTCATATCCCTAAACAATGGCATAGGTTCTATGAAATTTTGCTATTTGAGTTCTTCATAGATACTTCCAATTCTAATTAACTCATCAAAATTAATGGTTCTAAAATCTAAAAATTTCCTATTGCAACCCCATCCCCATTTTGAAACCCAAACCTTAGGCACACTAACTCCATTTATGATGATAGCTCAATATTTCCATTTTTCATTAGTGATAGCTAACATACTTCTATCAATGATGAAACTAACTAATAAGGATTACTTTGAATTCAATCAGTAAACATCTTCCTAAAACCCAGCACCAATATCCTTATCTAACTCCTATAGAATTTCACTGATAATTGATAAAGTTCCGTTCAAATATCTCAGCCTTCCTGTGGGTGCAACTATAAGGCAACTGAAACCTTGGAATTAAGTAGTGGATAAATGTAAAGCAATATTAAATGACAAGAAATCAAAATATCTCTCAGTTGCTAGTCGGTTAACGCTAATAAACTTAGTATTAAGCACCTTGCCTCTTTTCAACTTCTCTATTTTTAGGCCCCTATGACTATTATCCATCAAATTGAGAGCTTGAAATTAAATTTCTTTTTCTTGTGGGGGGCTTTGGGGAGGGTAGGAAGTTAGCATTGGTAAATTAGAGTAAGTGGTGATTAGAAGGATTTAGAAAGGCCAAGAGTGGGTAGTCTTAAGTAAAAAAATTTAGCATTATTAGATAAGTGGTGGAAGTTTAGGAAGAATGATGAAACTTTGTAGGTTCGGTTCATAAAAAATTTGTATGGAGAAAATGATGGTTTAGATGCTTAATTGAAAATAGGTGTTGGATAGAGTGTTTTGGTATATGTGGTTAAAGTAGGTTTTGAGATGGAGGAAGAGGAAATTAAATTCGCGTAGTCATTTAGAAGAAGGTACAGGATGAGAGTAGTGTAAGGTTTCGGAAGGATGTGTGGTTAGAGGAGGAGAAGTTAAAAAGTAGTTTTTCTAGATTAATGGCTTTAGAGAGGGAAAAAAATTGGTTTGTGTGGGAGAGGGGTGATTTTGCAAATGGGGTTTGGAGGTGGAAGTGAAGGGTGGTGATGAAAGTTGAAGGGAAGAGAATGTAGTGAGTTTTTAGAGCTAATAAACTCTTCAAAAAATATCTAATGTATTGTAGATATAAGAGATGAATTGTGGTGGTATCTTGGGCATGACGGCTCATTTTTTGTCAACTTGTTATCAAACTTGATCGACTCATGCATGTTTAAGTTGGTAGAAGCTTCTAAGTAACAATGTGGAATACTTGTCTACCTAAAAAAATAAACATATTTGTATAGAGAGCTCAATAGGATCATTTGTTTACTAAGATACATCTATTGCTATGAGGTATTGAAGTAGAAAATGCTTGTTGCCCAGTGTGTAACTTTACAGTTGGGAATCTGTATTACATCTTGGTACACTACTAGCCTGCATCTATGGTGTGGAACATGGTTTGTTTATGGTGGTAGGTGGAGAGGCTTTTTGGATTTAAAGTGAATAAGGTCTTGTTTGAAACTTCTAGTCTGAAACTATGTAGTGAATTAGGCTCACTGCATCTATGTAGTGACATATACAGCTTCTTGGGTGATATGGAGAAAAAGAAATGAGTTGATTTTCAACAATAAGAAAAATCAGAGATTCAGATTTTGGAAGATATTCAACATATCAGAAATGAGGTTTTGTCCTTTTATGGATCTTTGATAGATTTAGAAAATTGAAATTGAATTGGGCGGAGTGGTTGTTAAAGGCACAAGCTGTTGTTAATGGTTTGTAAAGTCTTTAGGTCTAGGGAATAGGTTGGGGGTTAAGATGTGTTCAATTTAGTAGGTTAGTAGCTTGTTAGGCTATATGTCTTTGCTATAATTGAATCTCTGTTGCCTTCATTTATTATGTGTGTATGTGTGTGTTTTATTCAACCGTTCAAAAAAAATTGCTAACATATCGAAAAAGTTGGTAACATTCTCTTATGGGGAAATGTCTTATTTTTCCTAGTTGATCTAGTTTATTAATGTACCAAGACATCACAAGAGGTTCATAATTTTCAAAATATAAACTACATAACATATAGGAGTATTTGCAAGAAATCAGAAATCCACCAAAAACCTAGAAACAGGAAGAAAAAATGGAGTAGAATCACCTAATTTAATGACAAATCTTCATTGTTAATGAATTCCCTAACTAAGAATCGAATACCCATAATAACTTGATGTTTCCCTACTCTATTAGAGTTCTTTTCTCATGATGATAGTTAGTGTCCTAGTTGAGTAAGACTTTTTCACACACTTGTTTTGGTTTGGATTATAACTTTGCTTCAAGTTTTGGCTTTATTTTCTATGGCTTCTCTGTGCTTTGGTCACCCATAATAACTTGATGTTTCCCTACTCTGTTAGAGTTCTTTTCTCATGATGATAGTTAGTGTCCTAGTTGAGTAAGACTTTTTTCACACACTTGTTTTGGTTTGGATTATAACTCTGCTTCAAGTTTTGGCTTTATTTTCTATGTCTTCTCTGTGCTTTGGTCACTTGCGGCTATCTTAGAAGTTTGTTTGTGAGGATTCAAGAGTTCTTGTGATGGAAAAGCTATCATGCATTCATTCAATAAGTGCTTTCCGACAATGATTTTGATGGCATAAAAGGGACAATCTTACCAGCTGGTTTTGAGTGTTGAGGCATGTGGTGGCTTCTTGGATCTAATTGTAGCAACAAAAGTCTTGACTAACAAGATGGTTTGACCAGACTACCTTGGGGTATCACTATGCAAGGCATGGAATTTCTAGATGCCCTCTATGCTTCATTCGGCAATCCTAGACCGGGTAATGACCTTTTATTGCTACCTTTGAGAAGGTAGAAGATTGAACTACAACCTTACAAAATGTCCCGTGGTCCTTCAATAAAAAAATTATTGTGATAGGGCAACTTCAAATGGGGAATTAACCATCATCTTTGTTGTTTAATAGGGTGGCTTTTGGGGTGCGTGTGATAAATGCACCTTTTGAGTGGCTTTGGGAGGAGTTAGTAGAGGCGCTAAGTAACTAGTTGGGTATGGTGGTGCGTTCAGACATCTCTGGTCCATCATTATATATTTTTGTTTTGATGACTATTTCCCATCCTCTCAGGCATGGGTTGATGGTTGAGGATGATAATGGCAAGTGTTGGTTTTATGTAGATATAAGAAATTGCCTAAATTTTCCTACAAGTGTGGTAAATTAGACCTTGCTTACAAAAATGCATAGATAGCTCTGTGGGCTTAGAGGAAGGGGCCTCTCAGTATGTGGATTGGCTAAGGTAGTCTGCATTTCCATATTAGGAGGAGAACAATTAGTTGAATGGGAGATCACTCTTTTGGAGGCTGCCTCACAAAAGTCCATGAGAAGGTCTTCACAAAGGCAACTGGGTATAGAGACAAAAGAGAAAATTGTTGCTATATTTAGTATATTTAGTACTTCCTTGGTGATACCTATAGTAGACAGGGAGGTGATGTCCTTTTGCCTTTAGGTCCGAAGGTGGATCAAGGCATTTCTATTGCTTCATGCAGAGTGGTGCAGAATACCCCTAAATAGTAGGTGCTATTGTTAGAATGGAGGCTTCCTTATTGAAACAATCACTTAAAGCCTTGATTGAACCTGGTTTCACCTTTAGGTCATCCTAAGAATGTGTTCAAGAGCCACAGGTGTCCCAGCAATCGATTCAGGTCAGAACAGTGAAAGGAAGACCAAGAGCATATTGTTGTTTAAATGCCAAAGGAAATACTTTGACAAATAGGAAACTATATATGTCAAATAAGGTCACCAAAGGGGCATCAATGCCTTCAAAGAGGAAAGGTTCTCAGGAGGACCAACCAATGAAGGCCATAAAGGCGAAGATGGATGGGAAGATTGCTAGCCATGTAGGTACAAGCACTAGATTTTTTTCTTGACACAGGGAAAAGCTCTGACCCTTTAATGAGAAATGAGCATATTTAGTTTGAACTATTAGGGTTTGGGATCAACAATATTGACTAGATGACAAAGAAATGATAGCCTTGGTAAATTTTATAAAATGCTCTGTTATATAGACAAGTAAACAACATTTGCTCTTTAGGTTCTATCACTATTGTTCCTTACATACCAATTGCCGTTCATATACAAATAATTGTTGTTTCATATAATGTTGCTCTTTTTAATAAGAAATGCTATTTCATTCATTAGAATTTGTTTTTCCGTAAAATGACATTCATTTATTATGTTACTGATGGAATATCACAAATTGCTACTATATTTATGTATAAGGAAATGACACTCATTATCTAGGTTGTTACTTTTGTACCTCATACACCAAATGTTGTTCATTTTAGCAAGAAACATTGTTTCATTCACAAAAAAATATTTCATAAAATGTTATTTATTTAGAAAGAAATATTATTAATGATGTGGTGATGGTCTTGTAATTTATGGGTTAGTGAGGGCACAAAGCTTGCGCAAGATGTACAATGTAGTAGCTCTTCTTGGAAAATAATCCTAAAACTTGAGTTTAAAATGAATCATGCAATGGTCCCAAGCAGTTAACCTTTAGAAAAGCTCCAATTGAGACGAGATTAGAGTTTTTGAAAATTTATTTATGGTTGAGGTTAGCTTTATAAACAGTGCAAGCTAAAAACTATTATTAGTCAGTTTTTTAAGAAAAAAATCTCTAACATTATTGCCAAATCGAAAAAGTTCATTCGAGCAATAACACAAATGACTGTTGTGATTGTGATGACTTGTTTCACATGGTTAGAAATTTTTAAAAGTGAAATACATGTATATAATGATGATCTTTTGTTCCATTGCTTTAAGATTTTGAGAACAAGTGTAATGTTATTATTACACGTGAAATATGAATTAATAGGTCTCCTCGGTTCAAAACGCCAAGAGTAACATTATTTTAAATGCTCTATTGTCTTCTTTCTTAGAAAATATTCCTTTGAATGGTGATAGAGTTCATTTAATGAGCAAATTTTAGGATTTTTTTTAATTAATTTTAGTTATTTATTAGGTGATTTTTAAAGTAATTTATGCTAATTTTGAAGGATGGTGTTCGTTGGAAGATTGTGTGGCAAAAGGGGCAAAAGAAGCAGATTAACGCCAATTTGACATTGCAGTGCACGAAGCCGTAAATAGTGACACCGCTTTGGCGTGGGTATGGGGATCAGATGAATCATGTAAAATCAAAGAGACATAACAAATCGATGCCAAACTCAGACAGAACGACGGTGCGAAAATGGCATTGCAATGTACATCCAATTCCCTACGTGGGGCAGGAAACACGGCAATATATAAAAGGGGGTTGAGGGTTTTACGCAGTTGTGAGGAGAGAAACAAAAGGACAGCTAGGAGCAGTAAAAAAACAAAAAAGTGTAACCAGAGAGAGCATGGGGACTGCGCAAAGAACACTTAGAACAGGAGCGCAAAATTTAATAAATTAATTCTTCTTTTTTTTTTTTTTTTTAATTTTAGAATTTTGGATGATTGTTTTAATGCATATTTGATGGTTTATCTTTGATTGCCATCTGTTTTTTGTTGATTTTGTCTTATGATTAACAAAACTCATCATCCAGGTATAAGGCTGAAAAGTGGTTGAGCCGAGTCAAGTATTAAACTGATTATGCTCGACTTGAATAATTTATTGAGCTTGATATTTTATTCATGTTTGAATTGAAAACAATATTAACAAGTTGTGAATGATGTTTTATACGATCGAGCTCAAATTGAGCTCGAGTTATTCACTTAAATTAAGAAAAAAAATATAAAATTAGAGCAAGTCAAGCTGAATAGTAAAAAAATTGAGCTTTATTTGAATTGTATATCAAATTTTGAATTTTGTTCAGGCCTGGTTTGATAACTTTTCAAACGAATCATGAACGAGTTTTAAATCGAGTCAAACTCAAGTTAAGCTCGAGCTGTTTGTTTACTTTTCACCCCCAGCCAGGTATTTATTTTTTGATACAAGTTCGTATAAGGAGAAAACTAGCTTCATCAGCTTCAAGATTGTGCACCCAAGTATCTAAGAGATTGAACAAACAAATTGAGTGTAAAAATTCTCTAATTTTAGGCAAAATAAGAGATTACCACTAAAATTAAATAGGATTAGGATAATTCATCTTCAAAAAAGGAAATTGGACACTAGTAAATTTACCTATAAAATATGATAGTAGAAAGATGATAAAAGTTAGACAAGAGGATCTAACTGTAGGATAGTGCTTTGTGTTATTGATTTTTATTAGTTTCTTGAGTTGTCAATTAGTTTGAATTTAGCTTAGTTCCAAGTATTAGTTTAGAACTAGGTAGCTTTAATTATTAGTACTTTATTTATTTATTTTTACAACTTGATTTCATTCATTAATTCAATTTAACTCCAATTTTTAGTTTAATTAATTTTTGCACATTGTAGCTAAGTTTTACTTATTTACTCAATTCCAGTGAAAATGACACTTTAATATTCATCACTATATTAAAATTTAGGATTAATTACTAGTTGCCGCTTGAGGTTTAGTGGAAATTACGCTTTATCCCCTCATATTTCAAAAATATATACTTTGCCCCCTTCGTTTTTAATTCAATTCAACAACAATTTTTGAAATCTTAATTTAGACTGCACTTTTGCCATCTTCAAATAATTTCAATCTATATAGTATTTTTTTTTATAAATAATTGACATTTAAAAAATATTGTTTTAAAAGCTAAAAGAAATACAAAAGAAAAAAGCTAATAATTTAAAATATCCATTAACTGTAAAAAAGATACCATATAGATTAAAATTACTAAAAGATGACTATCGTAATGTCTAAATTAAAATTTTAGAAAGTTGCTATCGAACTGCATTAGAAAAGCATTAGGCAAAGTGTATCTTTCTAAAACAGAAGAGGCAAAGTGTAATTTCACCTAAACCTCAAGGGGTAAAATATAATTTCATCTAAAATTAAGCTCAGAGGAATAGGTATTGAGGAGCAAAAGATTGGGTGCAAAATGATTTAATGGACTAATCCTTATCATAATCAGCTGATTCAATCTGATTAACCATATTTCGATTAAAATCTATAGGTTAATCTAAATATGTACTGAATACAAGTGAATCACTTGGCTCTCCGATTAAAACCGTACAATTTTATTGATTCATGATTTACTAGCTACTAAGATTCACTGTTTTTTTTTTAAATTTGCATATCAAATTGAATTATAAGGAGAACAAGCGAATAGTGTGTTAAAGCTACATTAATTTCGTACTTGCAAATGACCTAAGCCATGTGTAAGTACAAAACTTGACTTTTGAATGTTTATTAAATAAGCCTCCACATACATATTACACATAGATTCCATAAATATTAATACTTAAAAGTCGTATACTCATTTATAATAAAATAAAATGGCAAATACCAAATTACACGATTCAATTCCACATTTACAAAATTAAGGTTTCAGTTCTTGATTCGAATTTCAATTGTCCTGTATCGGGATCATTTTACATTGACTTTTTCCAAGTCACGCTTTTGGAATTATTTTCCAAGGAAAAATGCTTTCTGCAAGTGTTATTTCGTCAAGGAGTCATTGTCTTTGAAGGTTTACGTCCACTTTATAATTAATTTATAGCAATCCACTCCTCACGCAGGAATTTTCCTTTGTTTTTTTTTTTTCTCTCAGACGGCCAATCGTAGTTAATTTTTTTGGGACCAAGGTAAAGAATATAGTAATTAATGAATACTTTACAAATATGCCTGGTATACCGGAGAAGCAATTTAAGGATGCTAAGATAAAAACACCAAATTCCTTCGTACTTTTTTCGCTATCTCAAAACGGTTGACAAGAGCACATAACACGGAACTCATAGGGGGAATTAGCCACTGCCGTTAAAAGAAGCCAATAACAAATAAACTAATGAAGTTTGTATTTTCGTTCAATTAAACCACTGAACAATTAAATTGAGCTTCTCCTGTAGCTCAATGCTTTTGAAGATGATACCAATTTGAATATTTTTTCAAGTTGAGCTTCTCCTGGAGCATTTACTGTGGCTCCGACCTTCGTATAAGATTATGAACGACCAAAATTAAAATAAAAAAAAAAAGCAAATGAAAGAGCTATTCATACGAGTTGGTTTAGAATTATCCTCTTTCAATTTCTCAAGTTTATATTTCTGTAGCAACAAATAAATTGTAGTTTTTTACATGAGTTGGTTAAACAAGGGTACTTCCCCGAAAAAGTATTGGAAATTTGTTTGCCTGTTTCGAAAAGACTAATGGGTTATTTGCCTGCAAATACACTATATATAGTAGGCAATTTGTCCTCAAGTAAAAACTCCGGTGGCATTTTTGCCTCTTTTTCCATTACAAATTTCTCATAGCTAGCTATAAATTCTATCCCTCCACTCCTCTTCTTATTAACCACACAAGAACAATAACAATGGCTTTACCAGCTGCATTATTTCTGGTTTTCCAGTTGTCGTTTCTTCCCAAGACAAGAGCTTCCTTCTCCCAGCAGCCGCTTTTGTCAGGACTGCGAAAGCTCTGCACTTGTCCAATTCAGAAACAGCTTTGTCATCAGCAGGCATGCTTCAGACACTTCTTTCGGATATCCCAAGACTCAGTCATGGAAGCGCCACAAGGACTGCTGCTTATGGGATGGGGTCGAGTGTGATGCAGAGACTGGTTATGTGATTGGCCTTGATCTGAGCAGCAGCTACCTTCATGGCTCTATCAGTTCCAACGGTAGCCTCTTCCATCTTGTTCATCTTAGGATGCTCAACCGTGCTGATAATGATTTCAATCACTCCCAGATTCCCAATGAAATCGGCCAGTTTAATGCTCTGTTCTACCTTAACCTCTCTCATTCGACATTTTCTGGTCCAGTCCCGAAAGGCTTCTCAGAACTCTCCACACTGGTTTCTCTTGACCTTTCCTACAATGATTATAATGGCCATCCTTTGCTGGAGCTCGACAAGCGCAACTTGCAGAGGTTAATGGAAAACTTAACTAGCCTTGAGGAACTTGACCTTAGTTTTGTTTATGTGCCATTTCCATTGCCACCACTCCTGGCCAATCTATCTTCTTTGACTTCTCTCGTTGTTAAAAATTGCTGGCTACAGGGAACATTTCCTCAAGAAATTTTTCATCTACCGAAACTGTAAATTCTTAATGTAAAGAGCAATAGCAATCTCACAGGCCAAATACCTGAGTTCCTTTCAAGTTCTCCCCTTAAAGAATTCAGACTTGCTTCCACAAGCTTCTTTGGCAGTCTGCCAACTTCAATAGGAAACCTTGATTCCTTAACCATCATCATTGTCCAAGAATCTAAGTTCGGGGGTCGTCTTCCTTCCTCACTCGGCAACCTAACCAAGCTAAACACTCTAGAACCTTTCACAGAATAATTTCATAGGTCCAATTCCTTCCTCGATTTCAAATCTTACCCGACTATCCATTATGGACCTTGCTTGGAACCAACTTGATGGTGCAATTGCAGGGTCAATTAGTAAACTCTACAACCTTAAAGTTTTGTTTTTAGAAAAAAATAACTTAGGTGGAACTCTAGGACTCGAGATATTCTCTAACTTGACCAAATTGAAAGTTCTGGATGTAGCGTTCAACAAATTGTCATTGCTCACCAATACAAATGCCACTTGGAAATTAGTACATCTAGGTTTGGGTGGTTGTAATTTAAAGGAGTTTCCACATTTCATTCAAAACCAAGATGCCTTGGAAAGTTTGTACCTCTCGAGTAACAACATACATGGCACAGTACCAGAATGGATATGGAAAGCGAGTTGAAAAATAGAGTCTTGAATCCTTGCAAACGATTTTTTGACTGGTTCCATCAACTCTTCATTGCTTCATCAGTTAAGCAATCTGCACGCGTTGGATCTTAGTAATAATACGTTCCAAGGAGCTCTTCCAATCCCACCGTCTTCCTTGCTAGTGTATTCAGTGTCCTATAACGCATTTTCTGGAGTGATTTCCCCTTTGTTCTGCAACCTGCATTCTCTAATTGCTTTTCAAGTGGCTTACAATAATCTCAGTGGCTCCCTCCCAAAATGCTTAGGAAATTCGAGCAACAACATTCAAGTACTGGATCTTCAGAATAACTTTTTCCAAGGGAGCATTCCATGGATATTTGCACCAGGGAACAGGCTGAGGATGATCGCCTTGGGTACTAATCAAATGAGAGGACGGATACGGAGATCATTGGCTAATTGCTTAATACTAGAGAAGCTTGATCTCAGTAACAACCAAATCAGTGATATATTTCCTTCCTGGTTGGGAGATCTATCGAAATTGCAGGTCCTTGGTTTGCGATCCAACAAACTCTTTGGCAGAATTGATGTTGCCTTCGAATATACTGAGACGAGGCTCCTTGCAATCCTAGTAATTAATTATTTTATAGATTTGGTAATCAAAGGAACATATGCTGGCATGAAAATCCCGAAAACCATGATAGCAATTGATCTCTCTAACAACAAATTTGAAGGGCAAATCCCGAAATCGCTAGGGGGCCTGCAGACGCTTATTCTACTTAATCTTTCAAACAATCACCTGTCAGGTGTGATTCCAGAATCCACGAGAAACTTAACAAACCTGGAAGCCATGGACCTCTCGCACAATATTTTGTCTGGTCGGATTCCTCAACAGCTGGTGGCGTTAAATTTCCTAGAGTTATTTGATGTCTCAGATAACCGTCTTGTGGGTCCGATTCCAAAGGGGATGCAATTCAACACTTTCCGCAACAGCTCTTTCCTGGGGACACAGCCCTCCTCTGTCGAAGCCATGTTCCGATCAAACAGGGTCAACCTCCGCCAAAGATGAAGATAAAGATGAAGATGCTGTGATAAAGTGGGTGATCATTTCCTTGGGATTTGGAAGTGGGCTTCTGGTTGGAGTCATTCTGGGAAACATATTTGTCCAGAGGTATGATGTGTGGCTTGCATGGAATATTTTTGGTCAGAGGACACTGAGGTGAGGAGACCCAGACACAAAGTCAACAAACCAAATGGTATTGCTTAATTTTGAGTTTGTATACAAAAATTTTGAAAAATCCGTCTGTGATCAACTTTGGATTTTAGGCATCAATCGGCGAAAAAGCTTACGGTCAAGAGCAGGAAAATCAATTCAAGCCCTTGAATTAGACCAAGGTAAGTGTTATAAAAAGTACTCATTCTCTCCATATTTTTTTGAAACATTTAATTTTTTTAATGGATTTGACTTAAATTTAGTAATATTATTTTTTGTTATAAAAATTGTTAAAAATATACTTAGAAACTATTAGTTTTTTTATCATTTATATAGCTTTTTCATTTATAAAGTCATTTTAACTTAAGTCAATTTAATCCAAAACAACTTATTTTTATCTCTATATTTTATTTGTCTGGAACCAATTTTATTTGAAAGCTAATATTATGTAGGTATGATAATCCATTTGAAATATTTTTTTATTATATTATTAAATTTCTATAAATTTATTTTTATCATGCTTGAAACAGAAAAATGCATAAAAATTAATAGTATGATAGAAATTTTACAATCATTGAATTATTTCACCTAAATAATATAGACTTTCAAATAAAATTGGCTTTGGATAAAAATTAGTCATTTTGAATTAAGTTGTCTTAAGTTAAAAAAAATTGACCCTAATTGCTGAATATTGAACGCCGCAAAGAACTTGTGATGGAGGAAGTAGCTTCATATATAATTCATATTCTTGTCAAATTAATTTTCTATTAATTATTTGTATTAACAACGACTATGTTAATACCTAAATTATATTTTGTGATGGATTGGGTTCATTACAAGTTCAATTAGGAAGTGTTCAACTTCAACTATGAGCAAGAACAGAAGAGGATGAGATGCCCGACAATCTTCTTGATCCAGGTGATAAATTAACCTCCTGGTCCTAAACCAAATAAAAGTGTTACTAGTCAGTTACTTTATCCTAAATTATCTGTTGACTGGAGAAAAGTTCACGATTTAAAAAGTTACAATAAATGCAGTTTTTAGTTGGTCAAAATGGGTGTTGTACTAATCTTGCCCCTGTTGAATATCTTTAGATTTTGTGATGTAAGTTTTTTAAGACATTAAATTAAAGATATAACAGTCAAACTATTAAATTGGATTTTCTAATTAAAAAAGGTAAATGACAAAATTGGAACATCTCAAAATAGAAATGTGGACAAATAATTTGAGACGGAAAGAGTAATATTTTTCTCTTTTAGATATTATACTTCTATGACCTACTCTATGTTCGGTATGTATGGCATTTCAAAGTTGGCTATGAAAGACAGACAACTCCATCTATTGAGGGGAAGGCTAATAAAGTTCTTGGAGCAAATGAAAGCAAATTATGGGTCAAGGAATGAAAAAATTTGAAATCCAAGTATTTTAAGTCAAGGGGCAAGAATATGTTTGGCACTCATTATGGAATATTAAAAGTTTGTATTCCCAAAATTTTCTAATAAGCTAACTAATTATACGGTTTTGGATTGATTTTAGGGGCTCTTGATGACAATGTTAAAAGAAGAGAAATTGCAAAGGGAAAATTACTCTCTATTCAAGGTACTGAAATAATCTCTAAATAAAACCTAAAGGCCTTTGCTATTCAAGGCATGACTTGTGTATACTTTTTTTTGTTCAGGTTCTTGAGTAGTCCATCATGAGAAGGCTTAGTGTGGAGCTAGTGGACCTATTCAACTCATTTTAGATTAAGCAGATAAGAAAAGCACCAGCAATTACAAATGCAATAGTTTTGTGCTTGCCTTGTTAATTAGGCTTAATGGTGAATGTTTCTTTTTCTTAAAAAAAATAATAAAGAAACAAAGGGAAAATTTAAGTGAATCTCAGTTGTGATATTTGCATGTGTTCAAATATGCTCGAGGCTTTGACCCTCCCCATCATTTCTCCCTTCATTTTTTACTTTTCTTGCTATACACTTCTTAGTTGTACATGAAACTTGTTGTAGTTCTTATTTTCTGCAAAATAAGAAACACTTTACCTAATTTCAAATATCTTGCACATTGAAAGTTATATAAAATTTTCTTTTACTTTTAAATTTTATAAAAATTAACAAAAACTCCACAAGGTTTGGCTAAATCTACATATGCCCAGTTCTAGTTTTGGAAATGCATTATGCACCTTCAAGTTTTATAAAACCCATGAGTATATCATTTTTGTTCAAGATATTGAAAACTCCCTAATGAGTAAAAAGTCACTAGAATGTGAAATAAAAAACATTTACTAAATAAAATTATTCTTACTATCATATTTTATATATCCTGTGTTTGGGTGGATGTTCTTTATAGTCGCCAGTGTTTTTAATTTGACATTCTAGTCACTAGTTGATACATTTTTAATATCTAATATGAATAACAACACTGTAACTACACAAGTTTTAAAAAACCTAAGGGGATATAATATATTTCAAATAGAAGGTAAATTATAGGTTCAACCAAACCTTGAGAGTAGCAATGGAAACAAATTGAGAATTTTTCAAGCCATTTAAGCTCGAGCTTAGCTTTTCCTTTATCGAATCGAGCTTATTAAGCACAAGCTCAAGTTGTATTTTAGATTTGAACTAGGTCTACAGGCCATGGATTTACTATGAAAATTAGTTGTTCAGGAATTCGATCACAAGGACACAAAGCTTTGTCACCAAGAGGATAAAGACTTGCAAATTGAGGGATCAATTGTTAGACAAAAAAGTTTGTTGACTAAAAAAGTAAGATGCAATACCAGAGGCAACTACTTCAGTATTTTGTCTTTGTTTGGCTTGGGCATCTTATTAGGTCAGGCTTGCACTATTTATCTGCTAGTAAAATCTCTATCACTATAGATCTATGGTATTTTTTAGTTCATATCTAATATATACGATGATTATTTACTCGTGTATTGCACTGGATATTTATGTTGATAAATCAAATATTGAAAAATTAAAACAATAAATAGTATAGCAATTTTAACTCATAAATGTATGGTATTTAATTAAACTTTCCCTTAGTTTATCTTTTTCCAAAATCCATCAACTCGTTTCCTAGTTGACTCGAAGTAAGTCTCTTGTGCAAGTTTCCTGTTCCTAATTTTTCTGTTCCACGTTTAGGTTACTTTTGTTGGCAAACGAATTGAAAACAATGTGAGTTATTAAGCATGATGTGATGTCCACACGTATGGTCAAGGAGATAGACCGGCCTACTTAATGAAGTTCAAGGACTGAGCCAAATCGAGTTCAACTTTAGGGGGTTGCAGGTCCTTGTCAACCAAGTTTAAGGGCCAATGAAGTGTTTTGGCCAAACTAATTTTTTTCCTTGAATGATAATTTTGGTAAAATATTTAATCTAGTCCTTTAAATTTTCTTTCTAGCCCATAACTATCATAACATTTCAAATATACAATATGTGCCTTAATTCTCATAAAGTCTCTTTGAAATCCTACTAAGCTCTTCTATATGCCATCCATAGGAATCTTGGTGATTGGCAAGCTAAGGCTCCTTCAGTGGTAGGTAGTGAGCTCCAAGCATAAAGTAGTGGCGTTGTTTGAGCACTATAGCATCTACATTATTTATGAAACCAAGGAGGCGAGTAGAAAAATAACTAGATATTTCCACCGTGCTCACCAATTAATGATGCACAGGCCTTAGCATGATGCTTGATGCTAAAGAGTGGGTCTTCACACAAGACATGAGCACGCACTGAAAGAGAGGGCATGAAGACCTTCAAAGAATTCTTTAACACTTAAATAAATACAAATTCTATGTATAGCGCTAGTACCAATAAGATGATATCATATTTCATAAGTTAATAGTAATACCTTTATATAGACTTTGGAAGTGGTGGCATTTGGATTTAGGGTCTTTAAATAAAGCAATTGTTTTTTGTAGTCTCAAGATTGCTTGACACATGTCTTATGGTGGCGCCTACATATGTGTCTAACTTTCTTTTCAAGGGAACGAGTTTGGGGCCTTTTGTAAGAGATTCAGCCCCTATGGATTGTTTTGGGCTTTAAGTCCACTTAGGCATTCTGGGCTTACTCCAACCCAATAATACTGGGTTAGGTTTCACCAAGTATCAAAGCATGCTGTAACACCTTAGATCTTTGACATAGATTAAGATAGAGCAACATAAGTGATGAATATAATGCGGGTTTCGAGTTATTTTACTCAAAAGCTGGATATAATGAAGACATATGAACTCAGAGTGACCATAGTTCTTGGCAAATAAATCTTGTGATCAAAACAAAGATTGTTCTATGCCAAAAAATTTTTTTGCATTGGCTATCTTAATAATAATTGCACATTCATTTCCCAATGTAACAATAGCTAGATTTTTGCAAAAAAAAAAAAAGAAAGAAAAAGAAAGAAAGAAAAAACAAGAGTAAGAAAATGATAAAATTCATTTATGTTCTCTAACCTTTGTGCATCGTCCTTAAATGATCTGTAACTTTCATTTTATCTTCTTAAAGCCACTAACCGCTAGGAGTGTGCATCATTCAACCAAAACCAAAAAACTGAATCATTTCAGTTTTTTGGTTCAGTTTATTTGGTTTTTCAATTTGATTTCGGTTGAAACTGAAATTGTTAAAAATGGTTTCGGCTCAATTTCAATTGGGGGAGTCGGTTAATTCGGTTACCGAATTAACCAAAGTATTTTAAAGATATTTAGGCCTTTCTGGTCGCCTGCTGTGCTGATAGCTGCTGCCTACTATTAGTGCCCAACCTATAAGCCCAACAAAAAAGACCCAGGCATCCAGGTATAACATTCCTTAGGCGACAGCACGCAGTCCAGCTCTAGTGACTCCAGTTCGACTGCCCTACTCCTATCTATTCGCTTCGGTTTTGCTCCTCTGCCCTCCTGTGGCTCAGTCATACTCTCTCGGCTTTCGCCTCGCATTCGATCTTCCAGCTTGTTCACCTTTAGTCCTTCACTACCAATGTGCAAGCCCTCGCCGTGGCATCATCTCACCTCATTATCTTACTGCCATACCAGCCCAGTTGCCCAATCATTGTGTTCTTGCCTTATTGGTCAATTCGTAAGTTTGGGCTTTTAGGGTTTCATTAAATCCATGATTCATTCTATTTAAAATTCTTGCATTTATGCTTTTGTCTATGTTTTTATAGTTGGTGACTGTAAGCTTCCTCATTTTTCGTTGGTTTGTGAATTTTTCATTTGTTTGTTGGTTACTGTGGGATGCTTAATCTGATAGGTTTGCTTGGTTCTTAGGTTTATTTACTGTCATCTGTCTAAAATCTCATTGCATTACAAGCTGATTTGGTTCTGATTTTGTTGTTGGGAAAAGGAAAGACTTAAGATGTTATAAACATATGGCCTCGTCTCCATTTGGTTGTTTTAATGAAAAGGCAGGACAGAATATATATATATATATATATCTAATGTTGTATGTAATATATATATTTATGTAAGGATGGTGAGATTAGTGAACTATATCTTTGATTAGTTTTCTCGTGTTGCTTGTGTTCGCTTCATTTGGGTTAGCAATTGTCCAATTTTAGAGCAATGTCCAAGAGTAAATTGACAAAAAGCACACAAGCACTCATGCTTATGTATAAAAAGGTTGCTATTTACTTTATGTTGGTTATATTATATAGGTTCAGTTCACCATCAATCATTTTATTTACTGTCTTTTCTTTTTTTTTAGATGTATTGAGGGTATAGTTTCAGTATTTTGGAGCCTAAAATGGTATAATGAATTTGAGGTTTTCTTTTTAATTGTAAATAATTGTTAAATTACTTTGCCAAATGCATATTTATGGAATTGTTTGTAATTATAAATTTTTGCTTTGGTTGGAAACATCCTTGGTTATGGGCCTTTTTCATGCTATTCACAATTGGTTTTGAATTTGGTTTTAGAATTTGTAAGATGATCTTTTTCTGTTTTATTGCAGTGTTTGAGAGTTGATTTGAGGTGTTTATTTTATCATCCAAGGTGGCTTCAACAAAACAATCGGGCAATGTAAGGATTTATATTTTTTAAAGATTGATAGGAACAATATTTACTTAATTACTCTAGTTGTTAGGATTATATATAAGTGATAATTGTTTTAATGGAAATATGCATGTATCTTTGACACTTTGTAGATGACAAATGAGGTTACTGATTTGGATCATTAAGAAGAAAGTTCTACATCACCAGGCTCTAGTCCCTCTCGCTCTCATACACCAAATGAAGATTCTTTTACCACAGTTGCTCCATGCTCTTCAAAGGGCTCAAAAGCTTGAACAAAGAGGCAAGCTACAAAAAGGAAATCAATGAATCCAAGATCATCGATGTGGAAGCACTTTACCAAATTTGTCACATCAGATGGTCATAAAAATGTAGATGCAATTATTGTGGCAAAGAATATGATGCTGACCTAAGAAACAATGAGACAAGTTCAGCACAGGCTCATATTTCAAAAAGTGAGAAGAATCCTGAGGTAAAATCTGCACAAACTCATCTTTATGCTGTAAATAATGATGGGGAAGGGGTACTTGGTTGTTGGAGGTTTGATGAGGATGTCATTACGAAGTCTTTGGCTTTCATGATTGTTGTGGATGAACTGTCATTCAAATTTGTAGAGAGTAAAGGATTTAAGCATATGATGTCAGTTGCATGCCCTAGGTTTCACATTCCTTCTCGTTATACTATTGCTAGAGATTGTTGATGCCCAGCAGCATCTTCATTGAGTGACATCATGACTTGTGGAGGGACTTCCTGAGGGGGAGAACGTCGGGAGCCTAGATTTCCCAGGGGAGTGTGCCTGAAAATGCTTAGAAATGAGGGTTAGGAGGTCCCCGGGGTATTTTTCCGGGGAGGAGCCTCCGACGCCCTAGTCAGTGTATGGAGAGGTAGAAGAGGAGAACACTCGAAAAGTTTAGCGGCCTTGCCTGTTTATGTTTTCTCAAGGAGGAAGAGTCCAACTAGGGTTCATCATCCGTTTTCCAGGGTTTGTTTCCTGGTATTTATAGAAGTGTCCAACCTGTTCAGATCATGACACGTGTTCGGTCAGATCTTTTCTGTACCTTCGGGCGTAGGGGACAAGTAGCCGTTTGCAGGCTCATCGAGCCTTGGTCCAAGACAGGTCATGACAAGACCTGGACGGCGTCGGCGTATCAGATCATTGTTTGAGGCAGCGTGTAATGCCTGTGGGCGATATGTTAGAGGCTCCTTAAATGTTCATGCCGTACTCCCGAGGTCCCCTGGACGAGGTCGCCCTTTGGTACGGACGACCTTCTTCGGGAAGTATGCCCAAAGTTCGGGGAATTCCCTGTTTCAGGGGTTCTGCCTTCGGGCAGATCTTCTTCGGCCTGCAATAGCTGGTGTTTCATCTCCGAAGGCGATCCGTTTTAGCTTTCCGAGGGAGCCGGCATCATCCTTGGGATTCCTGACGTCCCAACCAAAGTCTCGAGTTCGAGGTGTTTGACTTCGCTATTTCCGAGGTCCATGATATCGCCCCTTTTGGGTAATGCCAGACTTCCCGACCGCACTATTGGCAAGAAGTGTGTACTGAGAGGCGATTGCCCTTCGGCTATCACATGCCCCCCTTTGGAAAGCCGAAGTGGAAACTTCGGTTTGTAGGCTTTCTGAGGACGTCCTTCGGGGCCTTGGGTGCAATACCTGTGCCGAAGATGCACTTTTTGTCCGAAGACACAGGCTGTTCAACTATAGCCTGTCTTTTGGTGTCTTCGAGGTAACCTACTTCCTTTCTTTTGCAGGTCTGCAAAATGTCGCGTCTCGCAACCAGGCGTGTCAGTCTAGAGCGGTGTGCCCAGGATTTAGGGCTGTCAGAAAATGTTTCCCCCTTCTAGCGCGATTGCTAACACGTGGCACGTTTGTCATTGGCGAGGGCTGCATCAGTTACAACAGGTGCGTCTTTTCACGTGCAGTAATTAGTTACGGCGACTGTTCGCCTTTGTGGGGTAGTTATGGTGCCGGTTCGCCTACCCCCCCTCGGCCTATATATACTCTTGTTCCTTCATAACCCCCTTTTGCTTCTGCTTTTGCTCTCTTCTGCTTTTCAATTGTTTTTGCGTTTTCTCCTGTTTTTCGCGGCGGTGCTGTTTGACAAAGTTTTTTCCGGCCACCTTTCACGACGGCGTCTTCAAACCCAGATTTTGGCAAAGCTTTTGGTGGGTTTTAACCTTCCGAGTCTTTCTGGTTTTCAAGCTTTTTTCCCGAAGTCGTTTTTGCTTTTTTCCAAACTAGTTTTTCAGCCGACATGCCTGTTCCCGAGAGCTAGCAACCTCTTTTATCTCACCCTTGCTGCACCACTCCCGCAAAACTAGAAAAATGGAAGAAAAAATTCTTCCTTCCCTCGTATGTCATTACAAGGTTGCCACGTTCTGACCAATTTAGTTTTTTGAACCGTAATAACGAGGTTACCGTTTTCCGAGCCCAACTGAAGGCCGGACTTCGGTACCCTCATCCGAAGATGATTTGCAGCTTTTGCCAATTCCATGGCATTGCCGTAAATCAGCTTCCGTCGAACTCGTACTGCTATTTTAACGCCTTCCTCTGCATGTGTGGCGTCTTCGGGATAGAACCCCAATTTGTTATTTTCATGCAGTACTATAAGCTCTTTGTGGTCCCGATGGGTGGCTTTTATTTTATGCTACCTCGGGGATCCAGGAGCAAAAAGTACATGTTCACCTTTGCCACCAAGGACAGCTGGCGAAGGTGGCAACAAAAATTTTTCTTTCGGAAGATGGAGGAGGCCTGGTCGCATGTTCCGACCAAGTGGGCTCGGGGAAGGCTGGAGATGGACGTCGTAGATCCGAGGATAATGCTGACTCCAGAGTTGGCTCCTGTATTCACAGACTTCGACGGACGTATCCATGCCGTCTCCGACTGGGATCCTGAGGTCTCTTCGCGCTCTCTCTACCCCTTCCCCATAAATTGGAAGCTAATGACCGAGGAGGTTCTTCGGGAGTTAGGGGTAGTGAAGAAGCACAAGACAGACCTCAAGATGCCGGCTCCTGCCATTGTCGGGAAGGACTCCTAGTTGGTCCAACTCCTTTAGGAGAAAGTTACTTACGAGACTTTTTATGAGAGTAAGTTATCTCCGACTCCCTTTGTTATAGTTTTCATCTTGGACTCACGCTGATGTCTTCTTTCTTTTCCAGAGATGGGCGATGACACTGCTGCCTTCTACAAATGCCTCTTCACTGGTCAAGTTGAGAAGGGGGAGCAGACAAAGAAGGCCGTCTCCTGAAGGCGGAAAATGACTGGGGTTGGGCCTTCTTCCAAATGGGCGAAGAAGACTATTCCCCCTCCTTAGTCGGAAGTTCTTGAGGAGGTAAGTGAAGAACCCGAAGTCGTCGCCATTCCGCCGCCCGAGGTTGCTGCCGACGTCCCTTCTCAGAGTCCTACCTCGTCACAGGCCCTTCTGGATGCCTTGGTAGAGGCCCCTTCTGCCGAGGAGCGGCGCAAGAGCAAAGGCAAGGGGATTTCTACCGAGGAGGTTTTGGATTTTGACGACGACGTGGCCGAAGTGCCACCAGGTTCGTTTCCCAGCGAACTGTGATGCCTTCACTTTTTTTGAATCTTGAGATTTTACTTGCCTTGACTAGCTTTTTGTTTTGCCGTGCAGGGGAGTTACCTACTCCGGGTTGGGCAGCCGAGCATGCCCGGAGGCCAGCCCTTCGGGATGCCCGTATCCTGAAGGGGAAGATCCCGAAGGAGCCTTTCTGGTCGTTTACGGAGGACATGAATTTGTACTCCGGAGACTGCCACCAAATGGCCAAAGAGATCTCAAAAGGGATCCTTACCGAGGCCTCCTTCAGGGCTATTGCGGAAGCTCACCCGGGCGATGATTCCCTTGCCGCGAAAGTTTCCGAGCACGTTGCCCAGGTATGCTTCGTGCCTTTCTTTTTTCATTTGATTTTTTCTAAGTATTTGGCTCTCTGATTTTGCCTTACTGATTTTGCCTTTATTTCGTTGCAGCTGCTGGGGTATGCTGGTTTCCTCAGAGTTCGGGTGGCGAGGCAAACTACGTTCCGAGCCTCGGCCTTAGAGGTTATAAAAAAAACTAAGGCCATGTGCTCGGAACTGGCTGTTCGGAACATGCAGCTGGCTGATGCTGCAGAGAAAGAGGTTGCTGCCCTTCGGGAGGAATTTCTGAAGGAAAAAGAAAAGCTTTTGAAGGATTCCTCCCAGAAGATTTCTGACCTCGGTTCCCAGGTGGCGGAGCTGATTTCGGCAAACGAGGCGCATCAAAAGGATAAGTCTGAGTCTGAGGCTCTCCTGGCGAAGGCGCTGGCTGAGAAAGCAGAGCTCCAAGCCGAGGTCGATTCTTTGAAGAAGGAGCCGAAGAAGAAGAAGATGAAGGCACTGAAGAAGGAGGTCGCGGATGTGAAGAATGACCTTGAGGACCTTGAGGTCGAGAAGGATAAATCTGACCAGATGACCAAGGTCGCTTTCCAGGACGGGTTTTGCCTCGCTCGGCACCAAGTTCCTGAGAGGTTCCCGGATCTGGACCTCTCTTTCTTGGAGGCTCTAAACATTCCCGAGGGGCCTCGGTTGTCTTGGTCCAAGATTGAGCACCTGAACTTGCCCTCTTCTTTCCCGGCACCGAAGGTGGTGGAAAAGGACGCAGGAGCTGGTGGTTCTCGTGACGCCGAGATCCCTTAGTTTGTTTGTAGGGTCCTTTGCCTTTTTCTCCTTCTTCTTTAGCAATCTTTCTTCTCTGTAAGCAAATTCATCTTATTGAAGACTCTCTTTTTTAGAGAAGTTAACTAAGTCTTTTTGCGAGATTTTTCATTTCCCATTGTCCCGAACACGTTTGCTCAAGAGACTTCGGGAAACCATATCTGCGCTTGTTGCGGCGATCACCTTCGCGTAATTCTAGCTTGTACTTAAGAATTTTTCTAAAAAACTTCTGTACTTAGAATATTTTTCTAATTCGTACAACACAATTCTTCCGCGAAATCTTAAGCATAGAATTTTTTCAAGGCATCTGAATGCCAAGTATTTTTCAATTCTACGCCTTCGGGATCACCGAGCTTGTATACCCCTTTTCGTACTTCGGCAAGTACCAGGTAAGGTCCTTCCCAATTTGCGCAAAGTACTCCGTGGGATGGCTTTCGGGGTGCAAAGTCAGCCTTATGGAAAACGAGGTCTCCTTTCTTGATTCCCTTTGGCCTGGCTCGTAAGTTTATGGCTTCTCAGCTCAGCTATTTCTCTGTGTTCGCTGACGAGGTCGAGCTTGGTTCTTAGGCCGAGGTCATTTCCACTTTCATCAAATACTTGTACACGTACTGATGGTCGCACTACTTCGATTGGGATGATAGCCTCTATACCGAAGACGAGTGAAAAGGGTGTCTCCCCTGTGGCTCTTCGGGGTGTTGTTCGATAACTCCATAACACGCTTTGGAGCTCTCCTGGCTATTTCCCTTTTGCTTCCCCCAGTTTCTTTTTCAGACCATCTTTTATGGTCCTATTAGATACTTCTACCTGCCCATTGCTTTGGGGGTGAGCTATTAGGGCGAAGTGCATTTTTGTTCCGAGGTCACTGATAAATTCCTGGAATCCCTTGTCTATGAACTGGGACCCATTATCAGCTACTAGTACCCTTGGTATGCTGAACCTGCATATGATGTTCTTCCATACGAACTTCTGCACTTCTTTTGCCGAGATAGTCGCCAGGGGTTCTGCCTCGACCCATTTGGAGAAATAGTCTACTGCTACCACGTAGAATTTTATGCCTCCAGGCACTGTTGGGAGCGGCCCAATAAGGTCTATGCCCTAGACGGCAAAGGGCTAGGGATAGTCAGCCGAAGTTACCAATTCCGAAGATGTCCTCTGGATGTTCGCGTGTCTTTGGCAATTACCGCATTTCCGGACAAACTGCCTAGCGTCCTTTCTCAAGGTAGGCCAAAAGTATCCTTGGCGAAGTATTATTGCTGCAAGGGCATCGGTTCCGATGTGCGAACCACAAGCGCCTTCATGTACTTCTTCGAGGATCATTTCAGTATCCTCTTCATCAACACACCTTTGTAGTGGATTTGCATATCCTTGCCGATATAATTCTTCGCCAATTAGGAAGAATCGACAAGAGCGTCTTCGCACTTTTGCAGCTTCGCTGGGATCTTCGGGGAGCGTAGTGTCTGTGAGGTATCTTTTTATCGGGTCTTTCCAGCCTTTTCCCGAAGTTGCTATGTTCAGCACTGTAATGCTCGGGTGGTTTAGCACCTTAGTGCATGTTTTCGATTTTGCCAAGCAATCTGCCTCGGCATTATCTCGTCGAGGCACGTTTTCGATTCGTATAGTGTCGAACTCCCAGATGAGTTTTGCTACCAATTCATGGTATTTTGCCAAGGTTGGGTCCTTTGCCCCGTAGTCTACTACCGTTTGCCGTACTACCAGCTGGGAATTGCTGTGGGCTTTTAAGTTTCTTATGCCAATTTTTCTGGCTAGGCGCAATCCTGCTATGAGGGCTTCATACTCCGCTATATTGTTGGTGATATTAAAGCCGAACTTGATAGCCTTCATTATTTCTAGGCCTTCAGGACCTCTAATAATTACGCCAGCTCCCTGGTGTTCAGACCCTGAGGTTCCATCAACATACAAAGTCCATTCGGGCTCACCTTCGCCAAGATCCGAACGGCTATCTTCGGTGGTGGGTACTTCGGTGATGAAGTCTGCCAAAGCTTGAGCTTTTATGGCTTTCCGAGGTTCATAAGTGATGTCGTGTTCGCCAAGCTCTATACACCACTTGGAGAGCCTTCCAGAATGATCAAATTTCCTCATGACATCCCGTAGTGGTAGACTACTTCGGACGATGATAGGGTGAGCCTGAAAGTATGGTCATAGCCTTCTCTCTGCTAGCACCAAGGCATATATAGCTTTTTGCAACAAAGGATACCTGACTTCGGCGCCGTGCAGGGACTTGCTTACGTAATAGAACGGCCATTGCTTCGGCCCCTTTTCTTTCACAAGGACCGAGCTTACAGCTTTTTCTGTGACGGCGAGGTATAGCACAAGGGACTCTCCCTCGCGAGGTTGTCGCAGAGTGGGCAGGCTGGCCAAGTAGGTTTTGAGTTCTTCCCAGGCCTTTTGGCAGTCTTCATTCCAAGGATGATCATTATTTCCAGGGTTGTTCTCCTTTTTTGTTGCCTTAGTGAGGACTTTGAAGAATGGTCAACATCGGTCTCCATACTTGGAAATAAACCTGCTAAGAGAGGTTATCCTTCCGGTAAGTCTCTGCACATCTTTTATTGTGGCAGGAGTTCGGAACTCGAGCAGAGCCTTAATTTTTTTCGGGTTAGCATCAATGCCTCTTTCTGATACCATGTACCCAAGGAATTTTCCCGAGGTCACTCCGAAGATGCACTTTTTGGGATTGAGGCGGATCCCGAAGGCTCTGAGCTGGTGGAAAGTTTCTTTTAGATCTGCGACGTGGTCATCGGGCAACTTGCTCTTGACTATCATATCGTCGACATATACTTCCATATTTCTCCCTATTTGGTCATTAAAGACCTTGCTCATCAACCTCTTGTAGGTGGCTTCTGCGTTTTTGAGCCCGAAGGGCATTCTAACGTAACAGTATGTTCATCCCTCGGTGATGAAGGCGGTTTTCTTTTCATCTTCGGGGTCCATCCTTATTTGATGATACCCACTGAAGGCGTCTAAGAAACTTAGGAGCCCGTATTTGGCAGTTGAGTCTACCAATTGGTCTATCGGCGGGAGAAAGTATGAGTCTTTTGGGCAAGCATCGTTCAAGTTTCTGAAGTCGATGCACATCCGGAGCTTACTGCTTCCTTCTTTTGTGGCGATAACCACGTTGCTTAACCATTCGGGGTATTTGACCTCCCTGACGACACCAGCGTCTAACAAGAGTTGTACTTCGGTTTTGACAAAGTTACTTTTATGGACCGAGATGTTCCGTTTCTTTTGCCGGACAGGTTTTGCCTCCGGACTTACTTTAAGGCTATGCTGTATTACGCCAGGGTTTACCCCTGGCATATCTTTCGGCGAGTAGGCAAATAGATCTTTATTTGTCAGCAGAAAAGATACAAGTTTTTTCATGTCACCTTAGGCCAAGTTTTTCCCTATTCGGGTAGTTTGGCCTGGGACAAGTTCCACTTCTTCTATTTCCGCCTTCACGGGATATTCTGCCTCGCCCTTCTTTGGCGCCTTTTCCTCCATCGTTTGCACGAAGTTGATTGCTGGGGCTTTTCGTGCCTTGACGAACACTTTCCTTACTTCGCTCTGATCGATGAAGATTTTCGCATCTCCATCCTTGGTGGCGAAAATGATAGTTAAGTATTTCACATCAGGGCGAATGTGCAGATTTCCCTGTGTTTGTCTTCCAAGGATGGCGTTGTACGATAAAGGGACATCCATGACAATGAACCTTGCCATTGTGGAAGCGAATAATTCAGCAGTCCTATCTACCGAAGTCCCTTTCATCATTAGGGGGAGATCGATCCATCCGAGGACAGGCAGTTCGGATGGTCCTACCTCGAAAGTAGGCGAGGTGATGGGCTTGAGGTCGCTGCTAGATATGCCCAAGTTCAGTAGTAAGTGTGAAAACAGGACGTCGGCGTTTGATCCATCGTCGAGCAAGACTCTCTTGACGTCCCAGTTTCTTATCCTCTCCATGATTAACAGTGGATCATCATGGGGAAAGATGACGGCGGAACCATCCTTGTGGGCCAGTTTTTTTGTCGGACTTTGGTATTCCATGACTGCTATTTCTCTGGCCTTCCTCTTTCTTTCCGAGGATGGGAACCCCGTGGTGATTGTTTGTATTATTCCCGCCGGGGGTGGAGGGCGCCTTTTCGGACTTCGGTTCCTCCATCTGTCAGAGTCGTAATCCTCATCTTCTGCCTTTTCTTCCTCATCTTTTCTCCCTTTTGGGGAAGGCATCCGCAGATAACGTCGAAGTTGGCCCAGTTTTATCAGTGACTCTATATACTTTTTCAATTGGAAGCAGTCTTCGGTGTCTTGTCCGTGGTCGCGGTGAAACTGGCAGAACTTCTTTACGTTCTTCTTGTTATCGGCAATCATGGCCCTTGGCCGCTGAATCTGTATCCCTTGCCTTTCCATTGTCATGAGGATATTGGTTCTCGTGGTGTTCAGGGGCGTGAAAATTGGGGGTTTCCTTCCTCTCATTCTCCGAGGTCGGCCTGCCTGTTCGGCTGGATATCGGGTTTGCTGGTTGGACCCTTCGGCATGGATGTGATAGGACTTCAGTCCGCCCATTCTCAACTCTTCGGCGGTCATGTGCTGTTCGGCCCTTCGGTAAAATTCGCCAAGCGTGTGCGGGGGGTCCTTGGAGAACTCATAAAATAGCTGTGAGTCCCTCCGAAGGCCCCGCGTCATGGCGAGAATGCGTATTTCGGGCCAAAAATCTGGGACACTCAGGGCTTCCCTGTTGAACCTCTCGACGTAGTCGCGAATGGTTTCTCCATTTCTTTGCGCTATGTCGAACATTTGAACATGCATCTTCGCCGTTGGCCGACTTCCAATAAATTGCTGCATTAAGGCTGTGGATAACTCCTGGAACTCCATGATGGTTCCTGGAGTCAATGAATTGTACCACACAGTGGCTGGTCCTGTGAGGGTGACCTTGAAACATTTGCACAAGGTGGCATGGTCGGCACCATGCATCATCATGCTGCATCTGTACTTGGTCAGATGGGCCTGGGGATCAGTGCGGCCATCATAAACCTCCAGCCGAGGTACTCTGAAGTCACCTGGCATGGCTGCCTCAACTACAGCTTGGGTGAACGGGGACTCATCCTCACAGAAGGTTCCCGACAGCCTGGCCCAAACGGGTTTGCGGGCTACATGTTTTTCCACCCTGTCTAGTCTCGTTAGTATCCTCTCCATAAGGATCGTGGCGCTAGGTTCTTCCTCTGGGAAGGGAGATTGCCGGCGCCTTGTCGGGGAGTGAGTTCGGGGTCGGTGAGACAGGGACTTCGCCTCAGGCGACGAACTCCTTCCTCGCTGGACTTTGGGTTGCTTGGACCTTGTTTGTCCCGTAGGTCGTACCCCGAGGGGTATGTTTTCCGTGGAAGACTCCTCACAGGGGCCTCCGCTTCCCGAACTATGATGGGTTGATTTGGGGCTTCTCTCCCGAGGGCATGCTGGTGAGGGAGGCCTTTGGGCCTGAGCTTGTTGTGGCCACCTTTGGTCTATCTGCTGTGTCAGTTCAGCCACGACAGAACGCTGGAAGTCACGTAGAAAGCTCATAGTAATGACTAGAGGGCGCTTTTCCTCGAGTGCAGAAGTCCCTGGAAAGGTTTGCGCAGTAGCCGGTTGAGTTTCAGGCGCGGACGGGGACCTCGGGAGTCCCTTGTCCTTTGAACGTTGAGTTTCAACAACGGCGACCTTAGAGTGCGTTCCCACAGACGGCACCAAATGATGCCCAGCAGCATCTTCGTTGAGTTACATCATGACTTGTGGAGGGACTTCCTGAGGGGGAGAACGCCGGGAGCCCAGATTTCCCAGGGGAGTGTGCCTGAAAATGCTTAGAAAGGAGGGTTAGGAGGTCATCAGGGTATTTTTCTGGGGAGGAGCCTCCGACGCCCTAGTCAGTGTATGGAGAGGTAGAAGAGGAGAACACTCGAAAAGTTTAGCGGCCTTGCCTGTTTGTGTTTTCTCAAGGAGGAGGAGTCCAACCAGGGTTCATCATCCGTTTTCCAAGGTTTGTTTCCTGGTATTTATAGAAGTGTCCAACCCGCTCAAATCATGACACGTGTTCGATCAGATCTTTTCTGTACCTTCGGGCGTAGGGGACAAGTAGCCGTTTGCAGGCTCCTCGAGCCTTAGTCCGAGACAGATCGTGATAAGACCTGGACGGCATCGGCGTGTCAGATCATCGTTTGAGGCAGCGTATAGTGCCTGTGGGCGACATGTCAGAGGCTCCTTAAATGCTCATGCCGTACTCCCGAGGTCCCCTGGACAAAGGTCGCCCTTTGGTACAGACGACCTTCTTCAGGAAGTATGCCCATAGTTCGGGGAATTCCCTATTTCAGGGGTTCCGCCTTCGGGGAAATCTTCTTCGGCCTACAATAGCTGGTGTTTCATCTCTGAAGGCGATCCGTTTTAGCTTTCCGAGGGAGCCGGCATCATCCTTGGGATTCCTGACATCCCAACCGAAGTCTCGAGTTCGAGGTGTTTGACTTCACTATTTCCGAGGTCCATGATATCGCCCCTTTCGGGTAACGCCAGACTTCTCGACTGCACTATTGGTAGGAAGTGTGTACTGAGAGGCGATTGCCCTTCTACTATCAATTGTTTTTCCTTTTACTCTGATAAAAGAACAAAGTTGAAAAATTATTTTAAAGGTAGTTGTTAGAGGGTCTCTCATATGTGATGCATTATACATATTGTGAACTTGGTTGTTACGGATGGTTTGGAAAAGTTTAATACATGTGTTGCTCATGTGAAAGATGCATACAATCACCTGCTAGATTGTCCACTTTCAAAAATTGTGTTCAAATTGAAGGAACTGAGAACAAGGCCTTGTTATGGCTTGATGTGAGCACGAGATGAAACTTGACTTACATGTTAAAAGCAGCACAAAAGTTCCAGGCAGCCTTTAAAAGATTTGGTAGGCAAGATCTAGTCTACATAGTTGAGCTTGAGTCCAATCATGGAGTTCCTACAGATGAATATTGGGAAAATGTAAGGTCATTAGTGTGCTTTCTTAAGAATTTTTATGAACTTACATGTAGCATATCTGGTTCTTTATATGTGACTTCCAACAGATTTTTTCCTAAAATTTATGAAGTTAAAGGGTTGTTGCAACAATGGCAAAGCCATTGAGAATGAGACATTTGCTTTAATGGCCAAGAGAATGAAAGCAAAGTATGAAAAATATTGGGGAAATGTTGAGAAAATGAACATGTTAAATTATATTGCAATTGTCCTTGACCCGCAATACAAACTAGCCTATGTTGAATTTGCATTGGAGGATATGTATGTGGAAAGTGAGAATGTTGGAGCAACATTGAAAAGAAAAGTGAAAGATTCTACCCAAGAGTTGTTTGATGATTATAAGAGAATTGCTCAGCACGAGTCTGGTGAGTCATATTTGAGAACCCAAGTGCTAGCTGAGTTAGGAAGCTAGAGGAAAAGAAAGTACACAGTCACGAAGGAAAGACTGAGGAAGTTTGAACATGCCACTGGAAATGTAGAAAGTAAAATAGAACTAGAAAGGTATCTAGCTGAACCATGAGAAATAGTTTCTCTAAATTTTGATGTGTTGATGTGGTGGAAGATGAATTGTCACCGCTATCCTCTAATTGGAGCTATGGCTTGTGATATACTAGCTACTCCTATTTCCACTGTGGCATCAAAGTCTACATTTAGTATGGGTGATCAAGTCCTTGATCTTTTTAGGAGCTCTCTAGTTCTTAAAATAGTGCATACACTTATTGGTGCTCAAGATTGGCTTAGGAGGACTCGACGTGTTAATGTGGAGGAGGACTTGGAGGAGCTTGAAAAGATTGAGTCTGGTATTATTCATACTTCCGTTATGATTTTTCATTTTGTTTGGCATCATACATTTACACTTATTATGATTTTTTTTTCCAGAGATATCTGATATAAGTTTGGGACCTCAATGATTGATATTTGGAAATATATTAAGAATTGCAAGTATGAATATTTTTTTTTATGAAACTATGGATATTTATTTTATACTTAAGTTATTTATTTTATACTTGAGATCTCTTTCAATTGATATTATTTGTTACATTTATGACTCTTTGTATGATGCACAACAATTTGGATTGAAAGTTAAGGCATATCTTGTTCAAAGAGAAATTAAGGAAAGCTTGGCCAACTTCTTAAGATGGAGATGGAATGTTTGTTTATGTAAACTTGAAATATTGTTTGTTTATTAGGATGCTATTATTAGAATATGTGAACTCAAGAAGTTCAAATGCTTGGTTGACAATTTGTGGGGTTGTCTATTTAGGATTTATAAAACTTGGATGTATTACTACTTTATATTTTGATGAATTGTTATGTTCCAACTGCAAGAATTTTTTGTTAAACTAGTGAAAATCGCACAAAGAAACCAGCAGGCATAAGGAGGCAAAAAACTTCAGTTATTTCAGTTCCAACAGAAACGGATTGAAAAGTTCGACTTCAGTTTTGTTCAGTTTTCTCAACTATTTTGGGCAATTCAGTTTGTAACAATTGTGGCAACGTGCGGGCTGTTTTCGGGAGTCGCCACCAATTGGTTTTCACTCAGGTCGATTGGATACCTTAAAAATATAGTCTGCGAGAGTTCGGGGGTTCGGGAGTACGGTTACGTTAAAACAATTTTGTTAAAACGCCCAAAAATTGGTACCTTAGTTGATTTCAATTTTGTTTTGCTTGCTTTTAAATGATTTCAGTTAATTTTCAAACAGAAACTTTAACTGAATTAATTGGATGTGGATTAATATGGTCTTTAAAATTTTTGGTAATTAATTTGTATAATTTTTTTAATAAATTTGATATTTTCGAACCATGGACTCTACCGAGTCACCCGGACACGGAATTTGATGAAATTTTAATCAAATATCTTAATCCATATCATAATTTTTACCAAATTATCAGAATATGGATTTTTATCTTGATACTTAATTTTATTTTATTTAAAATTTTATTTTTCTTCTCCAAGCCATAAATCCTATCGGATCACCCGGTCATGGAATTTGATGAAATTTTAGTTAATTATTAAATATTTTAATTAATTAATAATCCATATCATAAATTCTGCAGAGTTATCAAAATATGGATTTTCATCCTGAAATTTAATTTTAAAACTTTATATTTTTTTCAAGCCATGAATCCTGTCGAATCACCCGGATAAGGATTTTTAATTTAAATTCATAATTTATTAAATTTGTCATAAATTTTTGTGAAATTTGTGAATTTTAATGGCCTTAATAAATAATTTTTTTATTTTTTATTATTATTTTTTTTAAAAAAAGAAAATATTATCTTATTTTTGTTTGATAACA